>JBBDHG010000222.1:0-372500 GCA_037951165.1 Lophius americanus | reverse complement strand
AGAACTTAAGGGAGTCCTAAATAAAAAGAAGAAAAACTTCTCCTCTGCATTCAAAAACCTGCAGCGCCAGATTCTTGCTGGGAAACTCACCACCCACTTCCACCTGGTTGACACAGTCCAGTAGATCCTTAACTTCCTCTCCAGCCGGTCACAGAGGGTACTGGTCAACAACACCTTCTCTGACCCCTCTTACACCTCCCCACAGGGCTATCCTCGACCGTCTGCTCTTCATCCTCTTCATACTTCACACAGCCCAGAGAGAGAGAGCTCTGTTGAAGAATGCTGATGACACAGATGACTCTGCTTGGATGGGCCTTGGAAGCACAGTACATCCGCTTTTCTTGAGTCTCTGCAGTGGTGTGAAAACTCCTGCCTGGAATTCAACCCAGCTAAAACAAAGGAGATGGTGGTGATGTTCTCCAACAAGCAGAGGGAACTGGCTACAGCAGTCATCACCACCCATAGAGATGGCTGAGCAGTATAAGTATCTAGGCACAGTATTTGACAACAAGCCTTAAACACAGAGGAGATCCTCAGAAAATGCCACAAACATCAGCATTTACAGAGGAAACTCAAGTCTGAGGTCAGTAAGGACATTTTAAAAACTTCATGTCTTGATGTTCTCAATAACCTGCTGGTTTCACTCATTCACTATTAAGAACAAAAGAAACAACATGCAGAGCATAGTCTTTGTCTGTGGTAATATCGCTGGACTCCCTTTCAGGACCTTCTCCACCATGTGTGTGCATCATAGCTGAGAGCAGCACACGTAATTCTGCAGAACCCCTTCCACTCCCTGTTCACACCTTCCTTCAGGACGATGCGCTTCGATACAAGGGATGTGGGGGCTAATTTTGTCCCCAAGGCTGTCCAGTTCTTCCTCTCCTCTCCATCACTGGGTCTCTGTCCCCTCTGTTACCCCCCCTACCCCCCACCCTTCGGATACATTCAGACTTAGGTCATGCTCTAACGACATCCAGAACTTTAGCATCTGTTCAATTTCTATCTTTATTACTATTTATTTCTACATTCTCTTCAAGTTTCTCCTTTGATCTGTACAGTTTTGTCTGACACCTTTTTTCTTTACTGTGTATTTAAGACCTTAGTGTGTTTTTGTTTATGATTACACTCAGGGCCTAATAATGACCCCGTGGGGACAAATTAAGTTTCTTGAATCTTGGATTATTTTAATGAGTCAATGGAAGTTCAACATGAATGCATTAAACGCATATTTCACTCGGTATGAGAGAGGGTGTTTGTCCACAGACGCCAGTGTTTTTTCTTCATTTTCTCTGGATGTGTTGGGTTTGTTGACACAGGCCTGTTACATCACCTCCCAGCTCCGACAGAGAGAGACAGATGGAGTTGGAAGAAGATGGAGGTTTCATAAATACATAATTTCTGCTTTCTGTGTAGTTCTCTTTGTGTGTATGAGAACATTCTGGATGCAGTTAGCAACAGGTTCTTCTTCATGTGCAACCATTAAAGTCAAAGTTACAGCAAGTGTCCGCCGCTTTGGTCCACACTGAAAAGTCTCCACAATTAATTAATGGATTCCCAGAGGCGTAATCTAACTGACTTGGGTTTGGGGGTTTTGAATTAAACGTCTCAGCATACTAAAAGCAATACAAAAACAAAACAGGAAAGAAACAGTAAAAGATGGTCTCTTACAAAGCAACCAAAAATAAATAAAACAATAGAATAAGATGATAGAAGAATAAAATGAAGTCTGCGTGTGCTTTAAGAAGTGATTTAAAAGAACTTACTGATTCAGCGAGCCTCAAGTTGTCGGGTAGGTTGTTCTTTGGCACAGCCAGAGAGGCTCCACCTCAGGGTCTGAGGTTGTGAATTGGCTCACATAATGTTTCTAATGCGGTTATATAGCTTGGAGTCGGAATAGGATGTTCCTAAAAAGCAATCAGTGAAATGTTTAAATCAATGCTAAACTGAACAGCGAGCTGATGTATCAAAGGTGGATCATTTCATCGAGAGTAAAGAAAAAAGAGGATTCTGCTTCTTGTTGATTGCTGCTCAGAAAAGTCAAGGCTTACATCGGTGAATTCAGTGGAATTGTAGGATTAAAGAGAGGAGCAAAATAGAAGCAGGTGTTAATGTGAGTTGATGCAGATATTCAACTGTTCAATAACAGTAGGAGCACGTCTGTCCATCAGTTACGACTGCTGAATTCACAACTACTTGGTTCAAGCATCCTTCCACTGTTTATAACCATTTTTCTCTGCAAGGGGCTGGAGCATAACCAAGCTGACATGGACGGGTGCTGGGGTACAAGCAGGAGAGGCTGGTAGACGCATAAACAACCAATGACATTCACACTTATGGACAGTGATCAATTCACTTATTGCATGTTTTTGTACTGTGGGAGGAAGTTAGAGCACCCAGAGGGAATCCACACAAACAGAGGCGGAACATGCAGCCTCCACACAGAAGAGGCCCAGTTTGGGATTAGAAAACAAATAACGCTGCGTGGCAGCAGCAATGTGGGTTATAGGCCTATGTCTTCTCTGCTGATGCAAATGACTGCAGGCATGCCTCTTTTTGATACACGTTCACAAAAATGAATTTTGTCCATGTCATCAGCAAAGACTCTTGTGGAATACTAGTATGTTTGAGAGTGCACAAATGTGGCATGTGTATTTAACCCAGAGGTGTAGATGGCTGATATCCTGCATGCGTGTCTGTGGGGGTTACAGAAAGATTATCCAGGCAGTCCTTACCTCCACTCTGCAATGAAACCCAGAAGCAAAGTGAACTAAATCCTGGACTGTTTACTTCTGGCGCTGTTTGTATGTGTGTGTGGAGAACAAGGTGGCCTGGGAACCTCTGAGTAGTTAAAAGGGATATGGGGGCTAAAGACAGGAAACGGAGGGAGGAGAAGAGAGTGATGAATTGCAGCGAAGATTATTATAATCATTTTCAACATCACCATTACTCAATCACGTTGTTATACGGAGCTCCGTGGAACACTCATTTCTCTCTTCGTGTTTTATATCTGTCCCACTCCGGTCTAAAGATATTTTCACAAAGTGGCGTGAGGTAATTCCTTGTTGTTTTCAATTGCTGTCCTTGGTATTAAGATCAGCAGCTGAGTATATTTATTTTACTTTTCACAAAGCACCTGCGGGACAGAGATATGCGTGTGAAAAGAACTTTAAAGCAGGAAAATATTTTTTCACTCAAACATAAATAAATAAACACCCAGAATCCAGGTCCTCTTTGGAATGTTGTAATTCTGATTTTTTTTTATGAATGACTGTATTCATGCTTGGTCACTCCCCCGTCCCCCAGAATCAGCCTTCCGTGATGCAGCTGCAGGCCCCGCCCCCTCCATCTTCTTTGAATACCTTGATTGGTCGGAGCGAGTCTGAGGTGGGCGTGGCTGCCAGAAAAAGCACGGAGCCGATATAAATGAAACCTCAAACTTCATCCATGAAAATGTACAAGTGATGGGGGGACATCCGAGGAATATGCCGGATTTAACATTTGAGGACAAAAGTTTTTTTTTGTGAGCCAGTTCAGGATTTATCTTCCTGTTGATGTTTTTTCTCTTCTTACATGAGAATCAGCTGACAGCATGGGGATAACGTTTCTGCTATTATTTGCTGTCCTGCAAGTGGTGACAGTCAGCCTTGTAAGTCTTTTTTTTTTTCTCTTGCCGCTTCATGTAAACACAGAACAAAATAATCACGTGATTTGAGCCGCAGTCGACCCTCTCTTTTTCAGATAATCCCCCATCTGTTTTATTATTATTATTATTATTATTATTAATTCACTGCAAGTCATAATAAGAAATAACCGCCATTTACCTACACTCAAGAGCGGATGCACTTATTTTTTCCGGATGAAGCAACGTTTAGTAATATACAAGTTATTACTATTATTATTATTATTAATAATAAATATTATTACAATTAATGGATACTAGGCAGCTATTAACATTTTGTTCTGAAGTATTTGTGTTAGAAGCAGAAAAATTAGGAAAACCTGAGGATCTGAGTGATTTTGAGTAGGGCCAAACTGGGTCAGAACATCTCCGAGAGCAGGTTTAGTGGGGGTGTACCTGGTCTGTAGTGGTTACAAGCTACCTCAGCTGGTATGTCAGTAACAGATTCATGGGCACCCAAAGCTCATTGATGATGATTGATGATTCTGGGGCGTTAGTCTGTGTTGTTCATCCTGGTTCTGATAGAAAGGCGTCAGAAGACAGACAGTGCAGAGCTGTCCAAAAAGCTGATCCGTGTGTCATGTATCGTTCAATTATGAGTATATTTAAGGTTTGGCAGCATTTTAATGATGTTGCTGTTCAAAGTTGGGTCAATTATATTCTTGTCTTGGGTAGCTTTATCTTTAATAATCATGATGTGTAATATTTTGTGTCTAAAATCATAATCTGGAATATACATAAAATGAATTAGATAAAACTTTACAATGTAAATTACAATTTTTTTCCCAGACAAGATCCATATATTATTTCTTGAGTAATTAAATATTGACAAACACCCTATCTCTTAGTGTTGAAGAAAGTGAAAAAATATATACTGGATTATCTCCTAATGTCTCCAGATTTTCACCAAAGTCTAATACAATCTATTCCGGAAATCCATTCAGTAGTTAGTTTTTCATAAATCCTGCTGCAAATCAAAAAAAAAAAAAAATGGACATGGTTGAACACATTACTACCTCCAATGCAGAGGTAATAAATGGCTTAACTTATACGTTTGTTGTGTTAATGATATTCAACATAGAGCTTAACCTCTATTCATACAGACGATTCATACATTACCATCTATCTCTGCGTATGTCCAAAATTACCCTACAGTAATATTATCCAGCAGTTACAACGGAGAGTTAAGGTCAATATGAACTCACTGCACACTATAAATACTTAGACAGGAATATAATGGAACATTTGCTCAGGGGATCTCTCATAAACCAGGTTATAGTCACTCAAATGAGAGAGCTACTGTCTCAGCATTGTTCAGTGTCATATCAGGCCTTCATGCCTTCAAGAGCTCCCCCACAAGGGTGAACCGGCAGCAATGACATACCAGGTCCCAGGTTCCAGTCTGGGTTTAGACAGGGCTAGAGACATGAAGGCCTTCAGATGATCTGACTGTGGACGGTCAGACGGGAAGCTCTTTGTGATCTCAATTCTTGCTCTGAGATGTTGGAGAGGCTTTTAGTGTGTGAAGCTGAGAACGATGTTGGATCAGGAAGGTGAGGGGTGGGGGGATTTCGGATCAGAGAACGTACCTTTCATCCCAGCTTGCCTGGCGAATGCCAAGCGGAAGGCGACAGAGGGTTACGGATACCCCTGTGGGACTTTGGACAGTGGCGTGTATTCAGCAAATGTTTAGGCCTCACACACTTTAAGGAATTTCTGTGATCTGTGTAACATGAGTCCAACTGTTGTCCCGCTCAGCTCCAGTGTGACTTCTGCTTACAAGAAAAATACACTGTTCTAAACTAAAGTGCAGGCATTGTCCCTTCTTGTAGGTGACTGCTGGCTGTCCCGTGGTGTGTGAGTGTCCTGCAGGCCCTCCGTCATGTCCCGCAGGGGTCAGCTCAGTCCCGGATGCCTGTGGCTGCTGCAAAGTGTGTGCCGCTCAGCTCAACCAGGATTGCCATGACGGGCGGCCGTGTGACCACCATAGAGGCCTGGAGTGCAACTATGGCAATGACGTGGGACGTACCCACGGAATCTGCAGGGGTACGTACCGCAGAAGAGAGGTCGGGAGGTTGAAAGAGTGAGGAGTCGGTTTGGAGTTATATTAGATGGCGTTTGAGTTTTAGCTTAGGGTTGAGTGAGGAGATATGTAAATTGTTTCTTGCGAGCGAAGTGGCTGGAGCATCCCTTTGATGAAGACTTCAGGTTTGAAGCCTGAGCCACGTTTAAAAAAACAAAAACAGAGTAACTTCATGACACCTGTCCAAGTCCAGGATTCATAGAAGTAGTTCATGGGGGACACACACAACCCCACGACACACAAACACACGTGCACCATGGAACGTGTATATGTGTGTTTATTTGGGGTTGTTGCTATATAAAGGGGGCTTTCCGGGGGGATGTGTGGGGACTCCCTCTGAGCAAGCAAATGGGAATGACATTGTACACAACTTAAGATTCCTTTCTGGTCTAAGAATAGAGCTTGTTTGATAAATCTGGGGATAGCGTGTCTCTCGCTCTCCTCACCTACTTTGTACACATTAAAAATGCCTTTATTGAACAGATGAGCCTCTCTTACTTATATTTCCATTAACTTCAGAGTTTTGTTTGGATCAAGAAGATTTGATATACGTAATTTGCCATTTTGTTCCTCTTGCATTTGACTAACCTAGTTGGTACTTCCTTTCCCTCAGCGAAGGCAGAGGGCCGCTCATGTGAATACAACGGGCAGATTTTTCAGAATGGTGAGAATTTCCATGCTGGTTGCAAGCACCAGTGCACCTGCATCGATGGAGCAGTGGGATGTGTGCCCCTTTGCCCCAACCATGTACCCCTGGCATCATCTTCTTGTCCGGCTCCACAGTTGGTCAAGGTGCCTGGCCAGTGCTGCCTCAGCATCGACTGCCACAAAGGAACCACCATTGTGCCCCCAGTGCACCATCGACCACAACTTCCTGCTTACCCACCTTACCCCTTCATTCCCTACCCTGCTTACCCCTACCCAAACCCTTACCCGAAACCATACCGGAAGCTGTACCCCCACAAGCCCAAAAAAGGGAAGAACTCTCTGGGCAACGAGCTGGTGAAGCTGGGGCGTAAATGGGACAAATTTGGTGGAAACAAACACCTGGCAGGTAAGAGAGGGTGCCTCTTTGTCGTCACCGTGTGCATTTTGTTTCCTCTACGCAGCAAAGCACGATGTTTATGTTTTTGCCATTTTAGTGTGCTGACACAAACGGCCTCACTGTGAGCTACTGCATCTGCATGTCTGTCAGCATTTATGTGAGGCTTGTTTTCCACTTGCTCCTTGTACACCAGAGGTGCTCTCTCTCTCACACACACATACACTGCTCTCCCTGCACATACCTCCGTCACCCAGCTTCCCCTTCTCCGTAATCACCCGCTCTATGCGTCAATGTTGCCTGTTCACTGAATGAGGCTAGTGTGCTTTGCATCTCTGGACCTTTCCTCTCCCTCTCTCTCCCACTGTCTCCCTTCACTTTCAGCCTAACCTCTGCTGATTTTGCTTTGCTCTCTTTGACCCTTCATCATCCACTGTCGGCCTCCATCACACTTCTCTGTCTTGTATCTCTTCAAGCTTGGAGGCAGGTGTCAGACCAATGTGTCGTTCAAACTACTTCCTGGGCCCAGTGTTCTCGGAGCTGTGGGATGGGTGTGTCCTCTCGTGTTACCAATGATAATGCCCGCTGTAAGCTGATCAAGGAGACGCGTCTGTGCAATATTCGGCCATGCAGCACCATGTCTATCGCTGTCAAGGTGAGGAATGTGCCTGGTACTTTCAATTTAAATAGATTACAGCCCTTCATCTTATGGTCAACAACCATTTGGTCCAATCACCATGCTTGTTACATCCCAGTGATGTCAAGTGTATATGAGAGTAACATGTTTTTTGTTCTACCTGGATTTTTCAAAAAAGGACACTCGATTGTTAGTTAAATAACTCTATTTGATCAGATTAAACCTAAAATCAACTATCAACTGAAAATCTCCTCAAATTGAAGCTACGTCAGCAATGAAGCAGGGAAACAAGGTTAAACAATCAGAACTTAGATCTGCACCCTCTCTTCCAGTAGGTCATCAGTCTGCACAGCCATACTGAAGGGCTTCACACCAAATAGATTTAGGGAAGGATTGCTTTCAAGACTTGTATTTGTATTAATATCATGGCATGCATTTAGCCCTACCCTTGAAAGTCTCTGTTACTGGTTCCGTTTCTGGTCCATTCTGTCTATTCACAGTTCTGTTGCTGTGTGGGGGGAAAAAAACTCCACAGGATGAAGACAGAGTTGATTTAGGCTACAATTCCCCTGTGCAGCTTCATGTTCAGTCATGGTTGTCCCTCTGTAAATGAAGATTATTTAAAGCTTAAACCATTAGTTCAGGAGGAATGAAACAGCTGCTCTCAATCTTTCTGAGGGAAATCAAATACAATTGAGAAATTACATTTCAATATCATTCATTAATCAGTCTGATATAATTTCTTGTAAAACTGAAGTGTAAAAGTTGTATTTCATATTCCCCAGAGAGGGTAGGCATTTGGCAACAGAGGAGTGAAGTAACAGACTATAAATATTTAATTACTGTACTTTTAGAGACTTCAGGTTTGAAGCCTGAAGTCTAAATCACTACTGTACTTATGTTGACTTTCCAAGAATCTATATTTTTATGTCAACTTTTGACTTTTATTCCATACATTTTTAAAACAGGCTTGTGACTTTAGTAAATTATGCTTATTTTGCATCAGTGCATGCTCCCCCAACATCAAGACTGTTTCCAACCTATATGAAGGGATAGTGGCACATAAAAATACGATCCCTTAGCATGTTCCCAAGTGCGTATGACACTCAACATAGCAGATATTAAACATGTTTATAAGCTCGGCCATGTGTTCTATACAATGGTCAATCACTCTTCCTACATTCTTTACTTTTTAATGGCGGAAACCTTCATATTTAAGTGACATTATATAAAAATGAGATGAGGCTCATTTGCACTTAAAGCCGAAGAAACATCCTTTTTGTTGTCATACTAACACAGTCAGTACTTTTTCACTTTTACTTGAGTAAAAATAGATACTTCTACTTTCACCTGTGTCTATTTACACTTAAGAACACATACTTAAGTGTGTGCACATGCCCCCCACCCCCTGTTTGGCATAAAGCATAATTTTGTTTCAACCAATTTCAGCGTTTAAGTACAATGTATTTGTCCATCAAAAAATAACTGTTTGTCACTTTATTGTCAGCTGCTATTTTTTCAAGTCTGGATATGCTGAAAAACTAGTTTTAGATAAAATGTTTACAGATGTGATAAAAAGTGAACTCTTTCCTCTCTCATGTGTGGGTGATGGGTTTGCACTTCTCCCAAACTGAACCTGCGTCTCTTTTTGCTGTCGGCTGTACTCGTAACTTTTCGCTGTGGGATTTTAAGAGCACTCAATTCGCCCACTCGTTTGCTCTCTCGCATCTCATATACAACACAGAACCATTCTGCCTCTCGCCATGAGGCTGGTGGGTAGTTATGCACGGCTCTCTCTGTGCTTCCCTTTGCTGGAGGACCTGCTGTGGGTGTTAATGTGTACGAGTGTCAATGCTGAACTTTGATTGGCATGTTCCTCTCTCCGATACTCAACTGTTGTTATGACCTTCAGGTTATTGGGTCTCTCTCTGTACTCATTAGCTTTGTTATTTGTGTCTCTGAGCTCAGGTAATGAGATATGTAATTTTGCTGTATGGTATGGCAGTTCTGGTTCCAAGTACATGGTATAACTTACCGACAAATCAGTCAATGTGAAGCAGTGTTGACCTGCTGTGTCTCAGCTAACCATAGAAACCATCTGGAGATGGTGATGTTGATTATTAAGTCGATCTACCTTTTTTGTCCAGACTGAAATCTTTTTTCAGTCTGGACCAGACTTGTTTATAACTCTGGTACAACTCTTTTTTACTAAAGATCTAATACATTTAAACAACAGGAGTGAAGAGGAATTACAGTTAATGGACTGTACTTATACAGCGCTTCTCTAGTCTGCTCGACCACTCAAAGAACTTTACAAGACGAATCTGCATTCATCCATTCACACAAACATTCATACAGTGATGATAGAAGCTGCCATGCAAGGCCGCCATCATTCCCACCAATGGAGCAGCTACTGGGAACAACTCGGGCTTCAGTATCAAGGACACTTCGACACTGCCTGCGGTGGCCAGGGATTGAACCAACGACCTTCAGATAAGTGGACAACCGCTCCACCAAATGAGCCACAGTCGCCCCCAGTGGTAGCAAGACAGAATATAAGTGTGTGAGTGAGAGGGAGGCTGAAGGAACGGTGAGGACTGAAGGATTAGAGGTGAAAAAGGTGAAGGAGTTTGAATCCTTTGGGTCAACTGTTCAGAACAACAGGGAGAGTGGAAAAGAGGTGAAGAAGCCAGTTTAAGCAGGGTGGAGTGGGTGGAGAAGAGTGTCAGGAGTTGTCTGTGACAGAAGAGTAGCAGCAGGAGTGAAGGGATGGTGGTGAGAGCAGCTCTGCTGGATGGTTTAGAGACAGTGGCTCTTACCAAAAGACAGTAGGCAGAGCTGAAGGTGATAGAGCTGAAGATGTTCAGATGTTTTCTGGGAGTGAGGAGGATGGACTGATGATTGGAAAGGAGGACATCAGAGGGACAGCCCAGGTAAGGCATCTTGGAGACAAAGTCAGAGATGCTAGATTGAGATGGTTTGGACCTGTGAAGAGGAGGGATAGTGGATCTACTGGTAGAAGGACGCTGGAGCTGGAGCTGTAAGGCAAATAAAAAAGGTAAAGACCAAATAGGAGGATGTGGTGAGAGAGGACATGCAGTTGGTTGGTGTGGCAGGGGAAGATGGAGAAGACAAGGAATATGGAGAGACATGGTCCGCTGTGCAGATCTCTATGTTCTCCTATGTTCTCAGCGTTGGTTAGTGAGACCATTGAATATATCCTTGATGGGGACCCTCTAAATACTAGATGGAGATGGGTTATTTTAATATAATGTTTTCACTTTATTTTCATCTTTGTCATGTACATACACATTTGTTATGTCTTGCTTAAATTGTGGCTACATAGCCCCCAATCATTTCCGGTGGTACTGCTTAATTTTGTCCATATCCATAGGATATATAGACAAAATCCAAACTTTCGTGCATCCAAAAAGATTCACTAATTTCTATAAAATGAACACAGAGTATGGATGGGCGGCAGCGTCCGTATTCAAAGACTTCTTAAACTCTGAGATTAAATGAGCATTAACAGTATCACGTCCATCAACCCACCAGAAGTCCCAGAAAACTTCCCAAATTGTAGACTGTTGTCCCAAAACTCTCTCTCCTAAGAATAAGAAGGACCTCTGATCTGTTTGATTTGTTTGAGATTAACAAAGCATTAATGGGCTGAGTATGTGAAACAGTACCCACAGACGGGGGTCTACTATACAAATGCGAACGCGAATACGAAAACAGCATTAGGGACAGAGGATTTCTTGTAGATATTTCTTTTTGCCATTGGTAATCTTTAGCGCCTCCCTGAGGGTAAAAGTTCAAATTCCCTGTAAATCGGATGAGAGGGGTGCCAGACCACATGATCATATTCAAAGATCAAATGCCTTTTATCACGCTCTTATAAACAACTTCCAGAATTTTGGGGCTCACATCAAAACTGTTCAGTTTACGTAGGAGGTAGAGACGTTGAGAACATCTCTTAACATTGTGGTTGTTATTTATTTTAATGGTCAGATATGCTGTCAATATATCAAGATATTTAAAAACATCCCCCATCTCTCCTGTCTGCCTGCCAATCGTTATTGGTTGCATTAAATCGTTGCTGTCTTGTTCGATGAGCTCCTTCGTCTTACTGTAATTTATTTCTACGGAGCTCGTCAGACATCAGTTCCGAAGAGCTATAACATGGTTTACATATGAACTCACTAACTCAGAATCTCCTCTCTGCAGTAAAACAACCATAGCCATATCATCAGCACAGTTAAATAAACTGAAAATAGTTTGAACAATCCTGAACTCGTTTGTGTAAACTAGGAAAAGCAGTGGCGATAGGATTGTTCCTATGGGGCCCCTGTATTCAGCACGATCACCTCTGACAAGTTACTTCCAGCAATGACCCTGTGAGGGCGTTCAGAGAGGAAACCTCTGATTCAGTGCCTCACGCCTCCTTTGACACCCAGATCCACAAGTGTTTGCAGGAGTAAATTAATTTGCATGCTATTAAAAGCAGATGCAAAATCAACAAAAGAACCCTGGCCTCATGACTAGAGACTTGTAGATGTTTTTCTATGGTGTTCAACAGAGTAACAGTTCTGAATTTTATATGCAAACTCAGATGATCTAAGCTGTGAGCTACAGAAGATGTGGTGTGTCTGCTTATGGCTCTCTCCATGCATTTACATAAAATGGAAGTCAGAGCAATGGGCCTAAAATCCTTTAGTTCTAAATGTCAAGTCTTTTTAGTGGTGGGCATGATGTTAGAAACTTTCCATGATTTAGGGACTGGACAGGAGACGAGATAGAGCTTAAATAACTTAGGCGGAACTCCTTTTAATTGATGAACACAGTCCTTTAACACTTTACTTCTGAGGTCCAAAGCGAAACGAGCCGAAACTTTGGCTACTTTGTATTCTGTGAGTGTGATCGGAAGATATTGTGGGATAGATCAAACTCAGGCTGGTGGTTATCCTGTCAAATCCGGTACAAAATACATTTAGGTCATCAGCAAAGGATGAGGATGAGTGGGGAGATGAGTTTTGTCCCCGCCCATGATAGGATTTAGGCCTTCCCAAGCTCACTTTGAGCTGCCTGAGTAAAAATGTTTTCTTACTTTGTCCTTTTACTCAATTTTTTTTTACATCTTAATTCACATCTCCTTTTCTTTAGCAGCTCAGCATCCTCAGTTATAAACATCACGGTGGCCTACTGACAGATTTATAAGCATCTGGTATATTGCCAAAGCACTTATCCAGGGTGCGTGTTCTCTGGGTCGGGCAGTCCACGTTCTGAATGAGCGTGGGCAGGTGATCGGACAGCTCACATGAATTAAAATCCCCCAAGATAAAAACCGGCTGATCAGCTGAGTGAGAGCTGACATAATTATCGCTCGCTGCAATCCTGGCGGCGGCTCCTTCAAAGTCCGGTCCTGGTGCATAAATTGATATGAACAAAATTCTCTTGGTAGGTAAAAAGGGCGAAACGAGGCCGACACAATTATAAATAGTGCTCTCGAACCCGTAAGGCCTCAGTTATACCCACGGTCTACAGGTTACATAGCTATTGCCGGCTTTGAAAGTTGTATATGCTCAGAACTGATTACTTATGCATATGATTTTGTTGAATTCCAATACTTCAAAAAAGAAATTTGGCCCCCAGCCAATACCAACGCACAGTGCTAGACTCCCGACAGCTGCAATTAAATGCTTTTTCACATGTCAACACAAACTCCTGTCAGGAATTGTGGCACAGCATGGGATAATCCTATTTCAGCAGAGCCCCTCTGGCCTGCTCCTGGAATGATGGTCACGTGATGAAACCTCACAAAATCACGTCTGGACAACTGTCATCGTGGCAAATTTGTCCACTACTTTGGTTTACAACTAAATGCGTGCTAATGTTCTGGCATTCCTATCAGCCTGGGCTGTACTTGGTTTTGGGCTTGCAGAAAAATATTTGAATACCATCACAATGATGCACAACTGTCCCCTACAGCCCAACAATGCTAGAAAATTCAGTCTTTGTTCTTCTTATTTCCTCAACAGAAAGGGAGGAAGTGCTCTCGAACCCATAAGGCCCCCGAGCCACACCGCCTGTCCTACGCCGGCTGCAGGAGCACCCGCCTGTACCGGCCTAACTACTGCGGTGTATGCAGGGATGGCCGTTGCTGCTCTCCCCGTCGTACACGTACTGCCAGCGTGACTTTTGCCTGCCTTGATGGCGAACGCTTCAACAAGTCCGTAATGTTCATCCAGTCCTGCAAGTGCAGCAACGAGTGCAACCATCTCAACGAGGCTGCCATGCCTCCACAGTTATGGCTCTATGGAGACACACACAAGTTCCTCGACTAGTGTTTATCACCCCCGACATACATTCCCTCAGACTTTAACTCCCCCGTAGCGATCATCTTATAGAGTAGCTGTCCTTAGTGCATGAGTAGTGAGGTGCACTTGTCAAAGCAGAATTTGTGGAAGGGCAGGAATTGGGAAAAGAGTGAGTCAGATCGACGCGTCTCCGACATTTTGACAAGCACCTGCTTTAGTGTAGTTAAAAGTTATTTCACGCCTGGCCAGGAACCTACAGACTGAACAAATCTTCATGGATAAGATGAATGTCATTAGCCACCATGTTGCTCCCCTGAACCGTTGGGTCATGGATCCTGGAGAAGGAGCTCACAAGTTTATCTGTTGGATACAAATCACAGTTCATGAGCAAGATATCTGACTAGCTAGAAAGTTTCTCTGACTTTGCCTTGGAGCCGAACTTGAAATCAACTGGATATGTCTTTACACTCCCATACTTTAGTATCAATAAACCATATGAAGACTTGACAGCAAATACTGGAATTGTGATTGCAGAAGGTGGGAGAGCATCTGAGGTGTTCTTACTGGACTGGGGCTTGTGCCTTTTTAGGGTATTTATTCACTGGTATTTATTGTTGACAGATATGATGCCACAGTGACCTTGCCTCCAGGGAAGGCGGTGCTGCTATGTTTGGAACATTGCCGTGGCTGAACTGGGATCTGAGAGGGACAAAACAGCTGAGAGCTGTCATCGATGAGAAAGGGAGGACTCCTACAGATCCGGGGATAGACCTCAGGGTCACAGCGGTCAGAGAACCATGTCTAATGATGGATGATGGAGACCGCGGGAGAAGAGGAGTTATATACGAGGAAAAGGCAGAGTTGAACCTGATGGGTTTAGGCTTTCTATGCATTAGTGGGGAATTTGTCAAAGGTTGTTTGCTCAGCTGGAGTCATACTCTGCCTTGCCTCCACGAGAGACTGAGGCATTTAGCAAAAACACCCGAGGAACAAGCCTGGGATTCTGGCGCCAAGACGTCGACCGCTTAATTCTGTACAAATTACAATCCTTAGTCTGAGGGGCAGTGAGAAAGAAATTAGCCACTCTCTTGTTTGCTGTAAAAGAATGAGTAACTGAGGTACACATGTACTTTGTGACTGTTGGGTGGAACCTCAGTAGCGCCCAATCTGGCCTGTAATGGAGCAGCATGCCAGCTCAGATGCAAAACAATTTGTACATCTATATGTTTAAGTGGTTTCTCTTTCTTTTAAATGCTTTCGAAGCCTCAGTTGACGTCACTGTAAGGAGCGGAGGCAAATGTTAAGGCCGTGCAGAGGATACGCTCCCTGGCATCAATAAGAACCTGCTTTGATGGACATCTTGAAGGACATGATTTCAGTGTCGCTCAACAATTTCCCACCAAAATCCTTCACTATTAGTGAAGAACCCACGCGTTACTTTGAACAGGCTTGATTCAAGACTTTTAAACTCAAGCAAAGGTAACAAATGAACTGAACTGATTTTTTTTCTTCATCTTAAAGTGACTCCTAATTTTTTTGAAGCGCCACTTTAGTCAAAGGTTTTTTTTTCTCTTGTGCCAAAAGAGAGTGGTGGTCTAGAAATGTTTTCAGTGAAACTGTAAAGTTTTTTGTTTACTAGCCTCTCTCGGCTGCATTACACATTTTAGTGGAGAGTGCTGCCTTTAAGGATTGAAACAGTACATTTAAAACCCAAATTGTTCCCCATCACCATTTGTTTATGCAGATGCTGTGGTTCTTGTACTGTTATGTCTAGTTTTTGTTTAAGGACACTATAGAGCAGCTATGTACAGACCTTTGTAGTTCTATCTACTGTATCTGGACCTTTTTCCAAAGTTATACTGAAGTAGTCCATGTGTATTTTATCACTGCATTCAGATCCTTAAGAGCATGAAGTAGAAGTTTGGAGGTATGATATGTGCCCAGTGTACATGATAACCATCTGAAATGATGACTTTATTATTTTAAAATTTATTAAAATTGTCCTCACAACTATTTTTCTTGAAAACTGCTTGCCTCACATATTTCTCATCATTTCACCTTTTTTTTTCAATAAATTATTTCTTTCCTACACAGTTAGAGTCTACATAAATAATAATATTCCTTTCACTGGAGAACTAAGCTATGTTTAGTATTTTGAAATGCTGGAATCAGAGTCTAGGTCCATGCTAACGGCCCTGAGAGGCTGTACTTTGAGCTACATGCAAAATTCAACAGTTACAATTCCAGATGCATTTTAGCACATTGACATCTGCTAATTAGCATCAAACACCAAGTAAAATTGAGGCTGGTGAGGAAAATATTCAACAATATTATACCAAACAATACTTATTCTCTGGGGACTGATTCACTTCTTTCACTTCAGAAACTCTGCAACTCTCGGCGAGCGACTTCCTGTACCGCAATGGCGGAGTAAAGGCCAAACTCTTTGCAGGTTCCGTAAGATAACTCCAAGAAACCTTCAAAAACTCGGTGAAGAGGACCAAAATATATGGCTGTTGTCATAAAACAAAACCTTGGCAGTAAAAAAGAGCACATCAACGTGTCTAAGCGCCGAACCGTGGTCACCTAAGCGACCATGAATACTCATTAGTCGGACTTTCACAGGTTTGCAACGATGAGGAAGAAGAGTTTCGACGCTTCATCCAGAAAACCGGAGGAGGTATGCAAAATACTGAAAAGTTCGAACCCTAAGAGACTAAAGAAGGAAGATTTTCCGAAAGAGGAAATTTACCAACGCTGTCCTTTTCAAGCTCTCCCTTGTAAGTTTGATTACCCAGGTTGAGATTATCCAGGCTTTCGAATGGCAATTAAAGGAAAACACCAAAGCAGTGGTTTAGGTCAAAGAGCCAGAAGAAGCAAAAACTATAACAGGTGATGGGGACAAGCCAAGGAAAAGACGGTAGTGCAAGAAGCATGTTTTGAGCATCTGAGATATAAGCAGAGATGGTCACAACGGCTGATTGGAGTCCCTGAGAAAATATGTTCCTCTCCAATTCTGACCCAAGTTGTCCCACTCACAGCTGAAAATCTGCACAAGGAAGCCTTCTCAGAGGGCCCGTATCGGCAGCTAGATGAAATCTGCTTTAGGGAGGAGCGTTACGCCCACGCCTTTTTCTGACTGAAGGTGTAGGAAGGACTCCAAACTTTTCTGCAGAGGGTTACGCTGTCATGGACAGGCCGGTGTGGTCAGCTGAAGAAAAACATGCTGCTCACTAGAACCTTGTCAGTCACACCTGGAAGTAAACTCTGTGATCAATAAAAACTTTGTTTGCTACCAAAATGAAAATGTCAATCCACAAATGTTTGAGACCATCCGGGCCTGCTGACTTTCCATCAGACATTTTTGGCCCAAATCCTTTCCTTTCTTCTTGCTGAAGTCTGTTGAATGTACGTTCTGTTTGTCTGTTGGTTCATACAAACATGATTCTGGAAGGTTATTGATGACATTACCCCTGTGTTGACTTTGTGAACGCATTACGTTGGTAATATCAAATGCCACTGTCTTTGACATTAGAAGTTAAAGGAATAGCACAAACCGCAAGGCAACTTTGGATGTTTTACAAGGTTCACACAAAAAAGTTAACTGTTTTCTCCCAAGAGAGTTATTCTTCTGATCATTATGATGTCAAATGGTGTGAATATCAGTTCGGCAAGGTAGAAATGTACTTATCCCAAAATAAATCAAAATCAGAAGGTGTGGCAATATTATTTAGCGATTTGAACGGCAGTTATTCGTCATAAGTATGACATAGAGGAAAACTGTATGCCGTTATTGTTGAATTTAATTGTTGTATTTCATTTTGCTGAATTTGTAAGGACTTTAATTAATGGCTGAAAAACTAGAATTTGTCTTCCAGTTTCGGTACCTTCATTGATGGTTGGAAAAATGGAAACTCAACGGACAAAAGGAGAATAGATGGCAGATTATTACAACATTTTTATGCGATGGATGGCAAGATAGAAGTCCCTTCCCAGTTCAAACTGGGAAGGGACTGTATTGTAATCGATTAAACAGTAAACAGAAGTTTGCTCATGAAGCTGTATCTTAGATTTCTGATATTACATGAAACACAAAAAATGCTTCTTTTTTTTTTTTTTTTTACCTTTGTGAAGAATTGGAGGTTGTGCTGTTTTTGTTTCTTGATAAGTATCTAACCCACTAGCTCCTGATTTTTCCAGATTCCTAGGATATACTCCAGGTTATTCATTAATAAACCATTCTTTTCTCTTGTCCCCTTACTGTTCATTGAGTCACGTCTTTAACCCAGCATGTCCCCCTGGAAGGGAAAGAGTAACCTACTGAAATGCTCGACTTTCTGTGTTATAATTCTATCATAAATCAGAGATATAAAGCTACAACTAAATTGTCCCTCATGAATAAATGGGAATGGCTCAAATTTAACGCAAGGAAAATCGATATTCAGGAATGCATATTGAATATTCCAAAACAAAAAAAAGAAAATCAAACTCCATAAACTGCATACCCCGAAAAATGCTGCGGTAGCATTCATTTGTTCAAGAGCGTCATGGATCGGGTTGGACCCATTTAAAACATAAAACATAATTAGTAACTTTTACATTGATAACTGCTTGACTCATGATCTGGATACCAATTTATAACCACTTTTTTTTTTTTTTTACAAAACTCTTTATTACACTAAATATTCCGATCAAGTAGTGTGACTGTGTAAAAGGTTCGCACCCAAAACTAGAGGAAGATGTCAAAACAGAAGCCAAAATGACGATAGCAGAGTTAGACACGGCTGTTTCCCAGATACCTGATGGAAAGTCACTGGTCACTGCTCTCAAAATGGTGGTATGATGGTATTAGATATGAATAGGAAAGTTCTGCCAGGAACAAGCTAAAAAGGAAGGAGACGATCCGCTGTGGCGACCTCTAAAAAGGCAAAGAGCCGAGAGAAGTTGCTTTGCTTTTGAAGACTTGATTTGAAAATGGTTAAACTTTGAATTGGAATTATGATTGTCTTTCTCAAGCTCATCAACAAATCCGGTATAACTATTTCAAGAAAAGAATAGGAATAGATCTGTACAGCAATTCCTGTCCCTGACTCCATGATTTCCATCTATCAAGCCCAGTTGCTCCAGATGTCAAAGAAACCCATTCAGTGAAATACCCTGGTCACGACTTTGTCCATAAGAGATTTCATTTGTGTGGACTCAACTATATCAGAAACCATTGTCCTTTTGTTCATTTTCTGGCTCCTTTTTATGTGATATCTGTCAAAGCGAAGCAATCCCTCCTTCACAATCTGCCTGACAGCTTCAACGATTATTGAAGTCCCTCTAAAATATGGAAAATATAAAGAACAGAAAAAAAAATCTTTATTTCAAAGTCCTTGGTTTCGGGTGGCTCATAATTAACTTAAACATTTATTCTAGTTAAGTTTAAAAAAAATAAAAATCATTTTATTTTAAGTCCTCCCGATTTGTTTACCTATATTAACAATTCTAAACATTTAAGCATATTAATACATTTTTTAATGCCCCTTGTTAGGCTAAATCACTTTTACTGTTATAGCCTTATTTTCATGGCTGTCTTCGATTATGAACGTGTTGCATATTGTTCCAAGCCAAGCATGTTTGATATCTTGATTTATCTTGTTCAAAAACCATGCCACCAAAAGGTCACAAATTATTGTACTTCTACTGCCGGTCCCAAGCCCGGAGAAATGAGGAGGACGGAAGGACATCCGACGTAAAACCTTTGCCAAATCAATATGCGAAACGCGATGGGTTGGTTGAGACTCGGACTAACAAATACCGTCCGAAGATCTTATCTTACTTCTACTTGTCCCACAAACACACCAAGAAACAAAAACAGCCCAACCTCCAATTCTTCACAAAGGTAAAAAAAAAAAAAGGAAGCATTTTTTGTGAGTCATCTAATATCAGAAATCTAAGATACGGCTTCATGAGCAAACTTCTGTTTACTGTTTAATCGATTACAATACAGTCTGGTAGATTTTAGACAGATTTAGCCGTCTGTAAATCATTATTCAACCTACATGGATCACACATCTCCGAAGAACCATCATTTGACCATCAAGTCTTTAGTTGCCTACATTAAGTAGACTAACTAATAAGAATATAATCTATAGTGCTTTAAAATGCGAGTATCTCCGCATTTCTGTAAAATATTCATTGAAATAGGGAGTAAATAGACCTTATAAAAAGTATTTTGTGATATGGTTTGCATAAATATAACTGACTCAACTGGTTACAGATCAATATTTAGCCCAAATGAAAGAATATAATGATCAGACGACACTCAACTCACGACAGCCCGATTCACCATGAGAATTCGTTCTACTGACTATTTACTGGAGGTACTCAAATTAGAAGGAAAGCTGCCGTAAGCCAGAATTGTTCTATGTAAAACGGCCACTGCATGATTATGTGATGTCTATGTAACTCTTGCAGGAGAGGGGAGACAAATCAAAAGCTCCTCTTCTAGTTTCAATATGTAATGAATGTGCAAATAATCCGCAGTTCCTACTATTCTGAGCTATGTTTCAATGTTTTCTCCTTTAGTTCTGCTTGAGATTGAGACAAGAGACAACAACAGTAAAGCTGGCATTTTATAAAAACTTTAATTTCCTTAAGAAACAAATTAGAACAGTAAAAGACAAATTAAAAATGACCACACAGCCCAGCCTCAAAAACTGACAATAAAAATAAACTGGGGTGAACGCGTGGAGCAGAGCTTCCAAATCAACAGTGAAGTACATCCTCTTCCAAACAGAAGAACAAGATCCACGGACGGCACCACCGGCTGGACCACTCATCTGGATTGATCAACTACAGACAGGAAGGTGAGAATTAGTCAGGCACGTAAATGATGAGTAACAGCTGAGCATACCAATATTTCACCAATAGGTTGAACATGTTGAGAGCTCCAAAGTTAACATGGTTGAAACAACAGCTGATTGTGGGGCAATCACCAGCTGACTCAATGACAGTGGATTAAATAGACTTGCAGCGGTGGTATGTTGTTCTAATCTTACCCTGTTCATCACTTTATTAAGGGCTTCGAGCATCACTACATGTCAGCAGGGACTGGAAGATGGAAATACTTACTGTAAGAGGAGATATCAATCTCATCCGGCAGCTCGGCCACGTTGACCTCAAATCGGTCCTGCACGTCGTTAAGAGTCTTGGCGTCGGTCTCGTCAGAAACAAAGGTTATTGCCAGGCCTTTAGTCCCAAACCTACCAGCACGGGCTACCTGAGATGTTCAGAGAATGAGATTAGTACCACATAAATATACCAAAGATTCAAAGATATGAAATAATCCTGCTATGGATTCAGTGTAGGGAAGAAGTTATTGAAGTTTTCCCTCTCATGAAGAATGGACGGGGAATTCAGTTAGTTATTCCACAAAAAACACCATTTGAGACGAGTCCAACTTAAATAATGAGTAAAAAGTCAAATTGTTACCATGGAAACAAAAACCCTAACTTCATTGGTTTGTTGTTATGTATATAAAGTTGTGGTGAAAAATATTGGATCTTTTTAGAGGACCATTCCAACAATGGATCAAATTCCAACTAGTAACCAGATACACAAGAAAAATGTGCCTACATTTTCACTTGTTACAAAATAAACCACTTTGGTATGTGCGAATAGTGTCATGTAATGATAGCAAAAGGTGTCTTTTAAAAGGTTTTGCTTTTGCTATGGACACAAAACCTGACAGAAAGACTGAAAAACCCCATTCAGATATATCCCTCCTACTTTGTGGTGGGGATAAAAACCAAAGGGCAAATAACAGAACCAGGCAGAGGTATTCACATCATAGTAAAAAGTATGTAATACAAAGATAAAACATTAAAGGAATTAAAGGAAAAAGGCCGCACCCTGTGTAAATAGGTGTCAGAATCCTCTGGCATGTCGTAGTTGAAGACGATATTGACCCGCTCTATGTCCATCCCTCTGCCGAACAGATTCGTGGCCACCAGAATCCGCCTTTGAAAATCCTTAAACTGCTGATAACGAGACAGCCTGCGGAGTAGGACGGGATAGTAGGGAGGATAAATTCAGAGAATTATCAAAACAGCTGCTGTATGCATTACTGTATTACCAACTGATGGGTAGAATTAACCAGTAAGGCTTTGTGATCCACAATTATTCAATATGGAACATAGGTATGAGGTGTGTGTGCATCACCTCTCCTCCTGACCCATTCCCCTGTGGATGGAAATGGCAGGGAAATTTTGTTCCACCAGTAACTGGGACAGGGCCATGCAGCGCTGGATCGACTTGACAAAGATCACCACCTAGAGGCAAAGCAGAGTGACACAACAGCTGAGGCACCTGTGTCATTAGCTGGTTTCAACACTTCAGGAGCAAAACAACTACGTTCAATCTGAAACAGAACCAGGTGAATTACTTCATGCGGCTTTAAAGCAAAAAATCTTTCCATGTCTTTCCAACATTAACAGAACCATTTGTAAGCTCTACTTTATACACGTTGCTTGTACTGCTGAGGGCCAAGTGCATTTCTGTGCATTCATCTTTGTTTTTCTCTCACCCAAGCATGAAACTCGTGCTAATCGCCGTCCACGTAACAACAGTCACTTATTCATTTTTCTTGATTCCTACCAATCCCACGTTAAACATAATGTCTGCACTGTTGCAGTTGTGGTAGAGGAGTGTGTCACCATGCTGCCTCTAATGCCATTTCTCAGCAGTTTTATATTTTCTCTTACTGTCACAACCCTGATTAAATCAGAATATGTCTTAAATCAACACTGCAGAGTGAAAAGGCTATTACAGTCCACATCGTATGTCGCAGTAGCTCACGTCCCTGTAGTGATTTAAGTTTGAAAGACTTTGGCAGAACTCAGGAATTGCCCCCAGACAAGCATTAGTGTGGAAACACGTACACCTTCTCCATTATCAGCTTCAATAAAAAAAAATTATAGTATGGAGTCTGGTTCAGACAATGAATCCCTGACTTGAACCCAATATTAAATTAGCCGATTACATCAAGATGTTAACCTGATACAGATATTTGATCAATCCCGACAATACGTTGTTTGATTGCTCAGCCCTAAAGTACAGTTAATGTGGTGCACTAGTCGAATATAGAGAAACCACCGAAAATCTCAGCAAAATGCTGATTCCCATATATATTTTACTCTAAAAAAAGGTAAATGCTCCTGGGAGAGACACAACCATGTCACAGCTCCATCAAGATACCTGGTTGAACTCCAAAGCATCCAGTAGGTCAAAGAGCTTGCGGTTCTTCTCGCTGTCCTTCAACTTGGAGTAGTACTGTTGCAGGCCATGGAGTGTGAGTTTGGTCTCGTCATCAACAAATACTTCCATGGGCTGCACAGGAGATATTAGGTAAGCTTGAGTTCATAGTAATACTACAAATATATCATAAAAAGTGTGTTACCTTCAAATGTGAATGAGAAATCCGACAGAAACATTTCATTCAACACTCACATCTTGCATGAATTTGCGACAGACAGGTCGTATCTCCTTGCTTAGTGTTGCACTAAACATCATGACCTGCTTCTCGTGGGGTGTGATCTTGAAGATTTCCTGTACATCTGACCTCATATCTGTTACACAAGCAAGCACAAAAATGAATAATGACAGACATTAATGTGGATAAATACTCTGTTACCAGTGTGGGGTCCCTCACCGCTAATATGTAATCAGTAGGTGGGTTTACATGGGACACTCTCCTCCTTTCCGAATTAAACCTTTCCGAATAGCAATGTCGGTCGCCTGTTTACATGACTTGTGATCTTTTCCGACCCGCAGTTTACATCCACCGACTCACCTAATCGGAAACGCTTTCACACATGAGCACACGATCCACATTCCCGTTCACAAGGTGGCGATAAGGCTTCGGTGCCGACCGCCATCAAGCGTCCAGAAGAAGAATATGACAAAGAAGTGACCTTTCTCCCATCTAACCGTCCAAAAATGTTAAAATATTTCAAAGTTGCGATGAATAAATCACTCTTTGATACAGACCAGTACTGTTTTGAAGTCGCCGTATTTAAAATGCATCTAGGCGCTTTAAAAAAACTTAGCGGAGCATTACCTCACAATGATACGCATGCAGCGACTCGCTATCGGAAAGACTTTCCCAAAGGATTTTGACTACCTCCTTGCAAGGGAATGAAATCTAATTCGGAAAGGTTCTCCCTGTTCCGAAAGGGGTGCTTACATGCAGCATTTTCTTTCCGATTAGACGTCTTTTCCGAATCTAATCGGAATTAGGCTGTCCTTGTAAACCCACCTAGTGAGAAGTGAAAAGAAATGTCTACAAATATGCTGACAAAACAACATGCCTAGCTGCTCCAACATTTTGTCACACTCATCCAGGACAAAATGCTTGACATTCTTCAGAATGAGGCTCTTGTTCCGGATGAGCGCCTGGATGCGTCCTGGGGTTCCGACAACAATGTGAGGGCAGTTCTTCTTCAAGACGTCTTCGTCTTTCTTGATCGCCAGGCCACCGAAGAATACAGCCGCCTTTACTGTGGGCATGTACTTTGAGAACCGCTCATATTCTTTACTGATCTGGAAGGCCAGCTCTCGCGTGTGGCACATGACTAATACCGACACCTGAGGAGTAAAAACACGAGACACCGATTCAGACACTTTGAATCGGAAACACTAACATCACATATACCATGTTCACAAAACATTGCTGGGCAACAATCTGCCGACTATTATGCAGCGAAGTGGACATTAGAGCAAGAACATGACCTAACAATCATGTTATTATATGTACATTCTTAATTGTCAGACCTATCAGCTCATTTATTTGCACTGTGGGATCACAGATCAACTTCATCAGTTACAACACTAGTCAGTACACCTTGTATTTCAACCACGCATACTAACCTGTCCATCAACGGGTTCAATCTGCTGCAGTGTGGCCAGCACAAATACAGCTGTCTTGCCCATACCAGATTTTGCTTGGCACAGGATGTCCATGCCAAGGATAGCTTGTGGGATGCATTCATGCTGGACTGCATAAATACAAAGAACACTATTTAGACCAGTGCATTCGTAGTATTGTCTGAATGAAAATGTTTTCAAACTATTAACACATCTGGATCTGTGAAAGTTTAGTATGCTATAAGTACAAAGTCTATTAGAAGCATATTTAGATCATTACATTGTGTAGACTCCCAAATTAATTTAATAAAATACAACAAAAATAGATTCAAGAAGACGATACGCTGTGGCGATAAAAAAAATGGGGGGAAAAAAGCCAAAATAAGAGAAAGATTCAACAAATGCTCATCACCTTCAGACGGATGCTCAAACCCGCAGTCGATGATGGCACGGAGAAGTTCTGGTTTGAGCAGGAAATCTCTGAATCCAGAGCTATGGATGGAAACGTAGGAACCCTTAACTTCCTTCTTGCCTGCAGGGGTTACGCTCTCAGGGGCTCCTTGGGGCTCTTCGTCTTCCTCATAATCAAGCAGCTCATTATCAACATCGTTCTCTGCCATCGTGTCTGTCACAGAAATTAGTTTTTTTTAGTTTTTGTGCATTTGTCACAGCAACACAGTAACATGACTGAAACCCTCAATCTGGGGTTGCATGGAGTCTCTTCACTAAACATAGCCCACCTGTTGACAGTGTTCAGGGTACCTGGTGTCACTGTATATTTTAAATCAATTAAAATTGAATGTTTGCTGGTGGAAATGTACATTTAACTCCATACATAAAAAACTTAAAAATAATAACAATATAATAATAATAAAAAAATGGTAAAAAACAGATGTGTTGTGTGAAATTTGCATAATCCAATAAGATAAAAGAAATAGTTATACTTGCTTATTAGCCTAATATACAGACTGCGTATAAAGGAACATTGCCAAAGTTGACATTTTAAAAACACATTTCTCGGCAGGATCTAATTAAACGTAAGATTGTGTAAAGTTAACCAGCTGCTTTCAGCGCCGCTTGGAACCCTAGAAATCTATTGTGTTGCAAAATAACTATTAGCGTGGCAAGCCAAGTAGCTAGGTGAGCACGATTGCTTTGTATTTAATAAAAATATAGGCGTTAGTCAACGGTAAATCAATAATCGGAACGTATTGACCTTGCAGGAAATAATGATTATATCGTCAATTGAATCAATATTTAAAAACATGAAAATATTGGTGGGTTAGTCCATTATTCGATACTAGACTACAAAACGCTGGTGAACGTTAGCTTAGCCACACTAACAAGCAAACAATAAATAAAGATATTTCAGTCTACAGTAGCAGAGTTTTTTTGTAGCTGAAGCCAACTAAATCTTTTTTACCACCTTCTGGTTGTCAATCAACATTCAAAGTACTATATAATTGTTGTAATGAGGGCGTTATAACTTTCCTACCTTCTTAGTGGAAACTGCGCGCAAAGCAACAGATCATAGCCGCATGGAAGGCCAGCTCATACACGAAAACGGAAGTCCCGCCTTCACCAAAGATATCAGTTGGCGTATTGGTGGATTCGAACCACTACCGGAAAGTTATTGGTCAAAATGTGTGCCGCAGTATATCGTGGTTTATCACAGGGGGATGCAACAGCAACGGTAGCCCTTAAATAAATAAATAATTCTGGGAATTGAAATTAATTAATTGTTACTATGCGAAAATAATTGATGAATGAAGAGGGAAATGTTGAGTCTTAATGTAATATATTCTACGTTCTTAAATTTGGATATTGAAGCTCTGGATTACAGCACATTTTACTTGTTCTGCAGGGAACTAGTGTATGTTAGTAATACCGAGACCTTTAAATGTACAAAAATCTTGTACTTTCTTAATTGCACCTACTTTATTGCCACGCATTAGTGGACATTTCCTTGGTAACTAATATTAGCCGAGATTTTTTTAAATTTAATTTCATAAAGAGAAATAATACTAGTTCTGATGAGAGCACTTTTTTGCTGATATGCGTATTAACAATATTCTACTTTACGTGCAACTTCAATGTAATTGTGACAATGTTATTATATTGTATATATTTGCATGTATTACAAATGACAAAAAAAATTAACTTACCTTTAATTTTAAGGTAACTGTTTTTCATAATGTAATTATTTTCTTTTTTTCCTTTGAATGTATAATTTCTTAATTTATTTTCTTGTTCATTTCCTCAGTCATACCAAAGATAATGATACTTTTATTAGTAAAACTTTTTTTTATTCATTCATTTGGTTCTCATCTAAAGATGGATAGATGGATGACTTAGAGACAAGCACAATCTGCTATAAATGGTTGTCCCGGTATCTGGTTGCATAGAGATCTTTTTGTTGAGTATTTTCACAATAAAATGATCAGAAAGAAGAACATCAGCATAAATTACCGGAAAAAAAACGTTTATCGTTCTCATACAAGTATTGCTGTTGAGAGAGAGAAATGTAAAGATATTTATTTAACGTATTAGTGCTTTTCTTTAGGGTCATAAGTAGTATTTATACTCATGTTAATATACATTATTTCTATATCTTCTGCTTATCCTAACTCAGAATTCTATATCAAACAATATAAAACATTGCTTTATAACATATATCCAGACACTTGCCCAGAAGAAAAACTATCCTACATCTCAATTTGAGTTATTTAACGATAACCACATATGACTAAATCAGATATTCTTATCTCTATTCTATTGTGTATTCAAGCAGTAAAAATGTGTCCACAATAGTCACATCAAGTCACTTAAATGTTTTGAGCTCACCTTAAATACTAAAAGGAAATTATATTTAATAAAATAGCATTGAAAAAGCAGGATTCTGTCTGTACTAAGTTAGCCTTTAGTGTCATACCTGTGATTCCAAAGCAGAAAAGAAGCTCCACTCTAAAGTAGAAAAAAGTATAGAAAACAGTTAAAATCAGGCAGTAATGACTCTGAGTATGTGCCAGAGGCAAGGCCGGAATGGCTGACTCCTTCCCAGACAACAGCCAGCCTTCCACCAGGAGATAAACTCAACGTAACCCTGAGCACCATCCCAATTGAGCAGGCAGATCCTCCAGACTATTACTGTGCACATACAGCCTGCACAACTAACTTAAACTCGCGACCTCCCTGCATAATATAGTAAGAGCTACATTGCGGCATTTCAAGTAAGCCTCAAGAGGGAGGCTCTTACTTGAAACGCTTTGCTACTGAGATCCAGTTCTGTAATAGCTGCAGTGACTTTACCTATACATTAATCTCCTCAAACAGGTTACAAGATAGCAGAAGCCTACGATGGCGGCGCAAAGGGAAGAGTGGTAGAGGGAGGCTCACAAGCGTTTTTTAGATAGATTTGGGAAATCTAGGCCTCGAAACACACCAACACTGGCTGGATGTGCCAGAATTTGACTAAAGACAAGACTTTGGGTAGAAAAACATTGCAAAGGCAAATGCTCAAACTGGTAGTCCTGCAGCAATAGCTCTGTTAGGTCGACCTAACGCTTGAAGCCTATCAGTACAAGCCGTCTGCTCCCGTCATTGACGCTCTCCATCCTCACCAGACTACCTGCCGACTCACGCAGCTCCCCAGGGATTCACTGAAGCATTCCTTGAGTCACCAGCACATGGAGATGATGCTGTTGGTAGAGGTCTCCCAATATGCAGCAGCTTAGGTGGCCAGTGTGGTGGAGCTCATGAATGTTATGGAGGGAAAAAAGCCACCTGAGGACATGTGATACTTTTGTGAAGATGAGATGGAGGACCTCCAGTAGTTCCTAAAAGACTCCAAGAGTGCCGGGATCCACCACTGCTCTGCAGAAAGTGCGGTGCAGCTTTCTATTGTAGGAATCAATTTAATGAATTGATTATTTAAACGTGTATGTTCATCACGCCATTCAATTAAATCTATATATTTTATTTTACAACTAGTTGTTACACATAAGTTTTGATTAGTCTAAATGTGCAGAGCATGCTTGTTAGGCCATAAAGCTTCCCTGATTGCAGTCATGTTGGCCACGTTTACAATAAACCTGAGGACCTGATTGCAGTTGAAGTGCGTCAAACGAAGAGAAGGCAGGGCCACCAGCTGGGTTCTCTGTATCCACCCTACCTCTGACGTGTAGCTTCTTCTCTCCCCAGCATCATTCCACGTTTTTCCTTCGTCAGCAGATTCACAGAGCAAAGGGTCGTAATGTTGTAACATGTGTAAAAGACGGCCAAATCACTTCTCAGTTCAGGGACATCTCTCATGGATCACAACCCTCACAGGGTGTACTGATGTGGAGCGCTAAGAGATGCACAAACAAAAACACAGAATGAGGAATCACTCAGGACTACTTGGAGATGCACAGACTGTATAGTGTCCTTAACATATAAACAAATTATGAATCAACCATTTAACATGTTTATCAAATTGTTCAAAAAATGTAAAAAACAATGTCCTCTCTATAGCTATATATAAGCCCCATCTCTTTATTTACACAGATTATGATTGATCAATTCTGTTAATGTATTGTTATCTAATTTCACATTTTCATTATTTAGTCTTGATGACTGCAAACGTGTGAAAGGAATACTAAAAAAATAGAAAATAGGTAACAGTACGCAAGGTAAGGTTTGTTTGAAACAAAATAAGGTAAATGGAATCTTGGATAATATTCAAAGCTCCAATTTTTTTAGCCAGTTGACATCAGTTCAAAAAGTCTGCACAGAAATTTGAATTATTATACCTGATAAAATGAATGTAAAGAAGGTTTTAGTCACTTTACAGTTATGACGGTTTGGCTTTTCATCAATGAATTATCTGCCTGCTTTTAGTCTTATTATATTATAATTACATATTGTTGATATTACCCTGCTTCATTTTATCGGTTCATGGCTCTGGATTTTTCCAACTCCAGGTGTGTCTCCTCCCTGATTGTTGAACGTCCTCACCTGTCTCACATTTTCTTCATTAAATAAGAAGGCATGACAAAGCTGCTGTGTGTTTGACCCACAAAGCAGGGGCTGCAAAAATCCTGACTTTAAGACTCACTACCACTTTGGATAACAGACTTTGTGGAAAACCCATACCCCTGTGGAATAGGACTTGTACTGCTAGCTTCCTGCTATCCTCAGCACCCGTCTCAATTAGCCACTTGCATGCTAGTCCTTATCTCTGTTCTTTGAGATGGCCCCAAGAACCAAGTGAAACTCGTGTTGTTGTCCTCCATCATCCCTGTACCACTCCTCTGTGTCGCTGTCCGGTGTCGAGAAGGTCCATCTCCCAAGTGCCGACAAAGACCAGCCAACAGGTGACCCAGGGTCCAGATTACTGACTACAGTAAGTTGTCGCCCAGTGACTACCCCATAGACTACAGTACCCTGTCTCCCTGTGACTACCCCATAGACTACAGTACCCATTCCCTTAGTGACTACCTAACGAACTACATTACCCGGTCCCCAAGTGACTAATCTACTGTCTAAAATTTCCTTTCCCTCAAAGACTATACCACTAACTACTCTACCCTCTCCCTTAGTGACTACCCACAAAATACAGTACCCCATCCCCCAGTGACTACCCCACTAACTACAGTACCCTGTTCCAGAGTGACCACACCACTGAGTACAGTATCCTGTCCCCTAGTGACTATGCTATTGACTACAGTGCCCTGTCCAGACATAGCCCTCTGGCCCCCTAGACTAACAGGTTGACTCAGGGCTTGACTCTCTGCTCCCCAGTGCGACAGTGGCTCTCAGTTAATAGAGCAGTTGTCCAATTATTTGAAGTTCGGTGATTCGATTTCCAGCCAGTGCAGTCCACATGTCGAAGTGTCCTTGAGCAACATACTGAACCCCAAGTTGCTCCAAATGGCTGTTCCACTGATGTGAGCATGATGCTACCGTTCCTGATGAGCATGTGGCGCCTTGCATGACAGCCACTATCATGCCTGTATGAATGTTTGTGTGAATGGTTGAACTGTTCCACAACTGTTTATTGTTCTGTTACTTCTCTGTGTATAAACTCTGGCCAGTCATAACATTATGAACACTTACAAGTGTCTTCAGAATAACATTTACTATCTAATTATAGGACAGCTATGAGTCGTGCAATAAATTAACCTTTCAATTTATTTGCTGAAAGTTGAAATCCTGGAAACAGGAAAAATGGGTAAGTTTAAGGATCTGGGTGATGTTACAAGGGTTCAATTGAGATGGTTAAACGATTAGCTCAGGGCATTTAAAGAACTGCAGTTGTTGTTGAGTACCTGCAGTCGTTAGTGTCCACCAAAGTGTAATGAGGAAGGACAACGGGTGTACCGCCACCAAGATCATGGGCTCCCAAGGCTGGCTGTTGCATATAGGGAATAAAAGCTTGCCTGCGTGGTCTGACCACACAGATCTATTGTAGTACACAGTGCTGAAAGTCAATGCTGGTTCTAATCGAAAGGTGTCAGAACACAGAATAGTTCGCAGAGTTGTTTTGGTAGTAAACCTACACAATATTAAGTACGGGGTTCGAAAGTTATAACTGCCTGGTGAATATACGTTTTTGTAAGTAAAAGTAATGTTATTCAAACTGTCCTCCTTTGTTCTGCTCGATTACTCATGCCTGCCCCCTATGTGGTTGTTCTGCTCGATTACTCATGCCTGCCTCCTATGCGTTTGTTCTGCTCGATTACTCATGCCTGCCTCCTATGCCTATGTCTGTTGCAACCTCATTGTTTACCTATATCTAATTATCTTACCTGTTAATGTAGTCTCTGTGTTTGTGCCCTTCTTTGTCAGTTCATCTGCATTTTCTGAGTTTTCTCATGTGTTCTCTCGTTATGATCTCCTTCCCTTTTATTATCATTCCTTGTGGAGTTTGTTATTCTTAACTAGATTATTCCTTTTTTAATGTACTGTAGACTTCACATCACTTTTAGTTATATATCATGTTTGTTTCAATTGATATTTTAGTATATCTATTACCATTTTTTAAATTTGTTTTGTAATTTTAATTTAATCTGCCTGTAATTAGTCAGGAAGGTGTTTTAAATTAAGGGGCCATTAATACAACAACAGATTTACATAAAACTATAAACTTTTGTTGCAGTTTGGCCTTTTGATTAGATGATAACAGCGTTTTTTTTGGGTTAATTAGTATCCTATAGAAAATGAGTTTGAGTATATACTCAGTAATAATCTTTTGAAAAATCCACTGTTTCTTTCCTATGTGCACTGCACAAAACTAATTCTTGTGAAAATTGTAATGACACGGCCCCACTTTGCCCATGTTCCTAAAGACGATCTAAACTGTATGAAAGCGTTTTGCTGTCATGCCAGAAAATTTAAAAAAACTCAGTATCAAGTTGTACATGATGATTGTCACGTTTTAACAGGATTATTTTCACTTTTTTTCATGAACTTTTTTACGTTATATTGTGATAATTTCCACATTTTAACGTGATAGTGTGGTTTTTTGCGGAAGAGAAATCTTTGCTTCTCAACTGCAATAAAAAGGCGTCTCTGGAGAAATCTTCAACAACAAACTGTTATGTTGTTTCATCATTGCTGAGATCAGCTGAGACGATCATGTAATGCATGTCACTGTCATTCTGTGGTGCTGATTTTGAAAACGTACACCACTTATTTCCATTCTCAGTGGTTATTGAGGATCTGTGTGTAGAAGCACCATTATCACAACAATGTCTAATGAGAGCAGAAATGTTTTAAAATGAAAAGGAAAAGCGTTTTCATTTTTTACCTATAACTGTATCACGTAAACAGACAACTGCTTACTGCAAAAAGCGAAGTTGTTGAGGGGGCATTATAATGTTGGCTGGAAGATGCTTTAAAAAACCAGAGCTGAGGGAACCTGCCGAGCTCTGCGACTTTGTTGCTAAGCTTACACATGAGATGGAAGCTCCGGGTTGGTTTTTAGGTATTTATATAGTACCAGCACATGTATCCCACTACACAAATACACTCTCACCTGTTCAAAATGCAACAAAAGGTGTAAAAGTTCAACAGGCAGTACAGCTCCATTAGTGTTAGCTAAGCTACCGCTTGTTTGCATAGAGAAGAGAGCACATAGACCCAAAGCTAGTTTGACCCACTTACTAATATTTGTACTTACTAATATTCATATGTTGTTTCATCATTGCTGAGATTAGTACTAATATATGATATAAGTACTTATGATTTGAAAAACATTAAATAGTAAATAAACACAGAAGACTTAGTGTCTTCAAAGAGTTGGAATCGTAAAAAACAAACATTGCAAGATCATTTCCTTAAAATGGAAATTGATGTTATTGGTAATTGGTTTCACATTAAAAGTCCATTAAGTTTAATAGTACAAACACTATTTCTATTGAAGGCAATATCTGAAAAAGTTGCTTATAGCAAGTCAGAACAGAACAATTAGTTGACACCCCAGGTTAAACGTCACGGAACTTCCCCACTTTTCCAACTCTGCTCTCTTCAGCTCAGATTTGCTTCACTCCATTCCGGTTCAGTCTGGTTCTGATTAAAAAGATAGCATAACTAACTGGTCATCACACTGCTTACGGCAACGGTTGCCATGGCAGTGCAGGATGTTTGGATGGAAAATCTTATTCATCACCAGAGGCCTGTTCAAGTCTCCGTGGAAGCAACAGTGATGCGATAAAATAGGTAATAAATTATAGTGTGGCATCTGGAATGTTGTGACATGGAAATATACAGTAATAAAAATAGGGGAAAATTATGTGCGGTATGGTATTTCCTAAATGTACTTTCTATGATAAATTTACTTCCACAAAATTACATTTGCATGATACTCATGTAAATCAGGAGACTCTTGGAAAAGAGATATTTTAATATCAATGAGTTTTTCCTGAATAAATAAAGGTTAAATACATTTTTTTTAAAAATCTGCTTTCCAGGATACAAGAATAAATTTTCAAGGTCATTAAATCAATCAAAGGTTTTTGTTTCTAAATATAACCTCACCGCCTCTGAAGTGGGCAAATTCAAATTTATAATGTCGCTGGATAATACTGGAAGTATTATCCAAAATATACTGTATGTACTTATATTTCCATGATATACTGGAATTCTTCTCCAAAATAATGTAATTTCCCTGAAAATCATTTGTAAACCACTCTCATACATTTTAAACCGTTTGATCCGGGCTCCTCTAAAATGAGAAATATTCAAACCGTTTTCATATTTTTAAATTCAATTGTTGTTCCCCTGGTCCTGAGTTGATCTCTGATCGTGTGCAAAACACGACCAGTTGATTTGAAAAATGTTCACACTGTATTTGTGGTATTTCAGTCAAACCAAAAGTCTTTAGACAATCTCTCACCTCAAACTGATTTCAATGCTTTTAATTGTCCTCTGTATGTAATAAGTGAGCTTTGATAGCTAGCGTCGATCACTCCTCCCCGACAGGTCGTTTTGTCTGTGAATTAATTTGAACTTTTATTTAGTAAAGAATCTTCCATTGAATGAAAACATTTTTTTTTTCTTGTTTCAGTTATTTTCTTACAAGTTAATTTTGTATATATGTATGTAAAAATATAAAAAGCTCTAACTTGTATACCAATAAATACAATATAAATGATTTATCTTCCAGTATTATCCAGTATGCAGTATATTTACAGAAGTATAATACAGGAAGTATTATCCAGCAGGGGGCGGCAGAGGATCTGATCACTAATTTTTTAGGTTGATAAATAAATACTTATCAAGTCATCCAGACTTAATTACCTAAATAAACAAATAAATAAACAACACGCAGGTTAAATAAATCTTCCCTCAGTGAGAAACTGGTGGTCGTGCTACCAGCAATTTCCACGAGTTTGCAGAAATAAAAGCTTTTGGTACAAGAGCTCATCTGCTTGCAGTGTACTAAGACTGCCAGGCTTTGATGCAGCAGGTGCTGGTGGTGCACTGAACAGCACCTTCATGGGAGGTGTAACCAGCCATAGCCACTGATATAACAATTTCTCATTTCTACACCAACAAGGTTTTGGTTCCACTCTTGCACCAGTTCTCCTGGCTGAGATCCAGTTTTTTGGCTGTGGAAAACCTGCAGTAATGGGTAGATTAGAGACTATTGGAGAACTCCCTCTCAGAAATTGTTTTGAGGTTCCACATATAATCTGGCTTGCCCTCCTGTTGCTGTACAACTGGATGTTGCAGCTTTAAGAAGGTGTCTCTCTCTGTGTGTGTTTGAGTGTATGTGTGTGTGTGAGAGAGTGTTTGTGTGCGCGTATGCATGTGTGTGCGCTTGTGTGTGTGTGTGCGTCATAGAGAGCATAACATGTGGCTCTTAGCTTCCTTCGCATTTGGGCCAAGAGGAATGTAGAGCAAAGTCTCAAACTGCCAAGATACCACAAGGTGATCTGCTCCAAACAGCTGATGTGTGTATTTTGTGTCTGTGTTATGTTTGTCTACAAGTGCGTGATTGAGGTGTGGCGTGAGAGCAAAGATGACAGCGGAGGAAGGAAAGTGGTGTGGCGGGTGAGTGGGATTGGCACTGGTAAAAATCTTAAAATAGTGTGAGCTTGTCAGGGACAGGAAAAATTCCTCAAAATACCCATCATCATCCTAATAATCTACTGCTCTAGACGTAGAATAGACGTGTCCTTCTACAATATAGAGCAGTAGCTGTACAATCATTGTCTGATTCATTAAACACAAACTCATTACACAACACATTTCAAATGTTTACAACTCCTCCCTAAATTCATGACAAACCAATTTTATCATTCTGAAAAAGGAATTAAACAGTATTGATGTTGCAATTGAACTGAGTAATCAATTTATTTGAAAGATTTACACTTTAAATTTAAAATTTTCAGTCACATTCATTCCGAGCTGTGCACTTAGACACAACTGTGTCTTGTTGATCTGTCAACACTCGGCGTCTGTCTGGAGGAGATAAAGGTGTGAAAGAAACACAACTTTCTCCTGTTGAACAGCTCCAAAACCGAAGCAATTTTTTTTTTGGCAGCGCACATCAGACCCAGTCTTCCTCCAGAACCAGTATTACCTTCTCTGGTCATGACATTCCCCTCTCTTCATCAGTCACCAACCTCCGCGTAAGATTTGACCCTCAACTCACTTTTGAATCCCACACCAAACACATCTGCAAGATCTCCTTTCACCATCTCAGAAATATTTCCAAACTCCGTTCTTCACTCACCTTGAGTGATGCTGAAAAGCTGGTCCACGCTTTCGTCTCCTCCCGACTGGATTACTGTAACGCACTTCTCATCGGGATCCCTGATAAAAGTCTTCAAAGACTTCAGTATGTTCAAAACAGTGCTGCAAGTATCCTGATGAGAGCGTAAACACGAACACATCACCCCTGTTCTTCATTCCCTTCATTGGCTTCCCATCTCCACCAGGATTGAATATAATACCTCACACAATCAATCAATCAAGCAATCAATCTTTATTTATATAGCGCCAATTCACAACAACAGTTGTCTCAAGGTGTTTTCCAGAAAGAGCAGGTCTAGAACAAACTCTTTATATAATTATTTACAGGACCCAACAGATTCCTCCGTGAGCAAGCTCTTGGTAACAGTGGCGAGGAAAAACTGCCTTCTAACGGGCAGAAACCTCGAGCAGATCCAAGACTCCAGGTGGACGGCCTACTGCCACGACCGGTTTGGTTTGAAAAGAGAGAGTGAGAGAGAAGCAAAGATATCAGCTTATGCTAATCCACTTTCTTTCGCTTCTTCAGTGCTTGGCCGCGGCGGCAGCAGGGATCCTAGGTTGATAATAACAATAACTGTAACTGTAATGTAACATTTAGCAATAGCTTAAGCGGAAATACTATACAATAATAATAATAATAATAATACTTGTAATCATCATCATGATCGTTTTGTGATCAGTTGACATCCAGCAGGTCCACAGCAGCAGATGCAGTCACCAACCATGTGACCTTACAGGGTGAGAAAACACAAAGGCTCCAGGGAAGAAGTCAAGTTAGTAACATGCATTAATCCAGTAACATGCATTAATCCAGTAATTAAGGGGAAATACTATACAATAATAATAATACTTGCAATTATCATAATGATCGTTGAGATCATTATGATAATGATGATCTCAACGATCATTATCATGGGAGATCATTATGATAATGATCTCCCATGATAATGATCATGGGAGATCCCCCAGCAGTCTAAACCTATAGTAGCATAGCTAAGAGCTAGTTTATGCCAGCCTTAATTATAAACTTTATCATAAAGGAAAGTTTTAAGCCTACTTTTAAATGTAGAGAGGGTCTCTGCCCCCCGAACCAAGATTGGAAGATGGTTCCACAGGAGAGGAGCCTGGTAGCTGAAGGTTCTGGCTCCCATTGTACTTCTGGAGACTCTTGGACTACCAGTAACCCTACATGCTGGGAGCGCAGAGTTCTGATTGGACATTATGGAACTATGAGCTCCTTCAGATACGTTGGTTCTGAACGTTAAGGGCTTTGTACGTGAGCAGAAGGATTTTGGATTTGATTCTAGATTTTACCGGAAGCCAAAGCGTTCTGGATCAGCTGGAGGGGCATCAGAGACTTATTGGGACTACCTGCTAGTAGGGCATTACAGTAATCGAGCCTGGAAGTAACAAATGCAAGAACTAACCTTTCTGCATCATTTTGTGACAGAATGTTCCATATTTTAGAAATATTACGCAGATGAAAGAAGGAATTCCTAGAAATCTGTTTTATGTGGGAGTCAAAGGTCATATCCTGATCAAAGATAACTCTAAGGTTCCTCACAGTGGTGCTGGAGGCCAATGTGCTGCTGGAGGTCAAGGTCATACCATCCAGATAAATTGTTTCTAAGGTGTTTGGGTCCCAACACAATAACTTCACTTTTATCTGAATTAAATTTTAATTAAATTTATTATTTTAAAAAGTTTCAGGTCATCCAAGTCTTAATCACTTTGAGACACGCCTCTAAATTGAACAGGTGATTAGATTTACCTGGTTTCATTGATAAGTACAATTGTATGTCATCTGCATAACAGTCAAAGTTTGCATGGAGGTCTCATCGTTAACAAATACATACTGAGACCTATACGTTACTTTTTGGTTGAAAATGTCTTTGTCCATCCAAGCCGGTTTTGCAAACTTAGGGTGTGCTCCGCTGTTTACTCTCGTAACAACATGTAGGAACATGTTGTTACGAGAGTAAACATGTAGGAACTCAAGTTCATGAGTTCCTACATGTTTATGGAATATAGGTATAATGTCAGGTGCTCCACAACACCAGGGGTGAATGCAGCTGCGCATGAATTAAATTAAATATACATAATATTGTTGGTATATACTCACTGTAAAATGTTAGTTTTGGATAAGAAATCTTCAGCATGGTCCATGCTCCACTACCATATAGGTAGAGGAGCATGGACCACAGAGCCAGAGGAGCATGGTCCATAGAGTCAAAGAAGGATGGTCAATTGAAGCAGAGGAGACCGGTCCATAGAGAAAGAGGAGGATGGTCCAGAGAGAAAGAGGAGGATGGTCCAGAGAGGCAAGGGAGGATGGTCCATAGAGGTAGAGGAGCATGGTCCATAGAGACAGTGGAGAATGGTCCATAGAGGCAGAGGAGAAAGCCCATAGAGGTGGACGAGTATTGTCCATAGATTAGATGTAGAGGAGCATGGTCAACAGAGGCAGATGAGACTGGTCTATAGAAACAGAGGAGAATGGTTTATAGCGGTAAACTCAGATGTGCCATAGAGGTAGAAGAGCAATGTCCTAAGAGGAAGAGGAGAATGGTCCATAGAGGTAGAAGGGTATGGTCCATAGAAACAGAGGAGGCTGGACCATAGAGACAGAGGAGTATTGTCCATAGACGCAGAGGAGCATGGTCCATAAAGGCAGAGTTGAATGGTCCTTAGAGACAGAGGAGACTGGCCATAGAGGAAAAGAAGGGTTGCCCATAGAGGTAGAGGAGGATTGTCCATGGACGTAGAGGAGGATGGTCCATAGAGGTAGAGGTTTATTTTCCATAGATGTAGAGGACCATGGTCCTTAGAGGCAGAGGAGGATGGTACTCTACTGGTCTCCATGTGCTAAACCTCGAACCTGACAACATGACATCTCTATAAGCCGACTGTTATGGATTTCTGTCATATTAAAGTTTTCATTATAAATGAAATAAAAGATTTACTGCAATATCGTGATAACAGAGATGACAAATAACAAATCTACTGTTGGTGTCTCCACAACATGTCATATGAAAAATGAGCATGAAATACTTATCTGACTTTAAGATTTCCATGCCACAAGGAGTGAACTCACGGTTTGCAGGTCACATGATTCAGATTTGACAGAGTCGACCAGAAAAGGCGGAAAAACACAAATCATATACTTTAATTATTAAAATTACACTTTACAGAAAACCGATATGCTACGGAATTAACTGTATAAATGTTAATAGAGTAAGCGGGAAAAAAGGAAGATCATACATTAATTTGAGAACGTCACTCATGTTTGGGATGGTTCTCTTTTAATTAATATTTTATGCATGATTTGCGCATAAAATATAAACTAGGATTATTATTAGTGAATGCTCCAATCTGATTCAATTAAGTTTTTTTTTTTTTTAAATAAGATATTTATATGTGAAATGCACCCCCAATTCTAGAATGACATAGGGAGGGGTGAGATCCCCCCGCAACCTTGAACAGGACAAGCATCAATTGAAAATGGATGAACGGACCCACAAATTAATTTATCCATTATTTGTCAAGTGCTTTCATATAAAACCTCATGGTGGCAGAAATCAGGTCATTGGGGTCCTCCAGCTGTCTGGGGACCACATGTTCCTCTACAGAATGTGATGGAAATTCATCTTTTCGAAACTTCTTGAAACACTTTCAGTCTACCCAACCGGAGGCCATCATTTTCAAAATTGGTACATAATTTACATGTAATAATATAAAAATCATGGTTTTATTTGTAGTTTCATGCGGTAAATATTTAATGTTTAACTATGTGTGTGCTCCTGACGCTGGGCCCATACTTGTTGTACAGGTGCTATCAACTTAAAGTTCTGTTGTATAAAGACTCTCTGATCTTGATGGAGACGAAACCGATTGCTTGTTTAGCGTGTCTTTCGGGAAATCAAACATTCGATGGCAGGGCGGTGCAGATGCAAGCCGAACATCGAGTCAGTAGGTAGCTGTGACACACCCTGTGGCTTCACACCTCCTCATCTGCAATTTAATACACACTTTACTAACACACTCACACCACCGTGCTCAGAGGCAGGGAAGTTTAGGGTTCTGTTATGTGAAAGGATTCACACATCCATGCCATGAAAAAAACTGAACAAGCATGTCACAAACGCCGACCCATCAGACATCACATTCTTAAACACCAGTGTAGCCATTAGACAGAGATGATGACTTACAGGTGGTAGAAAGAACGGACACAACTTTCAAACGACTGAAAAAGGCTAGGAGGGGAAATTGTCCAATGTTTGATTTGCTACTACATTCATTGAAATATTATCGATCTCATTGTATTTCATACAAAACTGTGTTAGCTCTTCAAACTAAATTTAACATACAACAATGGCAACCTGATTATGAAAACACAAGTTTTAATTTGATAATAACAACAATAACAATAATAATAACAATTACAATAATTGTTAGTATTATTATCTAATACATCAAAAGGGTTATGAACTATCTATAAATGCAGGTCAGTCTCTGCCACCGCTGTGGGGGAATTTCAGCCCACTCTTCTCTCCTCCTCACATTGCAGGATTTATGAGCATGATCTGGGTCATTTAAGGTCCCACCACAGTATCTTAACAAGGTTCAGGACCAGACTTTGATAAAGAACCACCAAAGCTTGAATTTTATTTATTTTTATTCCATTAAAAGTTTGACTTACCTTTTATGCATGGGATCATTGTTTTTTTTGTAATTACTGCATGACCCTTAATTAAACCTGTGGCTTGTGGATTTTGTGGCAAGGGTGGCGGGAACACAGTCAGTCATAATATTAAAATCCCCTGCTTCTGCTGGTAGGTCAGAGGCTCTCAATAGAGTCTCAGTAAAAGCTGACGAACAGTCAGCTTTTAGTTGGGGAGTTGGGACTGATATTGCTTCATGAGGAAGTAAACCCTCTGTCATGTTTGCATCGTCATCCGCCTGTTTGAAGGCAGGTAAAATGATCTTTTTGTGGAATAATGTCTTTTATTGCCTTCCAATATTGTCCCAAAAGCTCTAAGCTCCATTGGGAACTCCTGAGGCAAATGTCAGACTTCCACTTCACCTGTAAAATAGCTTTAAAGGTGACTTCTGTATTTTAAGCCACAACATTTTCTTACTGAGTAGATCACTGTTACAAAATGTAAGTGCTACACTTACATGTCACCTTTGGGATCAGTTGTAATAACTTATCAGCACCTTTGTCCAACTTTAGCAGCACCACCTGTAAGGAGAAGTGGCAGCCTTGATATAATGGTTTCAGCAGTCACATCTCCTTACAGGTGGTTTATGCCGGACTTACGTGTCTAAACCCTCGCCACAATTGCGACCAACAGCAACCATAGTGCTGACTCAGCATTCGGGTTGCTGGGAAAGCGGAGACATATCCAAGACAGTGGCGCGATGACATGACCCTTCATCTGGTGGAAAAGATAATTGGTTCTTAAAATTAACACATTTAAAACCAGCTCTAGAACCAGCTTGGTTCTTTTCCTTTTACATCAATTAGAGCAAACTCTTCATCAAGCATTTATTTTGGTACTTTGGCTTACCAGCTTTGTAAATTAGTATTAATTTTTGATAAATGTGCAAATTAACACTTATATTTCGTTATGTATTAAACATTTTATTATTTTGTTTTGTGTCTCTTACACTTAGATTTTCAGTTCATAAATTTCGCTTTAAATGTGATTAAAAATGCTTTTTAAACACTGTTTGGAGCTAAATGGGGCAAATGTGCTTCTTTACAAACGGCACACTTTTAGTAAAAGATTATCACAAAGAAGCCTACGTACTGTGCCCGTTTAAAGAAATTAATAGAATGAGATGCAAAGAATCTTTTTTTGCATGATCTTAAATTAAAATTACTCACAATTGTTTTTGGGTAGGAACTCTGAATATTTGGAAAAATTACTTCCTGTTTTACTGGAGTATAAATATGTGGTGACAAAGGCCTAATTATCTTTGACGTTTTCGAGTTGCACAAACCCGGCAACGGATACAGGAAAATCTGGAAACAGTTCACGATGTCAGTTTCAACAGTTAGATCAATAATGGCGATGTTAAAGTGGAGGAATGAGGAACAGAAAAACATTTGTTTTACGTTAAGAATCAAATGTTATTTAAATTTGTTTTCTATGAATAGTTTGAATTTTATTTATTAAATATTAATGAAATCAAAATCATGGGTATAGACAATAAATACATTTTTAATGTCGTTTTACCTTATTCGAATTTTTTTTTAAGGGTACTGATAATTCTGGAGGGCAGGTTGACTGATCACACAGAAGGTCACTGCAGTGCAAATTGCAGACAAAGATGCTGGTTCTGACAGAAGGGTGTCAGAATACACGATGCATCAAAGGCAGCAAAGGAGGAACTACACTAAACTATCATTGGGAAGTTGTTTTCAACTGATTGGTGCATCATCATCATCATCATCGTCATCCTCATCATCAACATCATCATCATCATTCCTTCAACAGCAGTGGCAGTTGTTTAGTTCGAACGACGAAGGAGTAATCGGGCCAGGCAAAATAAAGAAAAGGAAAAAAGACGACATCCTGACTTTTTTCTCAAAATGAAATATGAAAATAAATCTTCCTCTTCTCATTTTTACCTAATCCCCAATACCCATTCGTAAGAACGGAACATATTAACGGGAATCGTTATTTTGCACTTCTGATCTGATTTAAAAATTTCTGAAATGAATCTGAAACTGTGTTGTTTTCAATCTGACAGCCACTGATTGCAATGCTGAGGAGGATGTCATAATACGGAGCATACAAAGAAATGTACGTCCACCTGTTTCCTGTTCAGCGACAGAGGCGAAGCCAACAGTGTTGTGGCTTTGCTTTTCTATATGCTGCGATACATCGTAATACTGAGAGTCAGCACAGTCCTCAGTTCCCATGGCTAGAATAAAAATAGATTTGCACGTGACTATTTTTGGCTCCTTTTCCCCGCCGAAAAGAACAATCTACTATCTCCGTAGCACTCTTGTGAACCAAAGTGAGAGAATTAAAAAAAAGCTGTGAGTATAAAATGATGATGATGATGGTAGGGGCAAACTGGACAGAGAAGTTGTTGAAAGAGCAATCAATTTGTCAAATCCACTAACTTAAACATGGTTACCGGTCACAGCAGCAGCTACTCTGTGTCCGGACCCTCAGGCCGCCTTAACGGGAACTTTCTATTTGTGATTAATGACAATATTTCATTGATGCAGTTTAAGCCAGAAGAATACGCCGAGATAAAGATACTTAGTTGTTTACTTTGCATTCATGTATCTTATGTCAAGTGATTTTAAGCAAATTCATATATTTTAAATGCGGTATACAGCACGTACAATGAAATGACATCAGTGTTTTTACTTAATCCCCAAAATGACAGGTTAGGTGAGTTTAGTGTTAGGACAAAAATAGTTTTTGTACGATGATCTGCATTTGTGGGTTTAGACATGTGGGTCTACAGGCTGACCATAGAAACACTTTCAACCATTCATGAAATGAGGCAATTATTTCAATATGTTACATCCCAGAAAAGTCGAAAATCTTACGGAATTGTCAACGCCACTGCCGCCGATCCTTCGTGTTAACACAATAACTCAATAATTGTCAAATTATCCATGGAATACATAAGCCTTGATGTGAAGAAGGTCTGAAAGGATTTTGGAAAAGGTCGGTTTTATATTTCTAACACTGAGAGGAACTGTATCTCCAAACATTTTCGGACCTTAGGAATAACTATCTTGTAAATATCATACTTAACTCTAGTAGTTCATATTCTATACTAGGGGGACCTTTTTACTTACTAAACTTATCCTATGCTGTGGTCCCCGACAGAAAGGCTATAGCCGAAAAGTCCCCAGTCCTCTTGGTTGTACAAGCAATCCCCCTGATTGAAGTTATTTCCACAGCATTTTTAGCACTAATAGCCTCCCCAAAGTGAGTAAAATATAAAGTACTAGAGTGAAATACAATCTTACGATATAAAAGATAGAAGATAGATCTCAAGTCCATTGTTTTTAGCTTTAATAGTTCATATTTAACATACTAGGCGGACCCTTTTTTTTGAAAAGAAAAAAATACTATGGCCTTAACTCCATATTTAATTTGAAGAGTTCAATCAAGGGATTTCTTGTACAACACAGGGGAGTGTGGACTTTTGTCTATATTGCTAAACGTAGGCAAAGTAGGTAAAGTATCTGTATTATTCTCTGTTGATGGCAAAATAAGTGTGGGGAAATTAGACTGGTTTGACCTATCACAGGACTACCTTAAAGAATACATTCTCCACATTGACACCTTGTTGGGGTGTATTGAACCACCGAATGATGCTGCTGCTTGCTGAGTTATGTATGATTCTATCGTGGAGTCCCATCTCATCCCCAGTAGGCCTTCGTACAAACATAAATCTAATGTGTACCATGCTAAGCCGGGCTAGAATGACTATGTGAAAGAGCTTCATGCCGAGGCTAGAGGGCCTTTGCTCTAGTTGTTGTTTTTTTTTGTTTATGTTATCTTTTGTTTGGATTTTTTGTAAATTCTTATTTATTTTGCTCTGGAACCCTCCATGAGTTGTGTTCTTAATGAAGTATTGAATTGAATTGAATTGAATTGGATTGGATTGGATTGGATTGGATTGGATTGGATTGGATTGGATTGGATTGGATTGGATTGGATTGGATTGGATAGGATAGGATGGAAGCCGGCATTGGTTTGGCTCTCATTAATAGGAATACGCCAGTGGTTGGGTCTATAGGTGAAGACGGCATCCCTTCCAATTTAGGCATACAGTAAACAACGGTGGGTTTAGACTTTAAAATTAGTGCTAAAATTCAGAGCTCCTGCTTGAGTTTTGTACAGTGTATGTTAGCATCGTGATACTTATAGATACTTATATGTACAACACTTTCTTGTAGGCCGGCACATACATAAAGGTGGTAGAAAGAATTAGTTTTATGGTGAAGTAAGAAAGTAAGAAAAACACAAACTTATTTGTAAAATAAAAACACAATACTTTCTTCTTCTCTAACATGGTTGGCTTGTGGTGGTAGCCGGCTAATAATAATAATCTTTGCTTTATTTATCACATGCTACAGAGTACATACATACAGTTCAACATCCAGAAATTTATTTTCGCAGTTTACCCACTCCTGAGGGAGCAGTGGGTGGCCACTGTGAAGCGCCCAGACGTCCTTCTCCCCAGCAACACTTGCCAGATCCTCCTGGGGGGCCCTGAGTCATTCCCAGACCAAATAAGATATAAAGTTCCTCCAGAGAGTTCTGGTTCTGGGTCACCTCCCTGTTCGAAATGACTGTACACCTCCAAAGGAAGGCATCCTTGAGGCATTCTTATCAGATGCCTAAACCAATAACTGGCCGTTCGACACAGAGGAGCATCGGGTCCACTCTGGGCTTCCTCCGGAAGTCCAAGCTTAGCTAAGGTTTCTAAGGTTTAGTCAAGCCATAAGTGGAATGAAACTCATATCAGACACTGTTATCCTTAGTGTCCTTCATCCTGTCATTACCCAGAGCTCATGACAATAGCTGAGGGATGGACGTAGATGACTCGGCTCTCTTTTCATCACAATGGGTGGTTACACACCCACATTAATGATGATTCTGCACTAGACTGCCTGTCCGTTTTACCAACACTTGAGAAAAAGACACCAAGAGATTTTAACTCCTTTCTTTTAAGTAGTAATTCAACCCCAACCCGGAGTGGTCAAATCTCCTTCAGACCGATTCAGTGCTCGTTGGGGATCTTAAATTGATTAGGCCAACCCCCACATCTTCTGCAAACAACAGAGATGCAATTCTGAGCTCCCCCAAAACGAACCCTCTCCTCACCTCGACAACTGAACTTTAACATTAGAAACAGAAGATGAGCCTTTACCCCTCCTTCTCCAGAGCTTCAGGTTAATATTCATTTAATATTTTGCTAGGCCCCTTTTGCCACGATAACAGCCGCCAGTCTCCTTCTGTAGTGTGTGATGAGGTTTGAGAACACATGGAGAAGGTATGAAACCATTCCTCCATCTACTTAACATTCTGAAGCCCATGATTGTGGACCCCCCCTGCAGCACATCCCACATATGTTCTGTGGGGTTTAGGTCAGGTGACTGGCACGGCTATAGCAGAACAGTTATTTTGTGATCTCTGAACTATTCTTTCGTTGCTTATGAGGAGTGCTTCAGATCATTTCCCCTGGAAGCACAAACCACGTCCTTTGAGAAGTTATCCTGGACCTTTGGAATCATATATGATTTATGATTATGATATTTATGAATCATATTTATACCCCCAGTAAAACAGCAAACACAAGTTATTTTTCAACACTTCAAGTTCTTAACAGGTAAACCTAAAAATACAAAACAGGACTGGAAATATGCTTCAGTAACCTATTAATCTCAGGATTTTCTCCTGGAAACACCGGGTCGGAAAAGATCACAAGTCATGTAAACAGGCGCCCGACATTGCAGTTCGTAAAGGCGAAAAGTGTCCCATGTAAACCCACCTACTGTGAGGGTCATGTATTTAGACTTTTCCAGCTCTTTCAACACAATCCAGCCTCCACAGCTGAGAGGGAAGATAAGATAAGATCTTCATTCTACAGTGTACAACAAAATCACGATGGTCAGATGGAAGGTTAGTCCTGAGTCACTGCGAGTTAGCGCGGGGCCACTATGGGCCAAACTGACCCGATTCCCAGCACACATGTTTTCGATGTTAGGCTGAAGAACTGCATGTCTGATGTGGTGGCCTGCAACAAAGGAGCTCCACAGCGGCTGCAGTGATTACATTATACACCTTGGACTTCAGGCACAACACAACCCTCTGTCATCTCCAGAAGTTCTCCGATGACTGGGCTATTGTCGGACACCTCTGATAAGAGGCGAACGATCTGGAGTACCAAAACACCATCAAGGACCTTGTGGACTGGTGTGAGGTCATCACCTTCAGAAGTAAACTGCAAAACAAAGGAGCTGGTGATTGACCTCCTCAGGAGGTCCTCACAGAACCCACCGGTGAACATCCAGGGTTTGGAGATTGAGCAGGGGAACGCATACATGTACCTGGGTGTTCACCTCAACAATAAACTGGACTGGTCGGACAACACAGATGTCCTGTACAAGAAGGGCCAAGGTCGTCTCCACATATTGAGGAGTGTGCAAGACTCTGTTAAAGACCTTCTATGACACTGCGGTAGCATCTGCAATTGTCTACGCTGTGGTCTGCTAGGGTGGAGGAAGCACAGTCAGGGACAGGAAAAGATTCAACTGGCTGGCCAGGAGGACCAGCTCTGTACTGAACTGACACCTGTACTCTTTGGAGGAGGATGGTGAGAGGAGAATGGTGACCAAGCTGAGATCCATCCTGGACAACACCTCTCAACCCCTACATGAGACTCTGAGTAGCTCCTTCAGCGACACCCAGAGTGTAAGACAGAAGGCTACCGCAGGTCCTTTGTCCCGATTGCAGTCAGACATTACAATAAATCCCTGCGAGACTGTGTTGTATGTAAAACCCATATAATGTCTTAATATGAAGATAATAAGCCCACGTATGTAACTGCATAGCAAAGCCTATTAAATAGGAACAATAATAATAATAATGATGACATAATTATGACCATGACCTCTGTCATGATGTTAATGTTATGGAAGGGCCTAAGCTGTTATGGAAAATAGTAATGTAACTACTCCCACCTTACCTTCCTCAGGGAAGTGTGTAAATATTAGATATATTCAGCAGGTGTTATAATCGTAAATTTGTTTACGTTTTTATTGACATCTGGTTAGCTCACGTTTTCTTAGCTTGTAATAGTCAATCAAAGATCATGCATGTATCTCTTAGATTTTTCATTTATATTATTTCATTTCATTATATTCTTGAAATCATATGTATCATATTATAGTTATTATTAGACTGGTGTCACATACTCCTCTTCTCTCTTCAGATGCGCTGTTGAGGGTTCTCAGTCCCACCCCAGCAAATCTTGGGCCACCTACAGCATCAAGCGCTCCTCCTGTTGCCTCCACCATAGCAGCACAACCCAGCAGTGATGCAGCAGCATCAAGCGCTCCTCCTGTCGCCTCCACCTCAGCAGCACAACCCAGCAGTGATGCAGAAGCATCAAGCGCTCCTCCTGTCGCCTCCACCTCAGCAGCACAACCCAGCAGTGATGCAGAAGCATCAAGCGCTCCTTCTGCTGCTCCAATAGACCCTGCTGACTGGCCATCTCCTCTAACTGATAAGGTACGAACAGAGTTGGTTCACAGAGGTCCATTTCAAATTGAAAACAGCTTCACATTCCCTGAACAAAAGGACGGACAAAGGTGTCAACATGAGTATTTTAACAGACTCTAAGTCAATGGAGAAAAAGTCAGAAGAAGCTGGCTTATGTACTCTGTAAAAGATGACAGCTTGCACTGCTTCTGCTGCAAAGTCTTTTCCAAGAGAGATTATAAACTCAATAGGGAAGGACTAAAGGACTGGAAAATGCAAGTCACTTGCTCAAGGTCCATGAAGATAGCCCGGAGCATTATACTCACATGGCAACATGGAAGGACTTGGAAGTCCATTTTGCGAAAGGGCTCGAAATAGACAAACAAGAGATGGCACTCGCTGAGGCTGAGAGAAAAGGTGGAGTGACGTTCTACATCGATTGGTGGCAATAACTCAGTCCAGGCGTTCTTGTTGCAGAGGAGTCAACAGGAGAAAATTTACCCCAAAATGTGGGATGCTCTGAGAATCTCTGCCACTCTTCCTGTTACAGTGGCTGCTGCTGAAAGAAGTTTCTCTAAGCTCAAACTTATTAAAACTTACTTGAGATCTACTATGATGCAAGGACGTCTCAGTGGACTTCCATCATAAGCATAAACCATGTGGTCTCAAATCAGTTGTCATATGATGATGTTGTACATGACTTTGCTGCAAGAAAGACCAGGAGAGTAAAGCTGTAGCAGGTGATGTGAGGATGAGGAGGTGGTGCTGTAGTTTTTAAGTCATTAAAGTTAATGCAGTATCGAAAAGCACCACTAGGTCTTTGTAAGAACCCCCTTTTCCCCCTTTTTATTTAAATCCTTGTAATTTTTGTCAATACTGGTTTCTTTAATATCTTATTTTTTGAAGTGCCTTATTTATATAGTATTTATAATTTATTTTATGTCACTTGTTTACACTTTTTATTTTGTGGGTATTTAAATCTTATACTTTATGTAAGTTATTTATATTGTATTTCATATATTAATTTCATATTTTTTTGTATTTCTTTCTAATTCGTTCTAAGTATTTTAATTGGGCAATTGCTTTCTTTAAATAAAAGAATGTCCAAGATAAAGCTGTTCAGTTTCTTGTGAGTATTTACAACAGCAGTGGAATTTATTTCAATGCAAGGGGGGCGCCACCTAAAATCTTGTCTAGGGCGCCAAATTGGTAAGGGCCGACCCTGTGTATGGTGAGCACCATGGGTGATCGGGCCTTCAGTTCTGCTGCCCCTTGAGGAAAGCCCTCCATGACCAGCTGAGGGCTCCACAGACGACTGAGACTTTTAAAAAAGGACTTAAAACATTCCTTTTTAGCAGAACATATAACTTTTAAATAACATTGCTGCTGGCTGCTTTTAGCTTATATTTTTAGATTATTATTTTATTTCTTATTTTTATTGATGCTTTTATCTGCTTTTGTAGCCCTTTCAGAGTCGATCCAGTTGTGTAGTGCGTTATGAATAAAATATATTATTATTAATATACTAAAAAGATGAAAATGTATTGAAATATTTATAAATTATATAGACATATTTCTGACTGGTAAACCCTGCTCGGAGGGCCCCATTATTGAGCTCATGAGGAAATTCAACCCATGTGGGTTCATAACAAAGAGGGGACATGGGTCCGTCCTCCCGTTGGACCGCCACCCACTGAGGAATCTGCAGTGGTCCGGTGCCTTGTGGATCGGGCAGTAAGAAAAGGCAGGGCCCTTGTCAGTCCGAGCCCCAGTTACGAAAGCTGATGGTTGGGACATGGAAAGTCACCTCACTGATGGGAAAGGAGCCTGAGCTTGTGTGAGAGGTCGAGAGGTACCGACTGGATATGTGCTCACCTCTACGCGCAGCAGTGGTTCTGGACCACGCCTTCTCTGTGGGGGCTGGACCCTCTACTACGCTGGAGTAGCTTCAAGCGAGAGGTGGAGGGCAGGTGTGGCCTTACTCATAGATCCTCAGCTCTCTGCCCATGTATTGAAGCTCACCCCCGTGGATGAAAGGGTTGCTTCCCTGCACGTTTGAGTTGGGGGACGGGTCCTGACTGTTGTGTGCGCTTATGCGCCAAGCAGCAGCAGCTGGAGTGGCGTGACTGGGAGGAATTGTCTGCCCGATCTGAACCCTAGTGGTGTTCAGTTATTGGACTGCTGTGTTAGTCACAGTTTGGCCATAATGAACACCATGTTCGATAATAAGGGTGTCCACCAGTGCCCTTGTCACCAGGATGGTTGGCCCACTGCTGCGGGCCGTACAATCTCTGTACTGTCGGAGTCAGAGTTTGGTTCGCATTGCCGGCAGTAAGTCAGACTAGTTTCCACTTGCGGTTGGACTCTGCCAGGGCTGCCCTTTGTCACCGCTTCTGTTCCGAAATTTTATGGCCAGAATTTCTAGGCGCAGCCAAGTGGCAGAGGGTGTTGAGTTTGGTGACCTTATTTGATAAAGGTTAGCTTTTTATAACAGCTTGAAATGAGACATCTTTTTTATTGTTTACTTGCAATGACAGGTAAAGAACAATGTAATGTGTTTCGGGTTTTTTTGCCGGTAAAGGTTATCAAATTCATCTGAGACTGATGAGTTTGTTTTAAAATAATTTAAAATATATTTTTATAATAATATTATTTTTCCATTAGAAAAAGAATTGTGAAAGATTTAAATGTTCCAAAGGAGGTGGTGTACGTGATGAATCCAGTAGTGAAACAATCATATAGGGTCATAGTTTCATTTGGCTGAGGTAAAGTAACTGCTTATGACTGAAGATGTTTTCAGAGACTTTTCTCCCTATTATAAGGCAACAGATAAACATCCAAAAAAACATTTGAAAAGAGAAAAAGTTGAGTTATGAACTTTCAAATTATATACTCTGTAGTTTCAATAGATCTTCAGGGCCTTTGTCCTTCCCAGTCCCACAATGCTCAGCTGCCCCTCAAAATCAAATGACACTTTCTGAGTCATGTCATGAGTCGACGAGTGTGAGAAACAGAAAAAGGACGTTGTCAGTTAAGAAGACAGAATTTTTCAACTGCTACTCCATAAAGAGGTAAGATCCGCTGGAACATCACTATTTTATAGTATATTACTTTTACGCTATATATTTTTATTTATATATATCTATATCTATATCTATATATAGAGAGAGATTTTTATTATTATTATTATTATTATTATTAAGTACATTTTTTTATATCTCCTCTTTTTTTTTTTTTTTGCACTTACAACATAATTATAGAAGCCTTTTGGCCCTTTCGGTACTTTACAACATCAACTTCATGTGATAAATGATACTAATTTCATAAAATTTCATAATCAATAATCTTTATTACTGAGACAACATTTGCAGTGATAAATAAAATTTGATTTGATTTGATTTAATTATTTAGGTCTCACAAAGTTACCGGTCTACATTGTCTGGTTTAATTTCTCATTTATATTTTTCCTCTATACTACTATCTATAATTCATGTTAAAGTCAGCCTATACATTATATAAGCAGAGGTGAGAAATGATTTGCAAAATATGTTAGTTTAGACTTAACAGTCTTTATTAACAGTCTGCTTGTGTTCTAAATGCCTAAATATGGTTCATGCAGTTCATACCAAAGCATGAAGTCCACAGCTTACAGTTTTTACGTTGATAACGCCACAGCAGGGTTATCAACAGCGGAAGTCTTGAAACTCTGCTGCAGGTGCTACGACTGATTTCTTAAGGAAACCTCAGGCTTTGGTATTTTAACTGAATTATTACAAACAGGTGTGAAACATCTGCGCATGTGTGCATGCAAATGTGAGTTGAAGAACTTCTTGTCTTTTCAAGATTCATTTTTTACCTTTTCTCCCATCTACGCCCTCAGCTACCAACCTGTTATGCCACGTTCATTCCTGGTCAAGAGTAAAAGGACACATCTAGGTGGCCTGTCCAGGGACTCCCTCAGACACAACCCCCAGTTGCTGACAGACACCAACCGGACTGAGCAGCAATCTACAGGATGGGACAGGATGGATCATGAAAATGCTGTGCAGCATTTTCCCCCCATATCTGGAGTCACAAACGTTCTAAGGGAAGCCGATTCACCATGGGTTGGGATGGCAATCCGGTCTCAGAGTGGCCCTATAGATGTTCCTTGGCCCTCAGGTACCAAATGCTTTGTTTTCGTGACTTTGAAATTGTTACAAGCTGTAGTTCTGGGGTGTTTATTTTTTCATGTGTCAGGGTTGTTGATCCCGCTGACTCGATCGGACGTGAGGGAGAGGTGATGATTCTTTTTTGTCTAAACCTGTAACCTTTTGTTACTGTGGGGAATTCATTCATACAACATCTGTAGTGTAATCTTTTGAAATGCGTCTAAAACTCACTTTAAAAAAAAAATTAAGGACAGGTTTTTACCAAATGCTGTATACGACACTGTGAAATGGTAAACTTGGAACTTTTGGCCTAAATCACATTTTCATGTACATTGAAGGAAAAAATACCTACCTGAATCTTGAATCTTAAACTCTATCGAGGGAGTTGCTAGACCCGTTTTTTATTGCTTTTTTTTGTAAAGTTGGCCTCTCGACCCTTTAGGAGTTCATGCTTCACACGAAAAACTGACTACACAGAGCATTTCTGTATTTAAGTGAATTCTGTATGTCCTACTTTTGTCCTACTAATATGTCCTACTAATTGTAAGTAAATTATGATGTCCTAGACCAGGGGTCGGCAACCCAAAATGTTGAAGGAGCCATATTGGACCAAAAAAACAAAAAACAAATCTGTCTGGAGCCGCAAAAAATTAAAAGCCTTATATAAGCCTTATAATGAAGGCAACACATGCTGTAAGTGTCTATATTAGCTATATTAGCCTACTATCAAAATGATAAGTAGGCTACAAATACATAATGAGCATTCATGATTAAACGTTTATTTTACCTGCAGCGCATCCTGGAGAGAATGACGCACCACGTGACTACTCTGCTGTACGATGGTGCTTTAAGTTTAACTTCCATTATAATATTAATGTATTATGTTTCGTTGCATTGATGAAATTACAGAAATACAATACAGAAATCAGATTTTTGATGTCATTTTTATTTTTAGGATTCGAAAAAACAACAACAAAATGTGCAACGTGCATAATAGGCCTCCTGTAATGTCACACCTCCCCATGGAAATAAAATGCAGTCCTTTTCAATCCTCAGTAATACAATACAATCCTCTTCTCTTTCCCCCCTTATCTGGGCAACAGACAGAGTGCAATAAAACAGCAGCCTTTTGAAAAGGTAAAGTATATAAAATTAAAATAATACAGTTTAAGTTGGATTTCTGTGCATTATCCTCTTCTCTTTAGTTTTCTGCAAATGTGCAAGGGTAAAATGCAGCAGCACCTTCTTCTCTTTTGACACGCACAACACAATGCAGCCATCCTCAGACCTGAGCAACAAAACACAGTAATATCCTTACGTGTCATTCCAAATATATACTGACCAAAATCAGAAATCACTTTATAAAAACAGCCACTTTGTTTCTAAATATGTGCCTATGACAGCTTTGTGTTCTTACCCGTTTAATGTGACTTCTGTTTTCGGACATCACTGGACAGCTTCTCAACATCGGGCATGTAAGATGTAACTTTAATCTTCACGCAGGACTGCGAGCTCTCATCTGTGAGGCGGGTCCGGTATTTGGATTTTATGTAGTTCGTGTTTGAGAATATCTGCTCGCACAGGTATGTTGATCCAAAGATGGATAATACTCCAAATGCATATTTCTTCATGTTCCTAAAACTGTCAGGAAGACCATCCCATGTTTCAAACACAAGTTTCTCGGGTGTTGGGAGGCTTTCAATTTCGCTCCATTTGTGGCTTTGGGCAAGCTGGGCTTTCTGGCGAGTGACGTCTTCAAGCTCGGCTGTCAGACTTTTGAATTTGGACATCCATAAATCTTAGTCAGCTATATCAGCCATTTCCATTTCAATGTCTGCTTGATTCACTCCTGGCAATGTGTTCAACAAGGACGGGTCAATCTCCAGGGGTGTGACAGGGAACGAGAGTGTCATTTTTTCCTTTCGGAACTCGCTAAATCTGCTCCCAAATGCAGTTTGCACATCAACGATCGCACCTTGTAAATAACCACCGGTGAGTGTGTGATCGTGATGGCCTTCTTTGAACTCTCTCAGGGAGGGGAAGTGAGAGAGCGTGCCTCGCTGTACATCTCTGGAGAATACAGTCAGCTTGCGCTCGAATGACAAAACAGCTTCCGGCATTTGCAGTGCAGTGTTTCCCCTGGAGACTTTTATTCAGCGTGTTTAGGTGACTTGTCATATCCACCATAAAGTGCAGTTTTTCCAGCCACTCTGTATCTTCCGGTTACGCTTTATTATCTCCCGGGTTGCAACAAAACTAGCAGCAGTAGTGGAGTTTGGAGATGTAATCCACTACTTAAATCTATGTTTGCGCTCCTCCAATTTCTCCAGAAGTAATGCAATCGCACTTTTTCTCTCACTCCCAACTGGGTACTCGGCTGCAAATGTCTTTCCACGTTACTCTTTTTGTTATTTGACAACTTCTCATTACAAAGCAAACATGCAGGCAATCCTTCCGCATTGGCAGTGAAAGCGAATTATTCAGTCCAAGAACGGTGGAATCCTCTGTTCTCCTCAGCTATCTTTCTCTTTTTCCCTTTGGGATCCATGGCACGTGACACACCCTCCGGTTTGTTTGAAACAGCCACCTGTCCGTCACTACGCGGAGCTGAAAGAAACGTGTGTCGCAGGCTATGACGTAAATCTTCGTTGACAGAAATGTTGAAATTAAATATTAATTATACACATTTTTACAGCATTGGATAATAAATTATATTAAAACAAAAAATATATTCACACCATCTTTTTCCATTTTCATATTTTTGAAAAAGCTCCAGGGAGCCACTAGGGCGGCGCTAAAGATCCACATGCCCTAGCTCTGGAGCCGCGGGATGCCGACCCACGTCCTACACTAACAGACAGGGTGTTGTATATTATATAAGTCAAATTTTATGTTATTGAGGCAGATGGATAATGGAAATATGCCTTTTTTGCTGTTACAGTGGAACACTGTATAGTTTATTGTCTCTTGTTTGAAATAACCATCTTAATTGAACTTAATTGAGTTTGTTTTTTAGTCATTTTTACAAAGATGTATTAGCTGTGTGTGTCATAGGGAATTTAAATGATCTGGACAAAAAATAATTAGTTGGCATGACTTTTATTGATTTGAGGTCTTTCAGGGTAAAACTCAAAAAACTCAAACTGTTTTTCTGATCAGGAAAGAATAAATTATCTCAAAAAACATAATCAAAATGTAGACGTTTGATTTGGCCTCAAAACCAAAAAATCTATTGCAACCAATTGCCTTGAAATTTTAAGTTTTCTTAGTTTTCTTGTTGACACTGTTATTTCCATGCAAGTTCTCAAATGCAATTTGTGTTAAAAAAAAAAAGTGATGACAGGCCTAACTCTATTTCCTTTTGTCTTAAAACCTCATCATCCTTTCAAACTTTAGCTAAAGTCTTTGTGGAGCGCTCTCCTCTGATGGTCTCTCATTGCTCAGCAGTTGGACCCCCGGCATCAGAAAGAGAGAGAGAACTGGAGCGACTGGTATTAACGTTGCTCAACCACACATTGCACCCTGACCTCAAATCCCCTGTGAACAAGTGTCTGCTGTGTGAGAAGGTAGGATACTTGGTACATGTCCTAATTTTCTCTGTCTTTGTCTGCTAGTGTTTTAATTGTGATCAATAGAAGTCATTTTATTTGTACCAATGGTTTGGCAGGAATGGATCCACTCCATATAAAATTTGAAGTTCATTAAACTGTCTGTCCAGGATCGTGTCACTAGAGCCGTATTCATGCTAGTTGAGGATATAAGAGAGAGAGCAGAGCTGTGACAGAGAATAAAAAGCATGAACTTGGTCTGTTAACTGACAGGTTCTGTTTTAAAGCCTCGCATCACAAATGCTACCAGTCAACTTGCATCATTGGTCGCTGGAGTTGATTAATTAATTAGTTCTGGTTAAAGTCTTTGAAATAAAATGTTTGTAGCAGGAGTAGTCATAGTAAAATCTAGTAGTAAGAACAACTTTGATTGGTTTAGGAACAGCTCTTGTGGTAGTATTCCATTTATCATAATGGTACACTTTGCTGTGGTCGATACATAATGAATGATAGGATGGCGAAGAGAGGGCCACATTTATGGAGTTTGGAAAAGTTGAATGAATGTATTAGGACACATCTATAACATTTAATATATGATAGGACCCAATATGATAAACATCGAATTTACCCTATGTTTATCAGTGCTTTTTTAATATATCTTTTATATAATATCGTTCAACCAATGATGACAGGTGACAGCACTGCTGGTGGCAGAGTTGAAGATGTTCAGATGTTCCCTGGGAGTGAGGAAGCTGGACAGCCCAGGTTAGACATCTTGGAGAGAGGCAAGATTGAGATAGTTTGGACACGTGAGGAGGAGGGATAGTGGATCTATTGGTAGGAAGATGCTGTAGATGGAGCTGACAGACAGGAGAAAAGGGGCAAGACCAGAGAGGAGGTTTCTGGATGTGGTGTGAGAGGACATGTAGTTGGTTTGTACAGAGGATTATGCAGTAGACAGGGCAAGATGGAAACAGATGATCTGCTCTGGAGGCCCCTGAAGGGAGTAGTCCTTTTCTTCAAGGAGTAGTTTGACATTTTAAAAGATGTAAATATACTTTTAGTCTGGCAGATGCTTTTTTTTAAAACAGATTTATAATGTCAATAAAATGACAACATCCGTTATCCTCTATGACCCGGACCTGGATAAGCGGAGGATAACGAAAACTAAATGAAAAAAAACATAATTATGTTTCTTCTCAGAACCAGCCAACTGTCAGAACAGCCGCTGATGGTTTTTTAGCCAATAGTTTTCCATCAGGTTCTGTTTCTGACCAGGACAGTCCAGAACATAAAGACCTGCTTGCAGTCACAAAAATAACAATTTGTCTGTTTATCCAGGACAGAGATTGTTCTCCAGGGGATGTGGCTGATGAAATTCGTGCAGAAATAATCCTAGGACCCCAACTGAGTCCATTTAGGGAAAACAATTTCAAGTTTTCCTCTGTACAGTGTCAGAAGTTGACAGATTTCGATTTGAAGAAAACCATGAAATTATTACAGTGCTCATCTGTAATTTCTGTAAGAGGGGGAGTTTGTGGTTGTAGAAGATGATTGTGAGAATTAATTATATTTGAAATATATATTTTATATTAGTTATTATTATTATTATTATTATTATTATTAAGCAATGCCTACCATAAGATGTCAAACTCAAGCTTTTCTTAAATAGTTTATAGCGGCGTCCAGCATGTTCGTCTTATAGCTTCGTCATCGGTGGTCCTTTAAACAGTTTTAAGGGGAATAGCATCATCAATTTGAAATCCTTGAATGTAAGAGGTTCAAACAACCCCACCAGAAAAGCCAGATTATTTTCTCAGATGCAAGGACTTCACACTCATAAGGTGTTCTTTCAGGTAACACACATTAAATGCAAAGTTGTTCTGAAATCAAGACAGTTTGACGGTTCAAACATTTTGTTTTCAACCTTTTCAGTTAAGGCCCGCGGTGTGGCCATAATAATCAAAAAGAATGTCCCTTTTCAAAATTACAAACCAGAACTGATCCAAATGATCGTTTTATATCTGCGACTGGCATTGGGATTTTGATGCTTCACGTCAGCCCACTAAACCTACCTGTGTCAGCAGCACACTCAGATAACCCAAGCATCTCTTTTCATTGCTGGAGGGGACTTGAACTGTATTTTAGATACATTTATGGAGAGATCTTCCTCATGCCCTGTCTACCAGCTGGTGTCTACGACCGTGCTGAAGGATTTAAAGTGGGTGCTGACTTTCACAACCGTTTTCAACGATTGAGTTCAAAATTCATCACAAATCTTTTCTCTCCCATCAACACTGAGACTATGTTCTTACCTTTTGCGGTTCAGGCCTTGGGGGAATACAGCCACTTTTAGGGACTTGCGAAACCTACCTGTGTCCTACCTACCTGACATCTTATGGTTGTAAAATTGTTATGTGACTGGTCTTAAAAATAAATAACATCAAAGTAGACATTTAGCATCTAAACATTTGTGGAACTTCATCCATCCCTCCATCCATCCATTTATTCTCGCGCATAGCCGTGTCGGGTCGGGTTATTTTGGCTGCAGGCTAAAAAGGGTATTCCATACATCCCTCTCCCCTAGATCACTCTCCCGCTCGTCCCGAGGCTGCTTAAGCTTTTGTGGATTTTTTTAAATAGATTTTTGAATAGTCATTCTTGGCCTATTTTGGATGGCTAAAAGGGATCTTGAGTTGGAAAATTTGGGTTACCATTATTCTATTGTGTTGTATTGCCATTAAAAATTCATTGTATATTTGATGAGTTGTTTTAGTACAATCCGATGGAGATTCTGATTTCTTAAATATTATGTTATTAAAGTATTACATGAGTTTATATCAGTGAAGCAATTGCATCTTTTGTACTTTATTTCATGAGTCTTGCTCTTAGGAGACGGCTCCTGCTTGGTCAAGTGTTATCTGACATTAACACATCATACCAGAATTACTATAAGTCCAGCTAATTTGAATTCTCGTAATAGCGAGATAAATAACTCTTAATCTCCAGATAACGGCATCATTTAAAAAACATTACAGCTCCCAACATCTTAACTGTACTGTTTAAATAAAGGTTAAATTAAGAAAAACTCTTGAGTACAGTACATTTTAAGCTACAGCAAGCTGATGATTTGGTTTAGCTAAGGGAGACATCAACGTATGTGTCTTAATAACAAAATTCAACTAACAATAACTTAAACATTCACTAGTGACGGAATCTTACATAACTGATACAACAGGCTGCAATGAGTTCCTGTGTATGGTGACTTGGAGATTAGATTCAATCAGATCTTAGAGATGGCCGGATCTGAAGGGATCACCGGATCTTAGAGATCGCCAGATCTTAGAAATTGCCGGATCTCAGGGATCGCCGGATCTTAGAGATCGCCAGATCGGGGCCCGGGTTATCAACCACAGCCACTGGCACTGTTAACCAGCAGTGGACGTGCCAGGAAACAATGACTTGCCAGGAAACAATAAGATATGAGGAAAGGTAGCAGTGTAGGAATGAGAGTAGGAACTTTAAATGTTGGCACAATGACAGGAAAAGACGGAGAGCTAGCTGATATGATGGAGAGAAAGAAAGTAGATTTACTATGTGTCTAAGAGACCAGGTGGGAAGGCATCAAGGCTAGAAGCATTGGAAGAGGGTACAAACTGTTCTATCATGGAGTTGATGGAAGGAGAACGTTGTCAGTGCTTATGCCCCACAAGTTGGTTGTGAGTTATGACAGAAAGATAACTTCTGGAGTAATTTGGATGAAGTGAGAGAGAGATTTCCCGGCGTTGGGAGAGTAGTGGTTGGAGCGGACTTCAATGGTCACGTTGGCAAAGGGAACATAGGAGATGAGGATGTGATGGGCAAGTATGATGTTAAGGACAGGAACATGGAGGGAAAAATGGTGGTAGATTTTGCGAAAAGAATGGAAATAGCTGTTGTGAAAACCTATTTCAAAAAGAGGGAAGAGCACAGTGTGACATGTAAGAGTGAATGTAGGAACACGGAGGTGGACCACATCCTACAGATAAGATGCAACCTGAAAGACATTGGTGACTGCGAGGTGGTGATAGGGGAGAACGTAGCCAGACAGCACAGAATGGAAGTATGTAGGATGACTCTGGTTAGGTAGCGAAGAACTGCCAGATGGGCAACCACAGTTATTTGATCAGGGTAAAAGGTAGGAAGGTGCTTGGTGTCTCATCTGGGCAGAAGAAAGAAAATAAGGAGACTTGGTGGTGGAATGAAGAGGTTGAAGGGAGTATACTCAGGAAAAAGATGCAATGTGTGCTTTGAGAATGCTGATGGAGAAGTACAGAAAGACCAGAAGGAATTACATTGTGTGAAGGATATATATGACAGCAGCATGACGGCGGTGAAGTGCTGTAGGAGTCATAAATGGGTTTAAAGTGGAGGTGGGACTGCATCAAGGGTCGACCCTGAGTCCCTTCTTGTTTGCTATGGTGATGGACAGGCTGAAAGATGAGGTCAATCAAGTGTCTCCATGGACTTTGATGTTCGCGGATGACATTGTGATCTGTATTTAGAACAGGGGGAAGGTGGAAGAAAAACCTGGAGAGGTGGAGCATTAGAGAGAAGAGGAATGAAGGCCGGCTGCAGCAAGACAGAATTCATGTGTGTGAATGAAAGGGAGGTAGGTGCAATGGTGAGGATGCAATGGGTGGAGCTGAAGAAGGTGCAGGAGTTTAAGTACTTCGGGTCAACTGTTCAGTTCAGTGTGGAGAAGATGTGACCTAGCGAGTGCAGGCAGGGTGGAGTGGATGGAGAAGAGCGTCAGGAGTTATCTGTGACAGAAGAGTAGCAGCAAGATGAAGGCAAAGATTTACAAGACGGTAGTGAGACCAGCCCTTCTGTATGGCTAGGAGACAGTGGCTCTGAACAAAAGACAGTATGCAGAGTTTCAGGTGGCAGAGTTGATGCCATGGTTTTCTTTGGGAGGACCAAGGAGGGACCGAATTAGAAATGAGCACATCAGAGGGAGAGCCCCGGTTAGATGTCTTGGAGAGAAAGTCATAGAAGCCAGATTGAGATGGTTTGAGTCCGTGAATAGGAGGTATAGTGGATCTACTGGTAGGAGGATGCTGGAGATGGAGCTGCCAGGAAGGAAAAAGGGGAAGATCAAAGAGGCGATTTCTGGATGTGGTGAGAGAGGACATGCAGTTGGTTGGTGTGACAGAGGAAGATGCAGAGGATAGGTCAAGATAGAAACAAATGATCCACTGATGCGACTCCTAAATGAAAAAGCCAAAAGAAGAAGAAGAAGATCTTAGAGATCTGCTGAGGAGATTGGACAGCAGTTTTCTAGACAACTGAAGCTTGAAAGAGAACACTGGGTGGACCTAGAACCCACTGGAGGGATGGATGGATGGATGGTAAATTGTGAGGTATCCTTGCCTTGTTTTGAGTTTCTATGCTAAGCTAAGCTAAATGACTACAAGCTGTAGACTTGAACGTCAGAATTGGAATGATCGTCTCATCCCTCTCCCCCAGTCTCTTTCAGAAGTGCTGGAATCAAGAGAAGGCCTGCAGGCTCATGTTTGTAACGACCTATCGGCCCCATTCATTCGATCAGCCTCATCCCCTGATATGCCGCATTTGCCCTTCAGCTTTAGAGCAAAAGGAAGCTTCGGTAGAATTAAGGTACATCATGTTTGCAATGTACTTTTTAATCATATTCAGTACAAAAACACAACTCTCTTTGAGTCCTGAAGGAAACGATGATTTTGTCTTGGTGTCTTTGTACGAGGGCATGTCTTCTTATGTGGCCTTTGTGTATCCAGGAACGTAGCTTTGGCTGCAAGGTGTGTGGAAAGGTGTTCAAGCGCTCGTCTACACTGACTACGCATCTCCTCATTCACTCTGACACGCGTCCCTACCCCTGCCAGTACTGTGGCAAAAGGTTCCACCAGAAGTCCGACATGAAGAAACATACTTTCATACACACAGGTGAGTGAAAATAGCAGTCACTACAACCTGAACAATTCAAAAATACTGCTGCTGAAAAAAATTAAGTGAACAGTTTGTCAAGGTCGAGTCAGTTACACTTCTGGGATATCGATATATTCAGTGAGTCATTTTGAGTCAATTTCACCTGCTTTGGGGACATTCACAACTGGACAGGAGAGGCAACATCAAGGCTTAAACTTTTGTAGGTGGTGTCTACAGACCATACAGACTGATTTTTCTCTAGATTTTTCTCTAGCTTGCCTTTAATGGTAGCCTTAATCGGTACCTGATGCCCTTTCAAGTTGCACTATAGTCCAGCTTCTCTAGGAATGAATATCCATACATGCCGTTACAAGAAGGTTTGCTATGTCTCCCAGAACGGTCTTCAGAGAACTAAGGAGAAACCGGGAGATGGGCAGCCGCATGAGGAGAGCTAGACAGGGCCGTGGAGGGCAATAACAACAACAAGAAGAGATCTCCCAGAGCCCTAAAATAATGACCTCCACTAGGCAACTCAATTGCCTGTTCCTGACCAAACCGTCAGGAACCGGCATCGGGCCCTCATGCAACCCTGATGGGTCCTCTAATGTGACCTGTTTCAGCAAAGGGTTAGTGATGGTCTGGGGAGGCAGTTCCTTCGAGGGCCACAAAGACCTCAACATGTTTTCTCAGAATACCCTTACTGCTATGTAATACTGAGATTAAATCCTCAGACTACGCTGATGCAGTGCCCCTGGTTCCTCCTGGTGCAGGACAACACAATTGGTGTTGGTATGGTTGAGATATACTCTTCCAGGTTGAGATATACTCTTCCAGGTCCTGGTGTTGAAAAACATGACAATCTGTTCTTTTAAAACAATCCTGTAGCTGATGCAAAGCAAAGCTTTATTCCTGAAGGGTTTGTAATCTGGTATTAAGAGTTATAACATTTGGTCTGAATGACCAATTCAATTTTGGTAAAGTTTTTATCCAGCGTTTTAATTCACCTGGTGGCATATTTGATGTGTTACTGCTGTGTTACGATACTGCCTTTAAATCAGCATGATTCAAATCACTGGTTATGTTGAGAACTGGATATGCGGTATGCTGACTTCTTATTGCCTTATGTAAATGTACCAGGGCTGTGTTAGCATTCGCGTTGGGTGGAATACACACACTCTTAACCTTGACAATAGTAAACTCACGTGGGAGATCGATGGATTGACGTCTCATAGGCAAATACAACAGGTCAGCGGAACAATGGCTGTCGATTGTCTCAGTGTTTGGACTCTAGTTGCTTTTAATATAGCTCCGTTACATCCTCTCTTTTGTTCTTACAAGAGTCCGTTTAAGTCATGTCGGTAGACGGTGTATGGACCCTCTGTGGATCCGGTATTAACGGATGGAGCCATGTCTCTGTGATCGACAATTGCAACAGTCCTGGATGTGCTCATCCGCTGGGATCTGTAGCCTCATTTTGTCCAATTTGTTTGAAAGGGATCTCGCACAGGAGAGGAAATTGCTGGTAAAAAGTAATTTGTACTGCTGTCTCTTTGGACTTGTGACTACGCCGGGCCAGCACCTTTGCTTTTGCCTCCTTCATCCCTGATGCTTCTGCCTCTTGCTGGTAGGGATATCCATCCACAGAGATCCAGGTGTTCTGGCTATATATTACGTGTGTGTGGTGTAAGCGGAGATATCCCATTGTAACTGTCTGTTCACTCCTTAATCCTATGCTAAGGAGATCCTGATGATTGGGGGTAGGATTTGCTCAGCAGATGGACAAAAAAGCCACTGTGTCTGTATTTGCCGGGATACCCAGTTTCTGTCCAGCAGAAACTGGTTCTGCTGCTGGGTTGCCATGACATATATGAGCAGGATGTAGATCATCAAGTCTACTAGCAAAATGCAAAAATTAGAAAAAAAACAGGCGAGGAAGGATGGTCCTCCTCTGTCGCCTTTGGGGGATTTCTTGCTGTTGCCTCTTAGTCCAACTTTCATTTGAACCAAACCAGGTGAAATTGAATCCAGATCACTTATGCTTCTTAACTGGACCGATCAATACCCCGGAAGTTGGAAATGTTAGAAATAAGCTTTGTTATATAATAATTATAGCTATACTGGCGTAAGTATAGACTCAAATGATTCTGCAGTGACATTTATGTAACGTAAGGGAGAACAATTTGGTTACAAATTTGGTGTAAATGCAGCATTATGGAAATGGCAAAATTTTATCTCCATTTTTGAGACTACAAATAGAAATTTCATGTTGATCACATAACCTCCAACTCTTGTTGGCAGAGGTGATAAACTACGCAGTGCGAGATTTGTAGTTCTCCTGTGAAACTTTGTTTCTGCAATATGTTCCTCCTTTAGGTGAGAAACCACACGAGTGCAAAGTATGTGGTAAAGGATTCAGCCAAAGTTCAAACCTCATCACCCACAGCCGAAAGCACAGCGGCTACAGGCCATTCAGGTGTCTCCATTGCCAGAACAGCTTCCAGCGCCGGGCCGACCTCAAGTGCCATCAAGAAACACAGTGTGGCTACTCGCACATTTTTGCCCAGTCCATGAGGCAATGAGGTGATGAAGATTTGTCATACATATTACTGGATGTATGACAAAACTACATACAGTAGGTAGATAAATAATAAGTCCTTGGCAAAAGAATTAAAATGTGAAGTAGGTAATGACAGGAAGGTAAATTAAAATAAAACTTGTCTGTAGAGTTCATCTAACCTTGTTGGTTTTTGTTTACCAAGCTCCAAATATTTATACCGCCACTGTCACCCCATACATTGTGCACCAACAGGAATTGGGTTGAGATGTTAGTTTTGTAATTTCCTGTTTGAAATGAAAGCTCAATCTCATCATATGTCATGTTTTCTGATACTTCACTATGTGACCTGTGTTTTATTAATTAACGAGCAGCTGATCTCATATTAGTGTGTTGTCCTTCTTTCAGTTGTCAAGTAATCTAATGAGCAAAAATTCTTCCAAATGTCATCAGACATATGATCTTGTCTTCACATCTGTATCATCTTCTGGATGTCTTCACTTTAGCTGGAATTTCATAATGTATCTTTTTTTTGGTTGTCGTATAGAAGGAATGTCATTTCTTCACAATTTACACAACAACTTTTTTAGCATAAAATTATAAGCTTTTGTAGCTATTTTGGCTTTTTTTTGTTTTTGGGTCATGAAAAAAAAACAAATTTTGAGAAAACAGGTTCAAGAGTGTATTACGCAATTGATTCCATTATCTTGTAAATAAGGCAAAGGCCATTCAAGTGATAACACTCCCCTACTGGCAACATGCTGCTGTTATATTTTGATCGTGATAGCAATGCTACCAAAAATAAAAAATACGAGTAAATGAGAGTACTTTGATTTATTGTTGGTTTTCTTTTTTTTATGATTCTTCAAAAAATGTGCCTTACTTTACAAGCGGTGATTTAATTTACTACCATATTTCATATTGCTGTTATCACGGATTTCTCCAGATATGAGCGAGTACCTGTATCTCATAAGAAACTTCCTTGGTATACAATTGCTATACCAAGTGGGCTTCCTTTTTTCGTCCCAAGACTAGAGTTAAAAATTGAATGGGTCTCCGGTCAGCCTCTCTACAGCTGCTCTCCGTTAACGTCATACACTTGCAGAGTAGTATCCGTGCGCTCGTGTCTGCTTATGTTTGGAAGGAATCGAGTGAGACAAAGTTAAGTGAGCCAGAATCTGCCATAAGTGAGGCTGAAGTGAAGCTTTTATATGACATGGAAAATGATTTTGTTCGATAAATGTTGGGAAATGGAACAAACTAATTGGATTTCCATTCATTTGACTGGGGAAATTTGTTTCGGTATACGAGTTTTTTGGTTTGCGAGCATGTCTGGGAACGGATTAAGCTCGTAACGGAGGTACCACTGTAATAGCATACTATCTTGTTTGGTTTAACAACATCACCTACTAGCTTGAAATGACTATTAGTGTTTTTGTTTTCTTTTTTTCTGATCTGTGTTCAGAGGGATAATACTCAGAGTATTGTCATATGAACACAAAAACTCTTGAAAAACGTAAAAGGAAACGCTTCTTTTCTCTTTGGATTAAACCACTCCTATATCTGTCAAGAGATGTCCACATGCTGGCTGGGAAGAACATCATATGAAAAATAAAGATTTTTAAAATTTATTTCTATACTGCCAATTCACAACAAACCCTAAAGCAATTTCCAAAAGGAGCAGTTCTAGACTGATCTCTTTAAACATTCTACAAAGACCCTACAAATTCCTCGATGAGTAAGAACACAGAGACGGTGGTGAGAAAAATCTGCCTTTTAACGGGCAAAAACCACGAGCAGATCCAAGAATCAAGGTGGATGGCCTACTTCCATGACCGGTGGGATTGGAAGAGAGAGAGAGAGAGTGAGAGAGAGGGAGGGAGAGCGAGGGAGAGTGCAAGAGATGATGAAGGGCTGCGAAGTAGAAGTTGTGAAGTAGAGGTTGGGGGAGGGCACACGAGAGGGAGCGGGTGAGAGAGAGAGAGCGGATGAAGGGGTGGTTGGGTAGTGAGAGCAGCTCCACAGGATGGTTTACAGATGGTGGCTCTGACCAAAAGACAGGAGGCAGAACTGATGATGTTCAGATGTTCTCTGGACAGGATTAGAAAAGAGACTATCAGAGGGACAGCCCAGGTTGGACGTCTTTGAGACAGAGCCAGAAAGACCAGATTGAGATGGTTTGGACCCTTGAAGAGGAGGGATAGTGGATCTACTGGTAGAAGGATGCTGGAGATGGAGCTGATAGGTAGGAGAAAAAATTGAAGACCAAAGAGGCGATTTCTGGATCTGGGGAGAGAGGACATGCAGTTGGTTGGTGTGACAGAGGATGATGCAGAAGGCAGGGCAAGATGGAAACAGATGATTCACTGTTGCGACCCCTAAATGGTACAGAAGAAAGATAAAAACCTAACAATGCAGAGAGCAAAGCTATTATCTTCAAATACAATCACTTTGTGTCAGGAGAGAAGCCGGAATATCAGAGGTTCTATTGCTTCTTTCATTGGCTGGTTCATATAACTGAGCTTTGTTTTATCCAATCAGATTTCTTCACAGCGGTGTCTGGGTGAAACATCTGGGACAAGCAGCTTCCAGAGGAAGGACTCTGCAGTTGAAAATATGGGATGATTGTGTTGATTGTCATATTTTTTCACCAATCACATTTTGAATTGCAATTTAGGAGGGGTTCTTTGACAGGCCAGTGGATTCCAGATACCCCAACAGCCGGCTGGGCGCGTTCTTACCGCAAATTTTATTTCCGTTTCCAGCTCCTGAAGGGCATTCATTTCCAACAAATTCAAAGTCATTGACGGTCCGTCAGCAATGGCCTCCATGCGATAGGGAAAAGGAATTCATAATGGAAGTGATACACACCGTTGTTCACTACGACCGCGTTATCGGTCTATTTTCGAAAGAAAGAAAGGTGGACAGACTCAACAGCTTCAGACGAGGAACAGCTTTGGCGATACTAATTTTGGAAAACCAAGGGCACACCACTGATTAATAGTAAGGAAGGAAGAAGAAGGAGAAATCCTTGATTGATCACATACAGTCATACAAAGTACAACATAGTGAAATTATAATTTTATCAGTTAAACCATCCCAGCGTCCATCTTAGACACTCATCAAGCGAGGTGGTAGTGAAACGTTTTGACCGTTTTAACCTCTGATCTGATTCAATGTGCGTAAAGAAAGGGATATTTTAGATAGATAGGAATGTACATTTAAAAGTAATTGTACATATTCTCATTTAATTATTATATTTAATTATTATGAAAATTAAAAAGTGTTCTATTTGATGTCGTTTTACTTTATTTTCAGTACTTTTGTTTCATACACAATATTGTAAAATCTCTGGTTTCCTGCCACAGTCTGGAAACACCCAGCACAGGTGAACTGGTGACCTTAAATTGTCTGTAGGAGTAAATGTGATTCTCAATGCTTGTCTGTCTCTAGGTGTCTCTAGGCGACATGTCCAGTATGAACCCATCCTCCTATCTTATGTCAGCAGGGATAAACTCCAGTTCACCCAAAATGGGATTAGCTGTCTCTCTCTCTCTCTCTCTCTCTCTCTCTCTCTCTCTCTCTCTCTCTCTCTCTCTCTCTCTCTCTCTATCTCTCTCTCTCTCTCTCTCTCTCTCTGTGTGTCCCTCTCTCTATCTGTGTGTGTCTCTCTCTGTCTCTCTCTCTCTATCGGAGTGCATGCTGGGAGTGAACGTGGTGCAGACTGATGTCACGGAGCACTTTGAGCACTTTTAGCACTTTGAGATTTGATCCAAATGTAAAGTGCATTAAAAATTAAATGTATTATTATTATTTATTATTACGGCGTGAGTGTGAAATTCAGTGTGTTAAATAATGTTTGCACACAGACTCCAGACAGCAAACATGGTCCCACCTCAGAGAAGATCGGATCTCCTTGGCTCGACTCGACAGGTTTTACACTTTTAAACACCATTTTAATATCTTTAAAATGTGTAAGATTCTGCCTATGGGTTATACGGATCACTGCCTGCTTCTGTGTCACGTTTTCATCAGAAACGTCTCACCTAGAAGTGCGTACTGGCACTTTAACTCCTCTCTGACCCTTGATAAGAGCTTCAGGGAGGCTCTTGGTTTTTTCTGGGTGGGTTTTAGATGGAGGAAGAGTGACTTTACGAGTCTTAAACAGTTGTGGGACCGTGGAAAGACCGAAATTAAACTCTTGTGTCAGCAGCACACCCTCAATGTCACCCGAGACATCACGAGATCCATGAAGGACCTGGAGACTGATATCGCGGAACTAGAGACAATGAGCGAGTCCACAGGAAATCCAGGATATATTCAGATCCTCAAACAGAAAAAAATGGGCTTAGCCAACCTGCTGGACACGAGAGTACAGAGTGCACTGGTCAGGTCCCGAGTCCAGAACATCACGGAGATGGATGCTCCCTCTAGCTTTTTCTTCGGCCTGGGGAAAAGACGGGGACAGAATAAGTTAGTCCACTCTCTGCTCTTAGACACAGGGCAGGAGCGGACAGAACCGTACCAAATAAGAAGGCGAGCTGTTGTGTTCTTCTCCTCTCTGTACTCCAGTGAGTATGAGGAGGATGACTCATTGTTTGAGGGGTTCTGCAGTGATCTGCCTCAAATCTCTGAAGATACAAACTCTCAGCTGGAGGGACCTCTACAGCTGAAGGAACTTCACGCCGCTCTGCAAAGCATGCTGGGACGGAAGTCTCCGGGCATAGACGGCCTCACCGTGGAGTTCTATAAAGCCTTCTGGGGCATTTTAGCAGCTGACCTCCTTGATATGTTCAATGAAAGTCTGGTTCTTGGTTCTCTGCCAACGGCCTGCCGCCGGGCCGTCATCACCCTCCTACCCAAGAAGGGTAACCTGCAGGACATCAAGAACTGGCGCCCTGTGTCTCTCCTCTGCACGGACTACAAGATTCTGTCCAAAGCCTTGGCCAACAGGCTGAGGGAAGCTATGGAGACGTACTGTGTGCCTGCCAGGTCTAGTGTAGATAACATCTACTTAATTCGAGATGTTCTGGAGGTCTCCAGCTCATCGGGGATAGACACTGGTCTGATTTCTCTGGACCAGGTAAAGGCATTTGACCGCGTTGAACACGACTTCCTCTGGAAGGTCATGGAGAGGTTTGGGTTCAGCGCAGGTTTCATGGCTAAGATCAGAGTGCTGTACAGCGGCGTTGAAAGTGTGCTGAAGGTTAATGGCGGTCTGTGTGCTGCTTTCAGAGTGCATAGAGGTGACCGGCAGGGCTGTGCTCTGTCTGGTATGCTCTATGCACTCTCCTTAGAACCCCTCCTGCAGAAGATACGCATCAGCATCCACCGCCTGATTTTACCTGGTTTTAATCAAAACATTGTTTTATCTGCTTACGCTGAGGATGTCATTGTTTTTATAAAAAAACAGAATGATGTGGACCTTTTAAACAACATCACAAACCGTTTTTATGCCTTATCAGCGGCAAGAGTGAACTGGAGGAAGAGTGAAGCCCTGGCGGTTGGTGAAAGTTCTTCCCCAGAACTTATCCTGGAAAAAAGATGGCCTAAAATACCTCGGCATACGAGGGTCCAGAAGAACTGGGAGAACGTCACCCCAACAATAGAAGGTAAACTAGAGAGATGGAAATGGTTACTCCCTCAGATGTCCTACAGAGGTCGAGTGCTGGTGCTAAACAACCTGGTAGCCTCACTTCTCTGGCATCGACTGACGTGTTTGGACCCCCCCTCAGGCTTACTTGCCCAGATCCAAACAAAACTGGTAAATTTCTTCTGGGATGGTCTACACTGGGTTCCACAGGGGGTGTTGTTTCAGTCCAGAGAGGAGGGGGGACAGGGCTTCATCCACCTGACCAGTAGAAAAACAGCCAACTTCAGACTGCAGTTTGTGCAGAGGTTCCTGACGGCGCCGTCAGACCTAGCGTGGAGAGAGATGGCCAGCTGTATGTTGGATACTGCTCTGCTTTTAACTGAAGCTAAAAGGTTAAAGTTAAATGGGTTGCCTCCGTTTTATCAGGGTGTTTTTAGATCCTGGGCTCTATTTCAGTATAAAAAGAGAGAAAACTGTGAATCTCTGCACTGTCTGCTCAAAGAACCGCTGATCCACGGAGCGAGGCTGGACATCTGTGACAATACCACACCCGGCCTGATGGAGGCGCTCTGCCGGACACAGATTCTGTGCCTCAACCATCTGGTTGATGCAGCAGGTCTGGAGCTCACCGGTTCTGGTGCAGTGGGCTCTCTACTCACCGTCCGTTCCGTCCGGGTGGCTCAGAGGGTTCTGGAGCTCTGGAGGGGCACGGAGAGATGCTCATACTGAGGTTCGGTCGAGGAGCTACAGAACCCAACCACAAAGACCCTGACGTCTACCTGGACCCGGTGTTTGGAGAGTTCTGTGGACCTCTTCTGATGGCATGCAACCGTCAGACACTGAGTCTGCACAAAGCAGACAGGAGAACATTATACATGAACTGTGTGAAGGTCCTGAACCGGACTGGACTGAGCAGCAGACCACAGAGCATGTGAATGGCCAGACTGGGAGGAACCTCTGGGCCGGTCCCACAGTGGAGGGTTTTATACAAACCCGCCATTAAGAAACGGACAGTGGACCTCCAGTGGAGGATCCTACATGGAGACGTCATTTGCAATGTCAGGGACAAGGAACTGCATTTTGCAAATGTTTTCATTGTTTGAGAAATTTTGTGTTTTTGTTGGTTGGTTTTTGATTTGGGTTTGACTTTAATTTGATGTGATAAAGAAAGTAAAGTGTTTTTAAAAATCTAAAAAAATCTCTCCCCGGGGCGTGTGTGTGTGTTTGGTCTCTTTCTCTCTCTTTCTCTGGGTGTGTGTGTGTTTGGTCTCTCTCTCTCTCTCTCTCTCTCTCTCTCTCTCTCTCTCTGTGTCTCTGTGTGTGTGTGTCACTCTGTCTCTGTGTGTGTGTTTGCATCTCTCTGTCTGTGTGTGTGTGTGTGTGTGTCTCTCTCTCTCTCTCTGTCTGTGTGTGTGTGTGTGTGTCTCTCTCTCTCTGTCTTTCTCGCTCTGTCTCTCTCTCTCTCTCTCTGTTTTGTGTGTGTGTGTCTATGTGTCTGTTTCTCCAAGAAACATTGGAGAAAAACATTCCAAGCCAACATGGGTTTTGTCTCGAACACAAACACATTTATTTACAGGTGATTCTGAGTTACAGCACAAACAGTGAAACTGACATCAAACAGACACTTTAACCTGAACTCTGTGTGGCAGCCATCATAAAGCTGCGCCTGCTGAAATGAACAGCTATTTCTTGACACATTCAGCCAAAAAAAAATGTAATAAACCCAATTTAAAGCAACATTTCTGAATGTTGGTTGAATTACTTTTTATATGAATATATAGCAAAAAATATTGATGTGATATTTAAATATTAATTGATAATTTAAAATTGAATCCATGTGTAAAAATTAAATCTTATATAAAAAATTACAATAAAAAAAATTTGTTTTGTGAGAAATTCAAATGAAATTTTTTTCAAGATCTGATATATAATATTCAGATTTTACATCCGAACATCCAACTGTTTTTCGTTTAATGTTGCAAGCAAAGTAAAGGTCTTCATGTCACGACTGGCTGCCGGTTTTGAAATTTGTTGATGAGTGGCTTGTAGCATCAAACAGACGGACTTTGGAAGTGCTACTAGCTGCATGGACATGGTTTCAGTCCTGGCTTGTCTGCTTCACAGAGATGAAGAATACTGTTGAGGGGAGCTGCACACTCAGGCAAAATCAAAGCATAGAACCTCCATCCCAATTCCTCTCTCTCTCCGAATATCAGGAGGAAGATCCTGAAAAAAAGATGAAAGACTAAAATTGCTCAGACGAATCTGTCATATCAGATTTTAAATCCACAGGTGCTAGAGTAATACCTATCTACTTTCTGGATGCTTCTAAACGATACAATGCATTTGAAATGAAATACTTTTATGCTACAAGCACACTGATACTCAGCTGGAATAACCTGTGCTGCTTCACCCTCTGCTTAAAAGTGTGTTTAATTTGAAATACCTTCTACACACTGTTGGCTGAGAGAAATTAAAATACTGATCAAGCATGCATTTGTCTGTAAAATATGTGGTATATAATTATATAATCATAAATGTAAATTATTACAAATTGCCCGTTACAGATTTTCTTTAAATCCCTACATGAACTCAATAAACTTCTTATACAGGTGTCATCCACATTGTCAAACAAATAAAGACGCTTATTTCAGAATGATGATTGTATTGATCCAAACAGTCTGGTTGATGAAGCAGTTCACTTAAATGTCAGTGATACTTGTTTGACAATTTAATCTAGCTTCTTTCAGGGTTTCATTAAATCATCTACTTGTTTCATTTTGTGTCAAGTTTAAAGACTTTCAATTCAAATCGTATGGTCACATGACCATCCAGGGAGTTTCACATGTATATATATCTCACATTTAGCTTTCAAAGGTTTTTAAGAATAAGAATAAGAAGAATTATTTGTTCATTTCCAAATACGTTCATGAACAGTTTTCAAAGAGCGTGCAGACTGGACTGCATCAAATCCACCAATAGAAAACCCGTATTAAAATGATGTCTACACGTCATTTAACTTGGTGGAGGTCTGATTAGTCATGGTTCACCAGACATGAGTCATATATGAGTCACATATAGGACTGGGACTTTCCTCTTTTATACAGCTTGTTCAAACTGCACCTTCATAATAAATGTCAGAAAGTTTATGGAGGTCCACGGGTCTGGGGTGGGACAACCAAGGAAGGACTTATAATGAACACTTCTTTGGTATGCAGATGACCAGTTTAAATGTAAAATATCCGAACCGAGATGTTGGTTTTGGTTTTGTTGGTGTAAATGTACAGAATCAGGTTTTTCGAACCGACTTTTGTTTCTTCACTCAAGTGACATCACTTGAAATTACTTCTGTCAGAACCTTTTGTAAGACTTGTAGGCTTTCTAGGACTTTTCCTCATCATCACTGATACCCTCCAAATCCTGAAATGAATAGATATTAATGTGAAAAGTTCCCCCTCAAATACCAGGCCTTACCTCTACACACAGCTGGTGGACTGATCAGACGGAGAAGCTGCGTTACATATGTTGCTGTCTCCATGAGTCAGGTCTCCTAGATGAGTTTCTCCAAGCGACAGTGGATTAGCTGCTTTGAAAATACATTTAAATATACATTTAAAAAAATACATTAGTCAATCTAAACTGTTACCAAACAACCATGGACAACACACCCAATCAGCTTAGAAACATAAATACTATTTAATGTGTTTCACCCTCCTTGTTTATTATTTACAATGTTTGTTACATCTTTGATGTTATTATTTCAAGTTATTGCTTTACATTTTGTCTTCACTTAATGTTTAACAAACATTTCCTTTTGAAGAGGATGACTGAAACACAAAACCTAAACACACAACCTTTTTGGGGCTTGTGAACTGTTTTCCTTCCTGATCAGCCTTTGTCACTCATCTGGCATTCTCAGAGGCGCTGTAAAAAATATGATGACCCCAATAAATCGATTTAATGTAAAAAAAAATTAAGAAGAAAATACACAATTTTCCAAGCAGTCATTACAAACCCCATCCACCATCACAACACATCCCACTCATGTAACCTACGATTCAGAGAATGGTAATGGTGGATGAATGGGGGATGGAATGGTGGACTTCTGCGACGACTAGACTGCTTTTATTCCAATTGACATGAAATGCAACATGAGTGTCGTGTTTGGCAGACTGAGTAGCATGTAATGGCTTTTTAAAAACAACAGGATAACTCTGGATCCGAGACATCATCATCATGATCCAATGAGAGCCTAGCAGAAGGAGTAGTAGACGCCAGCTGCAAAGCAAAACAAAGCAAAGACAAAACTAGGACAGAGGCTGGTCACACGGTTTCACAGCTTTCTGCTACCAGCTGAGTTGCAACTGGTTGAGATCAGGGACCCCCACACATAAAAATAAAATTTCATGACAAGGCTCCGGACGAATGTTCGATATTGCAGAAGACTAAGTACCAAATAGTTTCAAATAGCATAATTGCAATTCTGCAACCATTCTCTATAACTAAGCAGTTCTTATATCTAAACCTAACTAAGCCTAACTTATATAAAGAACCAGTAAAGGACCTCAGTCACGGTCTGTGGACCAGGAGCTCGTCTCTATGAATAATCCATCCTGCCATTATGGAGGGTTTGTGTAAATTCTCCAAGACTTAGATTGAGAGACTTACTTTCCCTGAAAAAACTTTTTCTGAATACCCACTTATTGTCGGTCAATATTAATAATAATAATAATAATAATAATAACAATAAAACATTCAATTTTAATGCCCTTTACATTTGGATCAAATTTCAAAGTGCTACAAAGTAAAAGCAGATAAAAGCCTTAATAAAAAAATAAAATAACTATATAAAAGTAAGTAAATCAATGTTAATTACAGTTATAGGTTCTGCTAAGAAGGAAAGTTTTAAGTCCTTTTTTAAATGTGTCAGTCATCTGTGGAGCCCTCAGATCATCAGGGAGGGCATTCCACAGACGAGGGGCACCAGAACAGAAGGCCCGATCACCCATAGTGCTGAGCTTAGTCCGGGTAAGGAGGAGGGGGTATGAGTGGGTAGAACGAAGGGATCGTGTTGAGGTCAGTGGGGTGAGTAGTTCTTATAAAAAATCCTGGTGGAGATGGGAAGCCCATGAAGGGAATGAAGAACGGGGGTGATGTGTTCGTGTCTACGAACTCTCATCAGGATCCTTCAGACTGTTTTGAACATACTGAAGTCTTTGAAGACTTTTATCAGGGATCCCGATGAGAAGTGCGTTACAGTAATCCAGTCTGGAGGAGACGAACACGTGGACCAGCTTTTCAGCATCACTCAAGGTGAGTGAAGAACGGAGTTTGGAAATACTTCTGAGATGGTGAAAGGAGATCTTGCAGATGTGTTTGATGTGGGATTCAGAAGTGAGTTGAGGGTCAAATCTTACGCCGAGGTTGGTGACTGATGAAGAGAGGGTAATGTCGTGACCAGAGAAGGTAATACTGGTTATGGAGGAAGACTGGGTCTGATGTGGGGTGCCAATTAAAATAGCTTCGGTTTTGGAGCTGTTCAATTGGAGAAAGTTGTTTTTCATCCACACCTTTATCTCCTCCAGACAAACGCGGAGAGTTGACAGGGGAGATGATGATGACGATGAGGATGGAGAGGCTGCGGAGGGACATTTGTCAGTTTTTATGTAGATTTGCGTGTCATCAGCGTAACAATGGAATGAGAGTCCATATCGACTGATGACACGGCCAAGGGGGAGCATGTATAGTATGAAGAGAATGGGGCCAAGGACTGATCCCTGGGGGACTCCACAGGTGACGGTGTGTGTCCGGGACCTTGAACTTCCAAGGGAAACGTATTCTGATCTGTCAGTGAGGTAGGACTGAAACCAATTTAGGGCGGTGGCAGTGAGTCCAGTGGTGTGATGTAGGCGGTGTAGGAGTATTCCAGGGTCAACTGTGTCGAAGGCAGCAGACAAATCAAGGAGAATCAGGAGGGAAGGTGAACCAGCATCTGCTGCCATCCGTAGGTCGTTTGTGACTCTAGGCAGATGTTTCTGTGCTGTGGGCGGAGCCAAAACCAGACTGAAAGGTTTCAAAGAGGTTGTTGTATTTGAGGTGGTCCCGGAGGTGGGCAGCAACTACTTTTTCCAATAATCTGGAGAGGAATGGGAGTTTGGAAATGGGCCTGTAATTAGCAAAAACTTCTGGATCGAGAGTAGGTTTTTTGAGGAGTGGTTTGATTATGGCGGCTTTTAGGGCAGATGGAACAAAGCCGGCCTAGAGGGATTGGTTTATTACAGCGGTGATCAGGGGACTGATGGAAGAGATGTTAGTTTTCACTAGGGCCGTAGAAGAAGGGTGGAGGGCACAGGTGGAGGGGTTTCATCGCCCTGATGATAAACTCAACCTCCTGCTGTGAGATTTCTGGGAAGCACTTTAGAGGCTGGAAGATCTCAAACTGTGAGTAAGCAGATTGGATAGGTAGAGTGGAGGAACCAGAATGGACAGAACGGATTGAGTCAATTTTCGATTTGAAGAAAGCCATGAAATATTACAGTGCTCTTCTGTAATTTCTGTAAGTGGGGGAGTTTGTGGTTAAAGAAGATGATTGATAGTGGAAAACAGCTGCTTAGAATTTCCAGGACTGGTTTTGATGATGTTGGAGTAGAACAGTGACCGAGCCTCTCCAAGCGACTTTGAGTAGACCTTTTGGTGTTCCCGAAAGGCTAGCTTGTGGACAGTGAGACCTGAAGCCTTGTAACGGCGCTCAAGGACACGCCCAGCTGCCTTCATTTTCCGTAGCTCGCTGGTGAACCAGGGGGCTGAGCGGGAGAAGGTGACTGTTTCTAGTTTTTACAGGGGCGTGACCATCCAGGATGCTACTCAGGGAGTTATTGTAGAAATCTACTGAGTCATTGGCTGATACAAGGTTTTCAGAAAGAAGATGCTGGAGGTTGACTCTCATGGTTTTCTGGGTTCCTGAAGTAGATTTGACGTTTGGGCTTCGTGAGGGGGGACCACAAGTGATAAATCCATGGAGACCGCCTTGTGGTCGGACACACCCAGATTGTACACAAGAAAATTGCTGAGAGGAGCAGAGTCAGTGATGACTGGATCCAGAGTGTGCCCCATGGTGTTGATGGGGACATCGACAAGTTGCCTGATATTAAAACAATCCAGTAGTTGGAGAAATTCGGATGCAAAACAACATGCAGGGGAGTCGACATGAATGTTCATGTCTCCAAGAACTAAAATATTGGCAGAGGTTGTGCAAAATGTCGATAAAAGGTCCCAGAGATGAAGGCTGGGTTTGGTTTGGGTGTTCGGTAGATTAGAAGTATGGTCATGGAGAAAGGGGGTTTACAATTAAATGCCAGGCATTCAAAAGAAGAGATCCCTGGCAAAGGCACTGGAGACAAGTTCAAATCAGATTGATGACAGACAGACCACCACCACGACCAGTGCTTCGGGCTTCCTGGAGGTAAGAGTAACCGGCAGGACAGGTCTCAGTCAGGACAGAAAAATCATCTGGTTGTTGCCAGGTTTCTGAAAGGCACATAATGTCCGGACACTTCTCCAGGATCTGGTCATGTATGAGGCATGGTTTGTTTGTGAGAGATTGTGTATTAAAGAGTTTGATTTTAATACTAGATGGAGCAGTGAGTCTCTGTATTGGCCGAAGAGGATTGAAATCCACTCCACCTTTTCTAACCCGCACAGTGAGTAACTTTATGGAGGAAACTGCAGTGCTACTAGTGGGAAGAGCGACAATATTCTGATGACGAGTCTGAGACTCGACGTAGCGCATGTCAGACCAAAAGGACGGAATGGAGTTACCAGTGCGGGAGTAAACAAACTTTGAACGGCAACTTCTGTCAACGAAACGGGGCCGGCGAAGGAGTCCAAGTTGTTTAATAACCGAAATGCACAAGGGTGTGTTGTAGTTGTTGAATTTCATCAGTTGGCTGACGGAATAATTTATCATCATGCCAGTCGTGGAGACTAGCCCGTTATTAGCCGTTAGCCACGAATGAGATGCACAGAGGACGTTAGTATTGCAGGCTGTAGAACTCTGATGGAAAAGTGGCGAACAGACGACGCCAGCATCCTCTCCCTTCAGCGTCCAGACTGAAACTAATGGCTGACTATGACCAGTGTGCTGTGAGTATGGGGGTTGGACAACTGAGGTAAGGTGGGTCAAAAAACCGGTGCATGAACTGTAGTTTCATGCTTCATGCACTGAGGCTCTCCAGACTAACAGAGGTGGAGAGCACATCAGGGCTGCCTATCTCTGGGATGGCTACTGGAGGTGCCAGACAACACGCATCCGAGTCTGCTGGACCTACCGGGAAGTCATAAAAGGTTGATACATTGGCCAAGCAGCCCGGTTGCTGAGCCACCTCATTATCAGGAGAAGGACAAGCTGTCCACAGCGGCGTCATGTACCTTGTTTCATGACGAAGAAGGGGAAAGGTAAGTTGAAGATGAGGGTGCCTCTCGTGTCCCTCGTGCCTTTTCTGAGGCGTCTGGGGGGGAGTTCATCAAGGGATTCGATTAGCATATGGCTCTGGCCTTTGCCTTTATGAACAGGGAACTGGATAGGTTGATGTATAATGTGACTCAGGCATGTCCCCAGGTGTGGTTGGCGCAGTCAACACTGTCGGAGGTCAGTCAACGGATCCTCTGTTCTCTACCGGTAGTACCAGGTTAGACTTTTGGGTAGCTTCTCAGCAGGCTCTGTAGCATAGCGTACAGGTGGCTCAAGCTAGACAGCAGTTTGCGCATATGGCACCCATATGCGTGTTCAGTGGCGGTTATATTTGACTTCTTACATTCTCTATTCAACAAGAACAGAAGAGCTTCCAACCTGCAGATGAATGCAGCTGCTATTTCGGCTGGACATTTGAGGGTGGATAACCAGACTGCAGGATCTCATTATCTGGTGAAGCAGTTCCTCAAGGGAACCCAAAGGCTTCAAACATCACAGGCGCGAAAAAGACCATCATGGGGTTTACAAATAGTGCTGAAGTCTATGAGTCTACCCCCATTGGAGCCACTGGCACAGACAAAATTGAGGGGTCTTCCTATGAAGACTGCTATCCTTCTTGCTGTTACAACAGCACAATGGGTGGGGGAGCTCCGCGCTTTGTCGGTGAGCCAGGCATGTTTGCGCTGGCATGCAGACGGGTGAGGGGTCACTCTCTGGCCAAATCCGTCTTTTCTACCCAAAAGATTGTCTCCAAATCATGTGAACCAATCCATTGAGTCAACTGATTACAAACCAACAGGCTCACCAAGGGGGCCAGTAAGTTCACCAGACCTGCTGTCCCCGGTGTGGGCACTTAAGGCCTATGTGGAAGCAACGGCCAACTTGCGCAAGACAGACAAACTCTTCATCTGCTATGGAGGCTGCAGAAAGGGGGCTGCACTGTCGAAAGAGAGACTCTCTCATTGGGACCTTTCTGGTATAAGTCATCCTGTGCGTAAAGCACCGCCTCTAGCGGTCACTAAGGATGAAATAGAACAAGAATTACATATGTAGCAATGGTTCTATGAATCCTGGATTATCCTGGATTCATAGAACCGTAGTTACATACGCAACTCTTGTTTTTTGTAAAAAGACGCCATACAATAAGAAATTATCTACAAAAAGCACTCAGATAGCGCATCCCTCCGCCAACGCACATCAGCACCAAATGTGGACCGAACTGTGATTGGATTAAATTAGATGATTTATTTAGCATCATTTCAGGACAGTTTTAGGATAGGATAGAACCAAAACCTACCTCTGGCTACATATTCAGGCAAATCCGTCCAATAGATTTTTTAAAATCTTGCTAACAAACAAACACACAAACAAATACCACAGGAGTGAAAACAAGTCTTCCTTGGCGGACGTAACTATTCGAGTAAAATAAGAAAAAAACAATATTGGCCTTCTTGAGTAGATTCATATACACCAAATTTGAATCCAATCACGGTTCATGGTTGAGAAATTATGGCCTGAAAACTGTGATTTTGGAGAAAAGCCACCGACCTTTCCCCAAATCATCCAATTCATCCTCAAACTAAGGTCTATGAGAATATGAAATTCGAAAATGATCCATGAAATCGTTTTTGAGTTACTGTGTGACACAAAAGATCTGCAGTGGCGATACCCTCAATGCATTTGATTTGGGGATATAATTATAACTTAATTTAAATTGCAAACTGTAATACATTAATTAACGATTAATAGTTACAAAAGAGATGTTGGTAGCAATTATGATTATTATTCCTTTCCGTTTGTTAAAGTAGTCAGAGAAGCTGTAGATTTCATCAGCAGGGTGGTTTTGTATGATAATGTCTTTGGAAGTGTAAGTTTCATCACAGACAGAAGCTGATATCATTACCTGTATAAGAATGGATGCACCACAGCCCCCCCATAAGAACGACACCCATCACAAAGGCAGCGAACACAGCTGCCATCAATGGTCTGGTCTGCTCCACAGAGCCTGCAGTGTTCATGAGAAAATGTGACAATAGGTTATAACCACACTACGCAGCACTCACAGAGCACACAACTTAAGTCATTACATCCAACGGCAACAGAACCATGACAGTTTGATACTCTGAATATGTCTCCTTGACCATAAAAATCCAAAGAATGTAGAATCACACTGGTGCCACTCTTGGGCTACGTTCACACTGCAGGCAGAAAAGGCCCAAATCCAGCTTTTATGCCCACATGACCCATATCTGATTTTTTTATAACAGTCTGAACAAGTCATTACCTCCTCGGCAGAGCTATTAATGAAGACCATACTCACTGCTGTGCTCCGGGTATGGACTGGTCACTGGGGGGAGGCTAATGTTCTTGGTTCTTTGGCCGGTAGTTGGCCTCAGCAGTGCGGAAGTCAGGGGCTGGGTGACCACCATGGGCCTGTAGAGGTTTCTTAACTCACACTGAGATAGGACAAGACCTGTATGTTAGTTACCAGCAAGTTTACATGACAATGTTAGAAAGCATAGCTATGATTCAAATCTACTCTAGGCAGGCAGGAGGAATATTAATCAACAACTGTGGAGCTTTTTCATGCAGTTAAAACTAATTTTTAATTAATTTTATTCCCCTTTTCACTGAAGTAAAAGGGAAATATTTATTCTTAATTCCGCATTTATTCAGTCTGATGACGTGTTGCTCCAGTTTGTTGATTGTGTCTTTACCTGGTGTCTGATTGATGTGAATACAAGTGGGGGGATACGTGTCCCACTCTGACAGCTGGTCTTTACTGATTCCATCATGGGTTGTGATGGTTCAGAGGCACACAGGCGAAGGCTGCAGTGGAGGAACTGCATAGATTCATTGAAAATTGGCCGCAGGATGAAGCTAAATCTCAAGGGCTTTATGTCTTCTTCTGCTCCCATACTTGTGCTGTTTGTTTTCATCCTTCCTGGTGCTTCTTTCCCTCTTCTTTCAACATCCACGTCACAAGATTTTCCTCTTTCAAGTCTGTTTCGGTCTTCCTTTTCCATTTCCAATTCACCTTTGACCTCTTCTACTTGTTCGTCTGTTTTCATCAGGGTCAGTGAAGGTTCAGAGGAACATCCATCACGTATGACAGTCCAAAAACGAAACCCCTTTCGGTCTGACAGAGGAGAGACGACACATGACTTCACCTCCAGGACATCTATAGCGACTCCTTTGGCTGAAATCTGCAGTGACATAAACAAAGTGGAAGAGAGTAAACTATAGTGAGAGTTCAGGACAATATAAGAACAAGATGAAAATGATGTATCACTAGGTTAGAAAGTTCTGAGTGACTTCACTTCTGAGTGAGTGAAGTGTGAGTTTCTCATGCACATAATATTTCGATATTGATTGTTGACTCAGCTCAGAAGGTTAGGTTTTTACCGGCCACGGTTTGTTGTTTACATGTTAGCAGGATAACACAAAAAATATTTGACAACTTATTCTTCTCTCACTTTCCGTAACCACTTATCTTGTACAGGGCCTTTGGGAAGATTGTCTATTGGGCAAGAGGCGGGCTTCCCCCTGGACAAGTTTCTAGTTCATCACAGGGCAAAGGGGCAAAGACATAGAGAAAACCCGTATTCATTACTACAGCTAATTTAGGGTCACCAATTAAAATCTATTTCAATCAGGGAAGGCAGAAAATGAAGAAAATTGTTGTGTTTTAATTAGTTTGTCAGAAGGTCTTTGGTGCCCAGACTCTCTGGCAGATTTTGATCAAGGGTCTCTGCCCAGAGCAGAGTCTGGATGCTGGTGGTGGTGGCTGATAACTCTGCGGAGGCTGATAAATGTTGAGGCTGATGGATTTGCGAGGACTAGGTGGACATGACCAGACAAGGGAACAAATAAACTAGCAGCATGAAAGAGCTGGATGAATGGAGAGAAGGTCATATTTAAGGACAGCAGCGGATGGCTACCCTGCAGGGAAACACAGTGATTGGATGATTAGGTTACCTGAAAGAGTACAGCTGATCTCAACTCATGCCCAAACTAAGAAGCAGGTAATAATGACTGAGCACGTGTGAAAGGTGAGCACTTTTCTGCCCCAAAGCCAGAAGTAGACTTGAACCTGCAAACTTCTTGCCTTAAGGGAACGGTACTGAACATTGCGCCACCCTTTCTTGTTTTCATAGGCTTCATTTCATTTTTGAACATTGGGATAGGGTTTTTTTTTATGATGGAACACCATGAAAGGCGCAGCTTGTGTTATAAAAGACATCTAATTCTTTAGTGGATCCAGATAGAGGGGGTCAGATCAATGAATTTCTGAAACTTCCTTTAATAAGGTGAGATACAGCTTCTTTGTTTCTATATTAATTACAAATACAGGTTTATTGAAAGATTGAAACTTGGTGGAAGAGTGGGGCCAAGAGAGAACCATTGAATTCTTAAAGTAGATCTATATAAGGATGTTCTTTATGGAAACTGGATTAGGGTTTTTTTACTGTAAGGGACCATCGGTATGTCAGGCAGAGGTAGGTACATTCCTCAGTGCTTTAGTTCAAGTTTAGAATAATAAAAAATCGACACTGAAGTTTTCTACTTTGAAGAATTTGGTGATAATAGTGTCAATAATGAATACACAAACACAAAAAATACACACCTCAACATAGACACGTTGATCTGCACTTATGACACAGGGGCCAATCCGTCTCTGCTCGTACTTCTCCGTCACAAAAAGCTTCAAAATGAGGAGTGGCCCAGATCTGTGTTTGGGTGTCGGTAGGTGGATAATTCCTGGACCAGGTACTGAATCCTCGTGCGCCCAGGGCACTGGCCCTGTCGTAAGAGGGTTTTTGTCTATTTCATCACAGGCAGGGCTGGGAAGGGCTGCAACTGAGGTTACACAGCTAAACTGAGTAGAAAAAGAGGAGGTTACAGGTTTGAAAATTGAAAAAGAATATAACATAAATTCATCTACACACAAACACGTTCATGAACATACATATCTTACTTGTATGCCTTGTGGACTTCTGGACTTCCTCTCTGTCTCCTTTAGTGCCAGAATGGTTTGAGGGTTGTCTCTCCAGAGTAACAACTAACACAAAAAATTCAGTGAGTTTTTTCCTGGCTGGTTATGGCACATTATGACACATTGTTTCATGGAAGTCGATCAGTGGAATTTCCCTTATGCTTGGATTGTAGTCTTGTTGCCTGACCCAGCTGCACTTGAGCTAACTCACAGACTGATGACCTAAAATTCTCCTTCAGAATTTTCTGCTTGCTATAGAATTCATGTTTCCCTAATTTATGGTGAGTCATCTTGGTCGTGAAGCAGCGAAGCGGCTCAACAACATTACACCGTCATCTCCATGGAGGTTATGTTCCTTTTGTGGAAGTCTGTAGGATTTACAAAAGATTCAATTGCTGGTGGTTATGGCATCGTGTAACAACTTCCAGCCAAGGTCAGTTGCTTCTTTTTTGCCATCATTTCTCTACTGCTGGTTTGATTTAGTCCAAATTTGATGCATATGAATCAACTCAAGCAGCTCAATCTTGCTTATATATATTGTAATCTTGAAGTTTACATTTCACTCAGTTTGTCAGTTTGGGGAGCTTTTTGAATAAAAATACTGTGGACATATTTTCTGATTTCATTTGAGGAGTTCAATAAAAGGTATTGCTTGTACAAGGAAGGGGACTGGGGACTGTTCTGGGATATACCCAGGCTGGCGGAGACGACAGCATTGGTCTAGTTTGTTTTGGACTCTTCTTCCTTACCTACACATATAAAATTGGAAATCCATTGTGGGCAATGGATTTTCCACCTGGGAGTCCATTCATACTTTACACAATCCTTGTGTTTTTTTTTTTACAAAAAGCACAGTTTTTTGGACATAACTACATAACCTAATATTAGAAGTTCAATCAATTGTCTCTTTTACACTTGCTATCAGGGATGACATCCTACAAACTGCCTAGTTTTGACTGAAGTTTCTCTTTGTGTTATATTTAATTTGATTTGAGGATCTGACATAATTTACTATGTGATAGAAATAAAAATAGATGAGAATGCCAATACCCTTTCTACGCAATGTATACTGTATATTTGTCCTTATACCTGATCGCAGTAATAGAGTAAATTCAAAAATATAATAGAAAGATGCATATAATTGTACACATATTATATTTAAATCCTTCATCACACACACAGACGAACACACACCTGTTTGTTGATTTGAACTTTTCTGAAAACACTCTTCATCCTTCCTGCCTCTTAGCCAAGATTGGCTCTCATTTATTTTATTCATGTGCAGCATCCCAATTTTATGCTTTAACTCGGTGCTGTTCTGGTCATGATGACCTGAGTGACGAGGGCAACTTCCACTTAACAGTTTAAGTGTGCATGAAGCCCTTTCTGTTTTTGCTTTTACCACTCATCTGCTGTAAAAGCTTCACTTATTGACTTTCTTTAATTTCTGCAACCCCTCATTTTGTAAAAACATGAAAAACAATAACATAGACTTTTAAAATCCATGAGAGTTACTAAAACAATTATTATATAACAACAGAAAACTATAGATTAAATAATGTTATAAGGAAATTATTTTATAAAATACACGTAACAGATGACAGAAAATTCAATGTCCCTATATCTCAATTTACCATGTTTTTGTACTCCAACCGTCTATGGTGTCCCGAGAGCAAAACTTCAGTCCCACAGGAAATGACGGGGAACACCAACAGGATATGACTACCATTGGACTGCGCTTTGCATGCGGCGTCTCGGAGAGTCACGGCAGCGGCTGCAACAGACAAGTTCTGAAGGAGAGAGCTGATGTGAGACCCTGGGACCTTAAGAATCTTCGTATTATTTACAAAATATGCTTACAGTTGTTTAAAGAAATGATCTTTTGAACAAGGCTAAGGAGGTGTTTGGAATCAAACACAAACTATTCTTACCTAGCTTGCAACTTCTCATCTACATAGTTGCTGGATTTTCAGTATGGATCAATGTACAGATGGAGACTACATAATAAGAATTTTGTGGGTGTCTTAATCTAACTACCCATAGTCCAGCATCCAACAATGCAAAGCCACTGTAAACTGTCAAACTAAGTTTATAAAACCTGCAGGATGTGTTGGTCCATGGCGACGCTGAGTTGTCCATCCTCACACTGCACTGTGAAACTCCCTCCTCCTCTTGCTCCGTCTCCATTGTTCAGCCACTGCCTTAGTCTCTGCTCCTCGGCCCAGGGAGCCCTCACATCCGGTGGATTAATCACTGCAACAGCATCTGTGTAACAGACAACCCAGAGAAGCATTATTGCCATCATTTCTACCAACAGTTCAATACATTATGTTCTATCTTTTCATGATCGGAAATATACTGAGTTTCTCTATCATTTTCTGTTTTAAGAATCGCATGTCTCTCTGGTTTTGTAATTTTTGTTAAATCCCCCCAAATTCGGGGATTTTATGTAATCGTCATCATAGCTAATCCTTCGTGTTAACGCGAAGAACTGGAGTGTTTTTGGGAAAGTTCGGTTGTATATTTCTGACACTAAGGGGATTATATAGACTATCATTTCCCAACTCTTGGTCTGATTTTGTCCAAAATTGGTGCATATGGAACGACTAGAGGAGATCTATCTTGTATACATCGTGTTTTAATTTAATAATTTATATTGTACTCACTAGGGCAGAGGTAGGCCAAGTATGGCCATTGTTTAATCTGGCTCGCCAGGCGTTATTTTCCTGCGATACTTAATTGGTACCACCAGATAGCGGATTGCAATTACAGAGGGCCTATTCTAAAGTCAAGTCACTCGTTTTCCCTTGACCTGATCTCCATGTGTGCATCACCCGCCATAACAAAATGAGCAGACAAAAAAGCGGAAGATCAGCGGGGGTAAGATTTTGGACTGGTGTGGACTGCTAAATATTCTTTCCCTGAATTACGATCAAAGGCCGTGTGTCTCATTTGTCAAGACAGCCTTGCGTATTTAAGGAGTACAACATTGGCAGACACTTTGCCCCCATGCATGGTAACTTTTCTAGCAACTTGTCATCTGAAGAAAGGTCTGCTACTGTTAGCCAACTAACATGCTCAGCAAAAAAAATGTATTTGTCAATCTACTATTCAAGACATCAGCACAAAAGCCAGTTATCTACGGCATACAAATTAGCAAAAGCAAGCAAGCCTTTCTCTGAAGGGGACTTTTTGAAGGAATGCATAGTAGAAACAGCAAGTCTTATATGTCCAGAAAAGAAAAGCAAATATGAATACATTAGTTCTTCATGCAGACGAGTTACTCGCCCTGTAGAACTAATTGACGAAGACTTGGCCGTTGGGTTAAGCAAGAAAGCAGAGTACTTAAAGTTTTATTTGTTAGCGACATAAAAGACACTGCACAGCTATTAATCAACTCAAGGAGACCAATCTTGCTTGTATAAATTATAATCTTAAAGTTAATATTTCACTCATTTCGGGGAGCTTTTTTAGTAACAAACTGTGGATTTAATTTAACATTTAAGTTGAGGAGTTCAATAAGAGGGATTCATTTGTACAACAAAGGGGACTGGAGACTTTTTAGGGGTATACCATGGCTGTCGGGGACAACAGCACAGGTGTAGTTTGTTATTGCACACAGATTACATACAGTTCTTCTCTTACCTACACATAAAAAGCTGGGCATCAGTGGTGGGCCATTTTCCACCTGGGCCTTCAGTGCTTTACCCCCGCAAGTAAACTGCACACAAATAGCATCACCTGACGCTTCGACTCCAGGCTGTTGTCAGACTATGTACCCAGTCCATATTCAGAGAGAGTATCATATAAAAACTAATTGCATGGACAAACAATGAACATATAATGTTCAATGCCTTTCAGGTGCATCAGAAGATCCTTCTCCGCTGACGTGGAGGTCAGTGGTGGTCAGCCTAGGCTACCCAGTCCTATTTCTACAAGAAGGTTTATTTTGTTTTAAGGCTGAAAATGAATACCGAACAGAGGCAGAGAGGTTTGGAACGAACCGCTTTCTTCATCCTTGATGCTAACTTAGAGCTAGAGAAGCCAGAATCCCCCGGCGGGTCAAAGAATAAGCGCAACTTGACAAGTTCGAAATCAGATTTGTTAAAAAAATATGACAACCAACAAAAATCCTCCTATTTGTTTTAAGAGAAGACCGATTTACTTGAATGTCTGAAGACCTCCGAGTAGATTTTACCCAGAGGCAGCAGGGGTCAAATCTGATTTGATCTGGTTTCTATGAGTTCACTGGAAGCAACAGGGAGAGAAGCAATTAAATAGCAATAGACTGAAGTAAATAAACTATTTAAAATACATGTCTCAATTAAAATGTTTATAAAATTATGAAAAATATAATTTTCTCATTCTGACAATGTATACGCCGGCAGACACGTCCTTGCTGGACCTGATACCTGAGACTTTGAAGTCCCTCATAGTGCACTTATTTTAAATGACTTATCCATATCCAGTTTTAAGTTGAGTTTATGTTTTATCTGCTTACATTGGTCATTTTAAACAATATTTCTTCACCAAACGACATTATAATCTACTGACAGGTGAAGTCGGATAACCTTGACTAACTCGTTACCGTGGCACCTGTCCGTCAGTGGATGTATTAGGCAGCGAGTGTACATTTTGTCCTGAGCTGACGTGCTGGAAGGCGGAAAAATGGACAAGCAAACGAATCTAAGCGACTTTGAATATGGCCCAATCTTGATGCTACATGACTGAGGCCAATATCTCCAAATCCGCAGGCTCTGTCAGGTGCTCCCAGTCTGCACTTGTTACAACCTACCAAGTAGTTTATGAAATGACAACTGGTGAATTAGCAACAGGGTCACAGGTGTCCAAGGCCGGGCCAGCCCCTTCCAATACTCGCTTACTCAGGGCATCACTCTGCGTTCTTGTCTGATGAACAGCAGCAGGAAAGTGATCGGCTGGTGATCTTAGAAGTTGGAATTTATGGTCAATTATCAATTTATATAGTCCTATAATTGGATTATACCCAATCAATAATAGCCAACGACTCAATTGTGTAATATCAGTTATATTTAGAGACATCAGTTCTCCTCTGTCTCACACTTTGAGCTAGTGAGTATGCCAAAGTACCTGCAGTGAACCCAGAGAACGCAGACACAGGTATTAAGAGAATATGCAAACTCCACAGAAAAAGACCCTATTTTTCATGTTGGAAAAACAGAGGCAAACAGGGGTCTTACCTGTCCCAGTCGCAGCCAGCTGGATCACAAAGCGATTGGCCAGGTCAGCTTCAGTGTATGAAGTGACCTCGGAGTAACCACTCTTATTGGCCCATACAAGAGTGTCAGACACGGTGGACAGGTCAGGGTGAAGTGTACTGGACAGTGTCAAGCTGGGCTCAGGTGGGAAAATTGGAGATAGACTGTAAGAGAACTAGACATAGAGAGAGTGAGAGAGAGAGAGAGAGAGAGGCACAACACGTAACAACGTTAAAGTCAAAATCATTGTGATATGCTGCATAAAACATGTGAGAAGCATCACTTGACAAGCTGACAGCTCATCTGTCTTTGGAATCTTGGCTTGATCACATGTTTCTGTAGAGATGTTTTAAAAACATTTTTTTTAACTCAAATTAAACTTATTTCAAAATCTCATTCAAATATGTTCAAATATGTAAAGGGTGAAGAGTAGGAGGTATAAAAAGGTGACAATCACCACAATATAAGGCAAACATGTTCCAAATGATTTTTAATTACAATTCTTAGAAAGACCTGGTCAATCAACATTTAGTTCCCCAAAACAAATGAAACGACATATCCCCCCACTATACAAATAAACTGGGGAGAGGTTTCACTGGCGTGTACATGCCTGTAGTGAAGATTTTCTTGCTAACGTCCCGTGAGAAGGCGAGCTGAGAGGGCCAACTATTGAAAGACAGTGACATTTAGTTGAACTTTCTAACGTCGACGGAGATAGACGTAGCGATAACGCAGCTAGAAGGGTCGCTAAACAGCGTACTTCTAGTGTCATCAGGAAGGGCATCATGACCAAAATCTATGCCAAATCAATACATGGAGCCTAATTCCCAAACCAGATCCATTGGGGCTCGGGTTAACAAATACCATCACTGGTACTGTTATTCAGCAGGGCACCGATGGAAACAATTGATAGAAACAAATGATCCGCTGTGGCAACCCCGAAAGGGAACAGCCAAAAGACAAAGAAGAAGAACTCAACAGAGTATAGATGGCTCAGATCGGTAAGTTAAGCAAAACATTTTCCAAAGGATACAATGACTCCAAATGTGCTTGTCCTTCTAGCTGAGCGGGAAATTATTTTAAAGGGTTAAGGACAAAATGATCACTAGCTGCCTAGTGTATCTCACCCATTGACCATTATAACCGAATAATCAATGATATTCTAACTTCACTGGTCAGTGGTTATAGTGTTAGGACTGATCAGTGGATGTCAGCCTTTGATATTTATCAACGGGGCCTTCTTTGTTGTTGCTTCTGGCAGCGGACAGCAGAGCAGGGAAATTAAGATAAATCTAATAAGGAGAGGGAAAGAGTGCAGGGTGATTTTGAGAGGTGATCTGGGACAGGAAGGTTACAGCAAGCATGAAAGAGAAGACGTATAAGACCACTAGGAGAACAGTTATCATGGATGGATTGGAGACGGCGGGCTGGATGAGGAGGCAGGAGGCAGAACAGGAGGAGGCAGAGCTGAGAATGATTAAGTGGGGGATCAGGAGCAAACGCATTAAAGGGACAGCACACGCTTGAATGATTCATTAATTGGTGACAAAGTGAGGGAGGTACGATTGAGGTGGTCTGGAGAGATCCAGAGGAGAGAAGAAGGTCCTGTTTGGAGGAGTATATTGAGGTAGAGCTGCATGGCAGGAGAAAAAGAGGAAAGCCACAAAAAAATACATCAATGTAATGAGAGAGAACATGAAGGAGGCGCGTGTGATGGGGAAAGATCCAGAGGAGACAAGATTTTAAATATTCAGATTCAGAAAACACCAGCCCCATTTATTCAAGTTAGTTTGATTTTTATTTAGAACATCTGTATGCTGGAGATGCTGCAACCACCAAATTTCCCCTTCTGGGGATTAATAACATTTTTCTATTCTATTCTATTCTATTCTAAAAACTGTTACACATGTCAATCAGAAAGGCAGACAGAGATTGAAAACTTACTTGAACAGAGACGTGACCCCGCACACCATGAGCAGTAATGGCCCAGTTGACTGGCACCATGCTGCTGAGAATCAGCACAACGTTCTGGGCCTTTGAGTTTGCCACCAGGGGAACCAGAGACACGACCACCTCCACTCGGAGAGAGCTGAAGGGGAGATAAGACTGACGAGTACGGAAGACACTTGTTCTTGCCAGGACTTTCTTTGCCGCATATTCTCACCCACAGAGACCTGAGCCCGCTGAGTGGAGCTTGATCACATGGACTTCAGGACTGATGCCTCCTGCTGGCGCATTGGAGCAGCCCTGTACATCCTGTTGCTGCAGATCAGAGGTCATGTAGTTGTGAGAAAGGAACAAGGAGTGCAGGTAACACTCATCAGAGAGGCTTGGATCTGTAAGATGAAGACAGAGCAGAAGGTTTTCTAAAGAGGGAAATCAAAGATTCAAATGAGAGTTAGTTGGTTAGCTTCTGTTTGGAAACCCACCAGTCAGAAGTACAGTTAGCAAGAAGTATGGTGTTGGCTTGAATAAAGAGCGGACCTGTTTGTCAATACTGCAGATCTAAAAATAATTATAATAATAAATCATCTAACATTCCCACAAAACTGGCATTCACTAATTTTACTTGGTCAGCTTCTTTTTTTTAAATTTAGTCTTAGTCCTGTATGAAATCTCCTTATTGATATTCACCATAGTTAGTCATCTCATTTTTTTTCAGTCCAGTTTTAGTCAGCTAAACATCTGGACAATTCAGTCTTATTTTAACCATGAAAAACCTGAAAATAATGTAGTTTTTGTCGAAAAAGTGTTGAAATGTTTGTCTAATCAGGCTATTAATAATAATGCAGTAATTTTACTCTAATTTAAAGAAAGAAGAAAGAAACAATCCTTTATTAGTCACTTAGTCATACAGTACAACATAGTGAAATTACTTCTCTGCATTTGACCCATCCCTGAGGGAGCAGTGGGCAGCCCCTCGTGGAGCGCCCGGGGAGCTAAGGATTCAGGGTCTTGCTCAAGGACCCTACGACAAGTAGACCCTGGTGGGATTCGAACCGGCTACCTTCCGATCTTCTGATTGGGAGACGGCCGCTCTACCCACTGAGCCACAGCCGCCCCAAATGATTTCACATCAGATTTATCTTGTCATTAACTTGATGAAAAGCAGGTCAAATGATTCATGAAACAGCTTAGCAGAAAGTGTCTCATCTGCTCCTCATGCTGCTTCCTTGTATTGGAAGATACATTGATTATTATCATTTTGACAGTTTGCTCTTATCTGTTCTGTAAATTAAAAACAAAAAAGACGCATGCTACTTTTCTTTTTCAAGAAAAGTATAGAAGTGAGTGAATAAGTTATTGTCATTTTCAATAGCCATAACAGCACAAATAATAGATATAGAAAATCTCAAAAACCTAAAGCGAGAGGGTACCGAGCAACAAAAAATGATTTGGTGAAGATTTTAAATAATTCCCCCAAAAGTGTGACCCTGTGTCTGGGCAGAGGAAAGAAAATAAGGAGACTTGGTGTCTGAATGAGGAGGTTCTGCAAAGTATAAGGAGGAAAAGGAAAGCAATGAAGAGGTGGGATAGAAGGAGAGATTGAGAAAGTAAGCAGGAATACAGAGATGTGACGTGAGGCGAAGAGCGAGGTGGCGAAGGTTAAACGAGAGCCCTATGACAAGTTGTGTGAGAGACCGGACATTGAGGTAGGAGAAAAGGACTTGATCGGATTGGTGTGGCAGACAGATCGATAAGGGAAGGATGTGCAGCAGGTTAGGGTGATTAAATTAGATCTGGGCCTAAATACAATAAAGAATGACCTGATTTGAAACTACATCCGTGCTTTTATTAGTAGTAGAAGTCACCCTTTGGTCCCGGACATGAGATAAAAGGTGCTTTTAAAAGTCGAGAGCCATTTTTAGTTATTTTTCTAAGGTCCAATCGGATTTTAGCCATGTTGTATGCATTTTATGTGGTTTGAGTCACCTTACTATGTGTGCATAGGTAAATCTTAGTTCCTTGATCATTGATTTAACTCAGTTTAAATTCCATTTGTGTGTAATGGTCTTTATTGGCAGTTTGACTATATATTTGTGAGTCAAAATTCTCTTTATTTATGGCTCCCTACACTGGTGACACAGTCAAGCCCCACTCGTTACTTTTTGGACTTATTTGATTCATATTATTGTGCTGTTAGATTCACCTGATCTGGCTATTACTAAACTGTGTTATAAATAAAATGATGTTGAAACCCGGGAATTGAATGCATTTCTAAAATCTCTATTTTATTTTCACTTGCACAGTTTTCTCTATATTTCATCTGTATGCCATAAACTCAGGGACTGGGAAAGTTGTCCCTTGAAATTGTCGCGTCATCAACAATGTGAATAAAAATAAATCAACGTGTAAACATAGCTTCATGGTTGAATATGATTTATCGTCATTATGACATTTGTTTTCTTGGAGCTCACCCTGTCCCAGTGATACGTAGACTCGATTGGCATGTGTTGTGTGTGTCATAGAGGACAGGTTGCCATGTCTCTTCAGAGCCCACTGGTGCAATGCGTGTGGATGGAAGGGCAGGGAATGCACCTTTTGGACATCCAAATGTAGGCTGGCAGACTTTACAGTGGAGTGTGAGGATAACTAACAGATAAGGAAGAAAGATGACATAAAAGCACAGTATGCATTATAAAATATAGAATTCAAAATGTCAAATCTGTCATGTATGTCACATGACAGATATGTGATGGGTGGATTGATACAGACTCCTGCACACTAGGACTGACCTTCACCTGCACTGGGAAGTTTGGGGGCAGTCTCTCAGCCTCCAGCCACCAGATGACTGGGACCTTTGAGCTGAGCAGCAAGTGGAGCGCTCTGAGAGGCGAGGACAGAGACAACTGCTTCAGGAGTACTGTCACCTGCAGACACAAGAGAAGAGGGATGGGATGTGGCAAAGACATGACGCCAATCAAACTTCATGCAGGTTCAGTGCATATTTCAGACAGCTGATCCATGAAACTGATAAAGGAGGAGTGGATGCAAGTATGGCGAGAGTCAGACACCGGGGGTGAGATATAATATGGTGGTCCTGTCACTGAGAAAAAGGACCTAAAACTAAGAGACCACACTATGGAATTTAAAATATATTTTGATTCTAATACATCCATAGTATGTCTGCCAACAACAATCCGGAACGGAACAATTTCACAGTGAAGGAATTATTGGACCTTGAGTCTTACATCAACCACATCCACCTTCAACAGTAAACAAAGGGGTGTCTCAGTGTTACTCAATGAAAACCTTCCATTTAGTAAATGGTGAACGGACCGTATTTATATAGCACTTTTCTACTCAAAGCGCCTTACATTGTGAGCGGTCATTCACCCTTTCACACAAATATTCATGATCACCACCAAACTGGTCTGCTGGACGAGACCACAGCGTTTCCAGACTCAGTTCAGACCTGCCCTAATCTGTGAAGAGAATGGGGCACAAATGGAGAACCTGCCAATTCTGCTATTCTCTAGGGAATATCAGTTGGGCTCCAGAGTAATGGGTTGTGGGCTCATGTCCCAGTAGAGGACATCGGGCCTTCATGCCCACCCTCAAGCACTCTGTTGCTGACAGTTTTGTCAGAACCCTGTCCCACTGGAGGTCATTTTGTAGGGGTCTGGCAGTGCTCCTCCTGTTGGCTCTCCTATTGTTACGGCCCTTCTCCTGGCAAATCCTCCATGCTCTCGAGACGGTGCTGGGAGACACAGCAAACCGTCTGGCAAAAGCAAACAGGGATAAGCCATCCTGAGGAGCTGGACTACCTGTGCAGGGTCAGGGGGCTGCAGGTACTGCCTCAGGTCAAAAGTAGTGACAAAGACACAAACCTACACAAACCTAGAGAAGAGTCAGTCAGGAAAGATAAGTAGAGAGAAATGGATTGTGGCCACTACCTGCAGAACCATTACCTTCTTCAGGGTTGTCTTGTTTTTGCCTCTCCTGATTAACAATCGTTTGTTCTTCCTAAATGGGCAGATTGATATCCCTGAACTTTAACTGGCCTGGTGTCGTACTGCCATGATTAGTTCCCTTTATTTTTTAGAGCAGTTTTATATATATATATATATATATATATATATATATATATATATATGCATACTTTGAAGGAGCTGCTATTTGCTTATATTTTCCCATAAAACACCACCTCTACAGGTTCAAGCAAGCAACCTAGAACAGAGCTGGCATTCCTGATCAACGTGGCCAGTCTTTTCCTGTTTAGTGTTGAGATGCTAGTACCGCAACAGACGACTCCATAGAAGATGGCTGATGCAAGGACCTCAGGGGCAGCCCCTGCCCTCCGGAGCACCTGAGTCTCCTCAACAGATAAGTGTCTGTGATCTCTCCTATAGAGTGGATCAGAGTTATTAGTCCAGTCCCATCTCAAGGTTCATTCCCTGGATCTTCATTGGTGTGGTTGAAAGTGTGTCTCATTGGTTTTTCTTTTGTTTAGCTGGAAGGGGTCTTGCGAGCGCCAATCCTGGACTCCCTGTCTCAGTTTTCTGTATTATATATTCCCCGCTGTCTCCATGAGTCTTCAGAGAAGCTCAGCAGAAGGCGGTTGGTCGTGTTATGTAAAAAGACGCAGGATTGTTCTATTGTCAACATTTGTGGTTCCCATATTTTATCAGAAGTTATTTATTGAATATCCAGAGAGACTTAGAGATCCTAAAAGGCAGAAGACTTACGGGTATTCTTTAGGAGTCAACATGTATGAACCCCATTAAGTTTTGATGTGGGTGAAGGGTTGCATGCAGGACTTTTATTCACTTTGACTTGGTCAAGAGAATTGGGATTTTTGACATTAAAATGCCACTGATTTCCACAAACCTTTGTAAAGGGGTAATATATGAAAGCTATAGACATGTAGGGTTGTTCAGTCCTGGAAGGGCTGTGCCCTCTACTGATTCCCATTCTAATTCACACTAGTCCTATGAACTCTTCCATGTTGCCGTCTTTTGAATAAATATGTGCTTACCTTGTTTTCTGGACTGTTCGTGACTCTTCCCACGGCAATGACGTGAGTTTCCTTAGTCCCACGTTCCCGAGCAGCACAGCCTGGACCGGATCCAAACCTCTCCAGCAGAACTTGAACAGGGTGCAGCGCCCCAACTGGACCAGCCACAGTGCACAGAACCTCCACACTTTGAGCTGAGGAGGAATTTGCATTTTTATAAATTTTGAAATAATGTTTTAATGCACAGTAGTATTTGTACTTGTCCAATAACAATGGCATAAACAATAAAATTAAAACGATGTGCTGCTTCTTCCACGATATCCAATTAATGCCGAACCAGCTCACTGAGTTTATATCCCAACCAGAGGGGCCGGGTTACGAAACTTACGAGAAGAAGGTAACAATTTTCATTTTTACTGTGAGAAGACATGGACACTTGCTTTTTGCTGTTTGAGCAGCGCAAATATCCCATGTATTATGTCTCACTCTCTTCTAATGTCTTCATGATGCAGTAATTATATTCATTTGTCTTACGATAGTAAAGTCCTATAGAAGTCCTTACCTGGTGGTGTCATCCAGAGCAAGTGGAAATAGAAAAGAGTCCAACGAAGCCAGGACAATGAAGACATGATGGAAGTTCTTCTACTAGACCGATTTAATTAGATGAAGCCGAAGCTGATCAGAGCCTCCAGAATAAAAGCACAAAGAAATCTTACAGATAAAATTTCAATCATAGCTATCAGCTCTAGAGGTAGCACAATGATCTTGCTTTATTCATCTCATCATTACAGCGCAATAATTAGTCAATTAATTGAATGGCCAAACCACAGAAAATGTTATCAATAACCACTTCAATAATACTTCTTTAATACTTTTCAAAATAAAAAATGGAAGAGATATCCCCTTCTCAAATTTGAGGATTTGCTGCTATTCTTTATCTTATCACATTTATCTCAGATTGTTTCTCAAAGAAAACAAAAACTTTTACGAGGCGTAATATTTTGTTGTGCGAAATAATAATTTAACTATTTTAGTATTTCCTAACTTTTATAGACTGATTACCTTATTACAAGCAAACAAAAAGTAAGTTTAGTTAATGTTAAAAAAAAAGACATAATCTTCAATAATTATTCCATCATAACTTAAAAAAAAAATGTTTATATGTTTGAATATTATAAAAAATGTAAAAGTGATGAGATTGAAAAATTGCTGCATTAAATATATTGAAAGAAAACCTGGATTTTGGCATATTTTGGTTCATATCGGTAACTTTGGCATACTAAATTTGTTTTTATTTTCATTATGATCAACTTTTTATTGATTAACAATAATTTTGCATAGGATGCAAACGTATTATGGATTTTCTGTTTTAATATCAGATTTTTTTCAAAATATGGATAAATGTCAGACTGAAGTTGTCAAAGAGAAATAAAAAAATATTGGCGTGCATATTCTTAATATATAAGTCACTTGACTTACTTGAGATCTTGAAATTCTAACTTACTAAGTTCCCTAATAATTCATAACTGTAATTATATTATTATATTCAAACAGAAGAAAAATTCTCAATGAACTCCCATTCTAACTAAACTACATATCTAAAACTGTCATCACAACCGCTAGAATGAAAATATCAATATGTGTTCACATCCATTAAGAAAATATCATATTTATTATTCCAATGAGCAGCTTTCAAAAAAAGATCTACAGTTTAAGTGAGTAAAATGGAATAATTGAAAATTATTCAAATCCAATTAATACTTTTCGTGTTCAGTGATCACTTCCTAGGGAACCATTGGGTTAACATGATTTTCTTCATCGCTCTCTAAAATGCTGAAGAAAACTGGACTTCACATTCGAATAAAAGTGGAACTCACCTGCAGTCAGGAGCGACGGAGAGAAGAACTGCTGATCCAGATGTTTTACTGCCGTGTTCGCTTCTCAGCACACTTTACTCATCTAATAAACACACCTCCAAGAAAAATACACTACTTATTTCATCCAGTGGAGAAACACTTCTCATAAAATCTTTTAACGCAGAGTGAAATTGTAGAGGCACGGAGGCACCGAGAAGGTCAATGTGAAAGGCTGTGGGTCGTCCTGACAGAGTGGAAACGTAGACAGCGATGGGAGAAATAAACGGCTCCAGTCGTTGATAACAGCAGGAAGGAGGGCTATAGAGAGAGGAGGGGGTCCCTCGGAGCTGAAGGGAGGAGGGTATATATCCTCACTGGTAATCTTTGGGCATGGATCATATTTTTTCTGCATTCAAGTAGAGTTTGCATTTTTTGGTTCGGTAGAAAACATCCTAAAGAGAAAATCGGATTAATGGAAGCCAAAGAACAGAACAGTCATGCAACTATGGTAATCAATCCATCTCCAGAGTTGAGGGGGGCTGGAACCTATCTCAGCTGATATTGTGAGATAGGTGGAGTGCATCTTTTTGCCGGTTAATCACATTAACAAAAAAAACATTCACACCTAATTATCATTTCACTACCAAACTAAAATAGTAGTCTTTGGAAGGTGGGAAGCTTTTTCTCTGGGGCCTTTTTGTGTGCATGCATAAAGGTGAATAGGTGATTTTAAACAGAGAAGTGTGAATGGTTGTTTGCCGTCTTGGATAGACTCCAGCCCCCTACAACATCAATTAACATCACATCGTCAACATCGTTTAGCAATAATCCATACAATAAAAACATTATTTATTCTTTTTAAATGCAGTTTACTCATAGTGATCACTCTGTTATTGTTTTGGCTGTAAACAGGTCGTAGGGTCCTTGACCATGACCCTGAACCCAATATGTTCCCCAGGCGCTCCAAAGAAGTTGCCCACTTCTCCCCCAGGAAAGGGTCAAATGCTGATCACATGAATTTCCTTTCGGGACATGTAAAGTATTAATTCTGACTATTTGATGAAGTTGATCTGGGTCTGTCCTCAGATACAGGGTTTTTACACACTCACATTAATAATCTGCAGAACTTGTGAATATACATGACTGAGGGTTGCAAGTTCCAGTTTACCCTGGATCAACAGTTTTCTTCACATCACTTTAAGTGCATTCTATAAATTCACTGCAGCTTATTGCTGCACATTCCAGCAATAAGTTCTCACCACCAAATAAACTGTTTTCAGCACCAACATCCACACAGACTTAATGCCCTTTTGTGAATACTATTAATAATGGTTTTATAGTCACGTGACCTTAATATCTCCGCACTCTGAGACTAATGAGAAGAATGTTTAATATATTTCAAAAAAACAATTTGGTAAATGTATTAAATCATTAAAACATGACTTCAGCGGTCACAGAAAGAGAATACTTCATGCACGCAAAGCCAACCTCATTCAACCTAGATTGAAAAGGATCCAACTAAGAAAGGCCACAGAAAGATTATTTGCTGAGACCAACATTCAAGACGCGAGGAAAACGTCCTGCTTCCAGCTTTATTAGACCGAAGCCTGAGTGTCTCTGTTCATGTGTCCTTGTCTGCTGCAGGTTTCTGCTCGTGTGTGTGCATGTGTGCATGAATGTTCTTTTATCCACTTTCCCTGTTCAAGCTCAAGTTGTTGTAGGTTGTTTCTAAAAATAGATTGACAACACTGGTAAACAGGTTAAACGGGTTGGAACTGCCATGTCTAACTTCAAATCCTTTTTTCCTCTCGCTTTTAATTTGAGTTGAGTTTGACATTTCTATTCGATCTTCTCATTTCAATGTTTATTTTATGTTCTTTTATCGTGCTTGATTTTAATTCCTTTTATGGTCTTTTATTCTTAATTTATGCTATTATGTTTGTCCATCGTATCGTGTTCAGCACTTTTTATTGACCTAGTTTGGTTGATTAAATGTCCAATATAAATAAACCTCTCTGGTAAATAAGGACAAATGTAAAAAGCTTATTTAAATTCTGTTGTGCAGACAGTACACCCAGCGGGGTTGATGCTATTTGCAGTTGCCATAGTGATTTTGTTCACTCTCTCTCTCTCACACGCTCACTTACAAACACAGAATTAAATATTGACATTTCTTTTCAGAGGCTTGGTGATTATTTTGACCTGTGTTGCCAGATTGCAGTGTGAATTATTCCCTGCAACATTAAACCAATTTCTCTTGCATTATCTCAGTGTGTAACTTGTTTTCAAGCTATTGCTGTCCAATTCTTGCTTTCTTGATGTCTTGAAAATGCCCATATGAAGATTCGCCCTCGTCCCTAGAAAGCTCGGATTTTAGATTGTTTTTTTTAGTATGCAGCATATGGCCTTGTTTGAGTGGAGTGAGCTGTTTTCCTATTTGCCTACATTTTTTTCTGTGTTCAGTTTCTTTCATTCCAAGAATGTTTTAATTAATTACAACTTCAGGACTTCATTGATAAGAACCGCTGTGACCTAGTGTGCCCTGCATCAGTCTCCTTTCAGAAATATTTCATGTAAATCAGAAATGCTAAATATTTGTACCAAAGTGCTGTAAAGCCTGCCATGCAATTTCAATCCACAAATGACATTTTGCAATTTTGTTAAACCCACAAAATCAAGCTGAACATCATTAACATTATTGTGTTTGGAGAATTGAAGTGGACTCATCAAATGACGCGTGTTCCCTCCTGATGGCAGCGTGACCCAAAGAGGAAATTCCACTTCGTTATCTGCAGTTTGACAGATAACTGCTTCTGTTCAGTACTCAATAAAATTGGATAATTTTATGTAAGATTCAACAGACAAGAAGACCAGGTAATGCTGAACATCTTAGAAACGTTATCTATATATAAACGCTCTCTGAGCAGGAAATCTTTGAAATAAAACTCTCAATCAAATTTTATTGCAGTCCATCCAAGAGTAAGAGACATTTCAGTGAAAAACATCAACCACAGGGTGATGATAGAGACAGCGATCTTAGTGAGACTCTCCATGTCCTGTGTTTGACTCAGGACATGGAGAGTCCCTCTTTTTCTCAAAACTCTCACATTAACTGTTGGAAAATCCTGCCACAGACTTCTTTAATTTTATCAAATGCTTCAATAGTTGGTTGGTAGTTGGTGAACATCTTAACTGAGTCACCGTTCCAAAACATTTCATCAGAAAACAGAGGAGGAAACACAGATAGGAAAAAAAGTGTAATATATATATATATGTATATATATATATATATACATATATACATACATATAAATATACATACATATATATATATATATATATACATATATACATACATATAAATATACATACATATATATATACATACATATATATATACATATACACATACATATATATACACATACATATATGTATAAACATACATATATATATACATACATATATATATACATACATATATATATATATACATAAATATATGTATATACATAGATATATATATACATACATATATACATACATATATACATACATACATATATACATACATATATACATACATACATATATACATACATATATATATATATATATACATACATATATATATATACATACATACATATATATATACATACATACACATATATATATATACATATATATATACATATATACATATATATATACATATATATACATACATACATACATACATACATATATACATACATATATATATACATATGTATATATATATATACATACATATATACATACACATATACATATATATGTATATATACATATATACCCACATACATACATATATACACACATGTATATGTATATATATATACACACATATATATATATATATATACACATATATATGTATATATATACATATATATGTACATACATATATATAGACATGCAGTACGGTACCACATGCACATGTAGAATACCTCACGTGGTGCCGTACAGGTAGGACACCTCTTGTGGTGCCGTACAGGTAGGACACCTCATGTTGTGCCGTACAGGTAGGACACCTGCATCAGATCTGTATACATTCATGATTGTGATGTGAATCCTGAACACACACAAACTCAGCATGTAGGAACATCAGACAGAAAACAGACAACAAACTAAGGTTGAGATATAATTATGTAATTCCTGTCAGAAGAATCACTTTTCGCTCTTCGTCACGGTTTCCTCTGTATTTCTGATTCAGTTGCCAGGCAGGGCAGGCAGCAGGATCCATCTCATTTTAAATTCTGAAAATATCTGGAGTATATTTTTCCATATCATCATCACTTCCTCTTTCTCCCAAAGCCACACAGTGTCACAGATGTTCTAAGCTCCAGAGGTGAGCAGATCTCTTACACTGTGTGTGTTGACGGAGCGAACAGACTGATCCAGCTGCCCAGCACGTATGGAGCCACGTAAAAGACAGTGAGTGATCCTCTCCTCCTCTCATCACCACCTATGCATTCCTGAATGGGTTAGTGTCAGCATTTGCTTCTCAGTTTCATTTCAGAGTCTCCGGCTGGCAGTGAAAGCTAACAGCCCCCATCACCCCTGACACTAGCAGAGGTCCGAGACGTAGTCAAAATCCTTGAAGTTCTCCTGCTCCTTGCAGGTGAGAGTGCGAGGCTCACGGGGCGGAGTCAGGCCAGGAAGCTCGGCTGTGAACTCCGTGTCAAAGTTGCTAACGTCTTCGTTTCCTCCGATGGTCGGGACAAAAGGAGCCGGGACTTTCTTCTGAAGAAGAGCCTCCCAGTCCATACCCTACATGACATCCCAAATTTAGTTTGTGATGGGTGGAGTCAATGAAACGGCAAAATGATGAAACACTCACCCTGAAGAAAGGCTGTTTCTTAATATCTTCAGCATCCTTCTCCCCAGAGCCCAGACGTCGCTCAGGATTCCTTCTCAACAACTAGCAAACCAAAATAAAATAAAAGCTACAATAGGCCATCATCATTGTTGCTTCGTTGACTAAAACTGTACATCTAAATGTTGCTTAAAGTTGCATATTCCCAACATTCCAAGCACAAAAACAGGATGGGAGTGAAAGTACCCGTCTCATGATTCCGATGGCTTCTGTGGACAGGAATCGAGGGTAGCGCACTTCATCGTTCACTATGCTGTCAAAAACCTCCTCCTCATCATCACCTGGAAACGGAGACTGAAAGACATGATCGTCAAACATTATTATGTACTGCATTTGATCTCATAAATATATGAAATGTGTTTACAATAGTCCTAACTACCCCAAGCAGCAAGAGTTGAAGCAGGCATTTGATCACCATTATATTTAAATATCTTTAAAATGTTAGTATGAGATACATGTAAACATATATATATATACAAACATGTAAGAATATATATACATACACACATGTAAACATATATATACATACACACATGTAAACATATATATACATACACACATGTAAACATATATATACATACACACACACACACACACACACACACACACACACACACACACACACACACACACACACACACACACACACACACACACACACACACACACACAAACACACACACAGACCCTGGTATGAACTAATAATGACCCACCACTGTGTATCCTTGGATCAAAGATTAAAGTATTTGGTTGTTCTCAGTGGGGTAACAAAGAAGGGTGAAAGATGGCATTGCCACCAATATGTAGCTGAGCTAAGGCAGATTCATGTGTCAAATAGAGTTCAGGTGTTGTTAAGATCTTAAATCCCATGTTTATGTCTCTTTGTGCACAACTGATAGAAAATGTTGCTCATGAACTGCAGAGCCGAGAAGAATTTACTGCCATCAAGTGTATCGAAATGTTACTGAAGTCTCCTGGAACACAAATTCAGCATTCTTACCTCACCGACCAACATCTCATAAGTGAGCACCCCAAGGCCCCACCAGTCGACTGCTCTGGTGTACGAGGTGTCAGTCAGCACCTCTGGAGCCAGAAACTCAGGGGTCCCACAGAATGTACTGGTCCTGTCCCCATAACCCATACCTCAATCAGAGAAGGAAAGAAAGGAGGTTGAAAGGTGCAGAGTGTGATATTTTGACAGTAGGAGTGATGAGGGTCACATCAGTGCTCTGGACATCAGGTTAGAGTTCATGTTTGGACACTTACCTTCTTTACAGAGCCCAAAGTCTGCTATTTTCACAAAACCCTGGGTGTCCAGCAGCAAGTTGTCCAGTTTTAGATCTCTGACAAATAAGAGATTAAAGGCACACATTGAACGTAGAGGTCTTTCTGTGCGAGGTGGGAAAAGATGGCTATAATGTAGTTACTCACCGATACACAATCTTTTTTTCATGAAGGAACTGCAGACCCAAAACCACACAAGCAGAGTAGAACCTTTGGAACAAACAGTTCGGACAAACTTTAACACACATCCTACCGCGTTCATGTTTAAATAGATGCACAAACAGACATACAAAGAATCCTGTTTCCTCTCTTTAACGCAGACACCAGAACTCACATAGCCCGTGGCTCAGAGAAGACATCGGCATGAATGTGCATCATGAGGTCTCCGCCTGCAGTGTACTCCATGACAAAACACACGTGTTCTGGCGTCTGGAAACATGCAAACAGGTTGACCAAGAAGGGGTGGTGCGAGCTGTTGACAGTCTCAAAGATACGCTTCTCACACATTAGACTGGTGCCGGACAGAGCAGGGGGTTGGGGGGTGGGGGTGGGGGTCATGAGACATTGTTATGAGACATTAATTACGGTACAAGGTGCAGTAATGAGATGGATGAGCTTTGATGTGTAAGCTGAGACTTTTGCTGGAAATGAGCAAAGATCATTTTGGTTACCTTTCCACTTCATCCCTCGCAACAATGTCTCCCTTCTTCAGAGCTTTGATGGCATACAGGCTTCCCGTCCACTTACACTCTGACAGCAAGACCTGAGGAGATTAGATTTGTGCTTTCAGAAGACCAAAACCAATAATAACCGAGTGCGGCTCACAATTTTTGAAGCTGACACCCTGGCGTAGGCATTGGAGCCAAAACAGCAGGTGACAAATATACAATTTAAGTTTCCAATGCTCAGTCATTTCCTGAATGCAACAATCAAATATGAGACTTGACTCAAACTTGACTGTGTTGCTCTACTGGATTTTTTTGGAGCAGAGGGATGGTTATGGTGCTTTATTCAGAGCAGTAACAGGGGAGAACATGGGAGATTTGTACATTAGGTTTTGTGAATTTTTTTTTTTAGAATTTTGAGTTATGGCCCAGAAACCCTTTTTTTAACAACAGAAATTCAACATGCGGAAGATTTTCAACGTATCCCCATGAAAAATAAAAAAGACTACATTGTTAATCAACAAAATGTAGCAAGTTATTGAAAAAAAATAATGGGTAATGTGGTTACATCTCAGACGTACGCATATCTGGTTTGGTTTAAGTTCAGTCACCAAGCGCTACCATGCTGTCAGCTAACCAGGCTTGAATAACATGACAGAGAGAAAGAAAAAAATGATGTAATGCTATGAAGTGATGGGGAGATGATGTGTATAATTATGAAAATTAACTTTGATACTAAAAAGATTTTTTTTTAGTATCAAAGCACCTCCAGCAAATAAAAAGAAACATGATTAGCATAATTAAGAGTTGTGTTGCTTATCATGATTTTCACTCTACTTTTAGCTCTATTTTATTTTCCTCTGAGGAAAAAGATCTGCCTCCTTGACAAATAAATGTTCCGCTATGTTTACCAGCTTGTCTCAAACTTTGCCTGCCCGCTGCTGTTGCCGACAATGGAGTGTACAGTGGTTTGTTCAAATTCTTTAAATGACAAGATCCTTTCCGGAAAAAGGATCTGGGAGACCGAGCAAGAACAGTTAAGAACTGGACGCATTCAAAACTAAACAATAAGCAAAGACGAGCTTATGGGCACTGTCAAGGTCTCCAACTGCAAACATTTGGATAATATTCAGCATATAATAATTTAATTCATTGTCAAAATTAAAACAATGGCTGTAAATATTAAAAAATTTGGCAGCAAAGAAACTTTTATGTCTTGAAATAAAGCGGTGAGACAGCTATGCCCTTTAGATTATCAGTCTAAACGTTGTTTATCCTGTGAGGACAGAAGAAGTTGGACTACCTTCCCAAAGTGGCCCCTGCCAAGCACTGCGATCAGCCTGAAGTCCTGCAGACAGAGGGGGCCTCTGTTGGCTCTGACGGAGAGATCACAGGCAGGTTAAGCGACATGACAAACAACTCTAATTCTAAGAAAATGCCAATAGAATGTCAATAAAAACATTATCAAATTATGTGAAAATCCATTTTCATAAGAAAGTTTTTGTTCAATCTCATAAACTTTATGTCATTTTAGAAACATACTGACATACATTTTTTTCACTAATCTCTGCAGCTTTGAAAGTGGGACTTTTGTCCCTCAAAGGGTGACATCTGCTGTCCTCCACAGAAATGATGACTGGACTTCAGCAGCAGGAGTTAAAAAAAAGGGTTCCATACTGTGTGTGGGAGTATGTTTCTGGTGTCAGGCTGTGGGGTTCATATTGCACAGAAATGATGCTCTGTTTGGGGTTTCTACGCGTGAGTACATCAGAGTGACGGGAACATTTGGCGTTGTGCACCTGCTTAAGGAGTTCTGGGACAATGATCTGGTTTGCTGTCCGTGAACAGGGACAGCCGGCATGGACGGCGGTTGAATGACTGGCATCTGGTCCTGTGACACACGGCAGAGATGACGACACCAACACGATGAGACGACAGAAGGAAATTACAGACAAAATAAATGCTAAGCTCCTACTGCTTCCTGTCTCCTCCACTCCCTCCTCACTGCTCACTAGTTCTCAAAAAACGTCAGATTAATTAATCCCATAATTGGAGGGACACAGCAGCTGTCACTTGTTCTCTCTGTACCTGTTTAATTCTGCTCCAAATGAAATGTTTCCCCATCACCTTTTTTATTTTTGCTGAGAATGTTAAGCCACATCTAGATGTTATGGGAGAATAATATAAAAATGCAAACAGCTGCTGTGACTAGAACAATCTACTCACAAGCGTGATTTGAAACGCTTGTATTTTTATTTTTTGTCTGATCTAAACTCCTGTTTTAAAATGTTCATCTACTCGATCTGTAAACTGACTCAATCACACTAGCAGTCAAACATTTTTAAACTTGTTTTTCTATTTTAAAAAAAAAAAGGAGGGGATGAGAAAGCTCGCATGTATTCGAAAGAGAATGTCAAAATGATTTGGATGGAAAATGCATTTGCGAGAGAGAAAACGCTCAGAACTAATAAAAAACGAAAATGTGTGGAAGAGCTGGAAATATGTGGCACACTTTGAAGGTTAAAAAATATTGAATTATCGAATTTATAAACTATATTAGAAAGTAATGTTGACAAAAGTATGCTAGAGTAAAGTCTAAAATTAAATATGATGTTACTTCAACAAACAAAATATACATATTGTATAAAAGAAATATATGCAATGAATTCAATGTAACATCAGTCTTTATGATCTGTAGAGTAAAAACCTCTCCTTTACCGCTATTACCGTTATTGACTGTTAATAACTGTTGAAATCTGCATTTTCTTTTACGGGTACACCCATCTCCACATCCCATCTCCACATCCCCTCTTTCAGCCTCACTCACCGAGGGAGTGGGTACGTCCACCACATCTCTCCTGATAACAGACTTGGGAGGTGAGCCGCTGTCCAGGTTCAACTTCTCCACTGAGATTTCTCTGTAGTTTTCATACACACACAATAAAAAACAGAAAGACAAAAACAAAGATAGATAAGTCTGCAAGACGGGAAATGCAGTGTTGATGTAGTTGATGTTTCCAAAGCTTGCAGCAACCTGATTCGAATGTAGTTATTCGGGTAATCGATTCAACTTTTAAATTTCAGTTAATTTAGTTTTCTTAAAATGCACGAAAGATGGACAGTTAGTTTGAGCAAATGACCGTGCCGAGTTCCCACCGTGAGGAAACATTAGAGCAGGTAAATAAGGGAAAGGGGCAGGTTTTTAACAAGAATGAAGGTTAACATAAGATGCATGTATGAGTATATGTAACTTTTTAATTATAAGGTTTATCTGCATTCATTGTTGTTGCTATTTGCTCTGCTAATTTACTAATCTTTTCAAGCCGATAATAGTAAAGTAAATATTATGCTTAAGCAGCATTTCTGTTATTAATTTTATATCTTTGCTTTAATGTAATACAGACCATACAAATGTTCTTCTAAAGACTTCTATTATTATGATTCTCTGACCAGAGAACCATAGATGAGGATTTTATTGTAAGTCCCATAGAGAATTCATAATTACTGATATTTTCCTTCAGTTACAAAATCATGAAATAAGTTTAAAAAAATATGGACCATCATTGAGACATTCGATTGACCGAAAAAGAGCTGCATCATAAGCCGATCATTTTTTGCTCCAAACTTGAGTGCTATTCCTCTCGAGAAACTTGTAACCTGGCGATTGTATTATAAAAAATAAATAAATAAAACCATAAAAAAGGTTGTTTTTACATTTTTTACTTACTGGGATTTATGTTTTTACTTGTTCTAATTTGTTTCATATTTTAAATGTGCTATACAAAAACAAATTGACGTCATTTTAAACTTTTGTAACATTGTCTGCGTTTTGTACATACCCTGTGCCTTGTGTGAGTGTGTTTCCTGTGAAACTGGGAGTGTAGGCGGTGGTGCTGCTTCCACTGGGGATTGCATTCCTTAGCAGCCGGACCCAGGTAGCGATGTCCACATTCATCTGACGAGCACGCAGAAAGCCTTTACCTAAGATGGTTGTATTTAGGAAAAGGAAATATATTCTGAATGAATCCAGACTGCAGCATCAGATGGAGTAAAGAGGGGGGGCTTTAACAGTGTGACATCCTCACCTGGTGAATGACCTACACATGCTTTTCCTTCAGATATTTGTAAGCCATTTGATCATTTGTATCCATTGCAAGGCTCCGCAACCCGTTTAGCTTAATAACCAGGCAGATTTCACAGATGCTGAATGCTTGAACCTCTATATCCGAAGCCCCTCAGTCAGTTAACCAGAATCTCATATTAAGACTCGAAAGCACTCAAAGAGCAAATACAACTGGGGGTCAAATATACACTGCACCCCGGCACCAGAGCTCTGAACATCAGAGCTGGGTTCTCCATTGGCGCCCTGTTCTCCTCGCAGAAGGGAGCAGGTTCACACTGAACAGCTACAGAGGCCAGTATCCAGCTTCTGGCAGCATTCCCATGGAATTGTAGCCCATCTGGGTTTATGTGCTGCAACTGCCGCCTTCAAACCCATCAGAATCCCCCAGTAATTATCTTCTTCTGCAACACCTTTAGCTTTGATTCTGAGCAGTATGTTTCCCCAATGTCTATTTGGCGTCTTTAAAAAAAACTGGTGCAAACTTGGGAGCAAACAATAAGCAGCTGATCTACTCACGGCGTGCTGAGGATGGCGTCTGTCAAAGTGCCAAATACACACTACATTAAGTATGTTTGAAAAGATTTGTGGTGTTTGAGATTGTCTCTGTATTTAGTACGTTCGAAAGGAAGGTGCTAGTCGGCACGGCATTGCGTACAGAAACAGTTTGCCGTCCTGAGATGCCGGTTCTGTTGTTTGGACGGCACTGACGGAGCGGTACGTTTCCTAACACTACCAAACATCACGGGTTGGAGCTGGAGGCCATGGGATGGCAAGACCACTGGCCACATGTGCGGCTGTGTACTCCATCTACTGTCAACCTTCTCCATTCCCCGGCTACTCCGTTGTGGGACCCGATTGGATTGAGGGAAAGACTGTCTTTGCCCAATCGTCCATCCCTTTTACCAGTGCTTACTGATGGTCAACGTCAGACCAGATCCGGTGCTGGGCAGCTGCCTGTTGGTCCTCTGTGGCTAACCAGCTGATGAATCCATATTCTGGAATACTCAACTATATTATACTAATATATTAATAAGCCCATTCATTTTTGATTTGATAAATATGGTAAATAAATTAAATATATCCAGAAAAACACGAGTGCGTCTTATTGTATGAGTCTGCTCGTCAGAGAGAGCTGCACCTGCTGCTCAATAGTGGTCAAAGGTGTGTCTTCACCTGGCATCTGAGCTGTTCTATTAACAGTGGTTTCATTATAAGCTATTCTTCTTTCATTGTTCTTCTTCAACATGACAAGATCATATTGTCTTTATTTCGTTCCTGGATCTTCTTGCTTTACCCACAGCATTGACTTTCTCCCATATACTCTCACATCCTGTGTCTTTGAGTAATATTCAGATTTCTCTGCTGTAGCTCAACAATATGGTTATTTCCCTCTTCCACTGACTCCTCCTGTTCCATTGGAATTGAATCTAATTTTGCGCTCTGCTCTCTGTCCAAACTCTCCAATGCGGAAACTGGTATCCCACGCAAAAAACCCTCATTTAAATAGTACCGCCTCCACCTTGTTTCACCTGTTGTCATTCACGCAATTATTCAGTACATCGCCCACAATCCACGAGCAAACTTAATGTGCAATCTCATAAAAACATAGGCATTTAGAACTCGCTGTGAGGGGTATTTGTAAAACGTACAAATACGTATGATGTCAGGATATGTCTCTTTGCTCCTTCTTTCTGGTTCTCTCCCTCCCCCATACAACAGTAAATAAACAGATGTTTTAAGGCCAGTGTGGTTTCCTCAAACTCCCTCAATCACGTGAATACACCTGAACCTACCGTGCTGTTTAGAGAAGACTTTCTTTTGCCTCTGGAGTCTTCGGCCTCGCTCTATCACTGGATTGAAGAAAATAACCTGAAAGAATAGCAAAATGTTAAAACAGCAAACTGAGACTACAGTGTTTGTGTAGGTCAAAGCATTCTATTGTTTTGTTATAGCTGAATATACCTAAGTTGCTCTCAGCAATAAAATATTAGCTGTGAGTTGCTTGGTGGGTAAATTGGAGGCTGGGCACCAAGGCTATAACAGTCCCTGCTACCACAGATGGAAGGAACTTATTGTTTTTGAAGAGAATAATATTCCTCAGTTTTGAACACTACAGAAAAATAATGATTGATGGAAATTTGTATATTCATCAAGTCATGACATCACCCCCTAGACAATTTCAGAGAATATCCCAGCTGTACGTATTAACAGGCTCAAGACCAACAACTCTTGCTGTTATGACCTAAACCCAATAGGAAGCACTGCCATTTTAAAATTAGAATCTGGCAGTACACTTGAAAGTCTCCTTGAGAATTAAGTGGATTGATTAATTGATTAACCTTAAAACACTCATTATGAAAATGAGGCTTCATTACAAAATCTGAAAGATTGTGGCTGTTGAGACTCGGCATATTTTATAACTTTGCTTTAAAACAGGAAGTTGTTTCTGAGAGGTCACGTATGCAAGAAACTTTAAAAATACTTGTCACTTGTCACTCTTGACAGAATCAGCAAATGTTTGACAAAAGTTGCACGGCGGTATCCAAAACCTCCAACCGTACATTTCAGATCTGAGTCACACAAACCTTTAAACAGGATTAACAACAAATATCTTTGTGCCTGCTATTTCGGTTTTAACTATGCATAACTTAAAGTTGCAGCTAACATCTTGAGACTTTAATAGAAAAAAGTTATCAAAGCTTTATACAAAACTTGCAAGATGTGGCCATTGCAAATGTTATTATTTTGCAATAAAAGAAGAAGTTGTTAATAGTACAGTGTGCGTGGTTCAATGGGACCCAAACTTGACATGGAGGATTGGACCCCAGGATTGAAGACCTCTATAAACCAAGAAAAAATTAACCCCCCCAAAACCCCTGCCTGCTCATTCATAAACTAATGGCTATCTGTGCTTGCAAACGTCTGACCAGGGATGCACTGTCAGGTGTGATGGTTGTGACAGCCCGTCTAAAGTCCTGGTGGACCTCGAGTCTGTTTCGGGCTTTTGTTTTTATTGTTACAAGGGCACTGAAGGCTGTTTCAGACAGGTATGTAGTGCTGAAAGGGAGATTAACCCTTGTTACTGCATGTTTGGCCAGTCTGGGAGCAACAGTGTGTCAATCGACAATCCAAAACGTTTTAGGTCCGTTCTGCTGGAAATATTTTTTTGACGCAGAGTCGGCTTGAAAATCACAAAGTTCATCTTTACGGCCGAGGTGTTCTACGTCCTTGAGGTTGGAAATGTAGGGGTCCGTCCCCCATGCTACCTTTGATAAATACTCATCGATATCAGCAGAACAGCTCTTTATCTCCTCACAGAAAAAGGTTCACATGCCGGGAAAACTCTTTGGCTAAAGAATAACGCACAGTACCATCAGACTGATTCAGCAGCAGCGGAAAATGCTTTAACTCCCCTTTTGATATTTTTGCAAATCTCTACTGTAGTTAGCGCTCAAAAGCGTCCAGTGCTTCTGTGCACCGCATGACGTTTGATACAGGCCCCTGCATCCGCTTGTTCGCCTCGTTGTAGAGCGTGAATGTGTCCGCCCGGTATGACACTTTCATCCAAAACATATCAGTTATCTGTTCACGCAGTGATCGATTGTGATCTTGCAAGAATTCCTTCTTGCAGTTCCATAAAACTCACATCCACCGTACCTCCGTACGTCTCTTGATAAAAAGGGCGAGCTTTAATAAAGTTTTATAACTTTGACAATAGTTGACTGGGTAATACTGAGGTCTTCCGAAAGTTTCTTACTGGCCAATGCTTGGCGCTGTAGCATGCAGTGGAAAATAGCGCACCCTAACCCTAACCTCACAACCTCAGAGCAGATAAAGCTCTGCAAACCCCTTGTGACCTCTGGCGCCCCGCTAAGGAGGGGGGGATCAGTACCTGATGTTTAGACCAGAAGCAGTGGTCTAAATATCATGTACTGATACAGAACATACAAAGACTTTGTATAATGTCAGTAATCCTTCATGCATTGTGATTAATGCATGAAAATTCAGAGCACTATTGACTGGCAGGTGTCCAGCAGCAACGCCGCAGCTTTCCTGAAAGGCTAAATGTTTGAAGGCCTTTTCAACGCTGTTAGATTTAAAATTTAATAAATTCTATATGTCTGTTTATCCTATTTATACAGCTGATGAAGGCTCGTGAAAGGTTCATGGTTATGCTCGTGTGTGAGACCTCCACCTCAGCCAGAAGCAGCCCCTGAGGCTCCAGCTCTAGCTGTACTCGATGTCTTTGGTTGTCCAAGAACTCCTCTAGCTTCAGGTACTTCAGAGCGCACAGGGAGCGGTAATCTCTCCAGTACACAGCAATCTCCATCTCCCTGGACTGATAAAACAACAAAACAACAACATGTAATGATTAAAGCTTGATTGATGGTCCTGCAAAATTATCTTCCAATTATTCTGCTCAGAGTCCAGTTACAAAAATCAGACATCAAACAGACGCTCGGTAGTTAGATATGCCCTACATGTGGAGTGTAATTATTACTGACTGACTTCTTGGCTGCATTGTAAACAGACAGGTCAGTAGATTGTTTTTTACTATTTTTTCTGACAAATTAGCTGGTCAAAGTGTTGGTGCGTTTTTTAAATTGTTATTTTTAAAACCTAATAAAATGACAATATCAAGATTAAAATCAGCAGAAAACTGACAAAATGCACAATAATTCCCAGGCCACTATTTCCCCAGAGCAATCCACACAAACTTATGATGTGACCAGTAAGCTTCACTGGTCAATCTTATAACAAGGGTTGTCACCTTGGAATGCAACAAAAATAAAGATATGCAAAAATTCTAAATAGCCAAAGTTCGACTCCATTTGGTCGGTTTGTATACTAATTAGTTGAAAATATATAAAATATCTTTTAACATAGTTTAGGAGTTTTAAATTCCAATCAGCCATAGATTTAAAACCAGCTGCCTGATATTGTCTAAATCCCCTTTTTGCATGATCTTTCCCATGTGGTCCTTGTCCTTGGACCGCATTGGTAGGTTTTAATCACTGCAGAATAAGAACTACCAACTACACCTGCAGTCTTGCATATGTTGAGACTAAGTTTCATAGCTTATCAAAACGTCACCCTTGTCAAAATCACTCAGAGCCTTGTAGTAGCCCATTTTTCCTGGTTCTGACATATCCAAATATCGACATGCTGCCTGGCATATCTCACTCCCATACAGTAGCTGTTTTAACAAGATCATCAGTGTTATTCTGACTCAACATTTCAGTGGCAAGTTTCAAGTTAAAAATGTAAGTCAATAATGTCATTAATAATTAATGGTTTTTGAATAATGGCCCAAAGAGACAGACTTAAAGAGCGATAGCTAAATCATTATAACCCAATTTATTTTATGCTGATGAGTTAAAAAAAAATTAAAAAAAGAACATGAAGGTGGGATGAATCACAATATACCAAAGTGACCGGTCTTACTCTCTCCAGCTCTACTATGAAGGTCTGGTCCCAGGCCTGCTCTCCAACTGTTCTCCACATGGTCTGCCCCACAACTGTGTTGTCCAGCTTCAATACTGCACTCACCTCAGCTGAAAAACAGGCGCAGATTTTCCTAGTAAAAAGACAGATGAGTACAATCCCTAACTTAAACAGTAACATTCATTTTAACCATTGAAGAGACATATTGATGGAGGAAGAACAGGGATTATTTCAAAAATTAAATTAAAAGTTGAGGTCTTACCAGACAGCTCCTCATTCTTGCCAGGGACCTTGAGGCTCATGCTGCTGGAGCTGCGGCTGTAGAGACCACTCAGTTTGAAGGAGGAGCGTCCATCTCCCAGAGAGTGAGAGGGAAGGACAAGCGGGGTTCCTCTGCTCCGACCAGGGATGACCTCCAGCAAACCCAAACAACCTAGAAGATGCACCTGAAGAGTTCCTGGCCAGACAGAACAGTATGTGATCAATATTCCATTGATTTCTAAATGTCTGGGGAAATCGTGGCACAGAAAACCAAAAACCTAACTATGAACAACTATACTGTGGATCGTCTCTACCTGTGAGTGGCGAAGGTTTGCTCAGGGTGCTGTACTGGTTATGGACATAGGGAGTACTGTGACGGGAGCTGAAGGCCGAGGAGGAGGCCAGCACTAACTCCTCCTTGATGAGACAGGCCTTGGGATGATCCTCAGGGAGCTCCAGCAGCCTCTGCTCCAGAGAACACCTGAGTAGGTCCAGATGCTGGGATGACTCGCTCAGACCGCACTGAGCCTGCAGACACCGGGAAATTTGTTTTCTTTGCTTCTTTCTACATAAAATGTGTCGATTTTGAAATTATTTTGATGAAGCAGCCAAAATATTAATTGAAAATAAACTCTTGATTAAAAAGAACTACTCTGAAACCAAAACTATGAGTATGAAATTGAATAATATGTCATGAAAAATGGGACATAACTTCTTTCCCATCAAGAATTATTGGCAACAGTTAATCATTTTGTAAAATATGCTTAAGTTAGATGATAAAGAAAATCATTTATGTTACGTCAGTTTGTGTTGCGTTACAGTGAGTGGTATTTTCTTCTTACTTCGCATGAAAAAGTAACAGAGCACAGTGTCTAAAATGTGAAAATATCATTTATATACGGGTTACAGTGGATAAATATAATAAAATATCACAATTATATGAATTAAATATTTTTAGTTATCGTAGATTTAAGTAAATCTAGGTGATATTATGAAAATTAAGAGGAACATGTGTGAATTGCTCTTGGTGCTTATGTTCTTAGAACATAACTCCTACCACACTGGAATGGAAGACGAGCATCTTATATTTTAGATCACATTATCTCTCGTCTACTCTCTGACCTCAGCCATAGCCTTCTTGTCTTGGACTTTTGCTGCCCCCAGCAGTCGCAGAATGTTCTTAGCCCCCTCCGCCATGGCATGCTCCACGCGATAGTGATGCCACAGCTCCTCAACACGTAGCTCCACGCCAAACAGGTCCGTGTTACCTGGGACACAGTCTCAGGGTTAGTCAGGAGTGAAAATGATGATGTAGGATGGCCATTAGCACTAGAAGACTTGAAATCCAATCCAGTCCAGCATTATATGTTAAGAAAAAGTCTGGCTCGTCATCTTTTGGCATCATGACGGAATATCGGTTTAAAAGGTTTGTCTGGTAGGAGAACGACCCCTGACGCGATTGGTGAGAATGAACCAAAACAGTGGAGTAGCTCGACCTCAAGTAAGTAGTTATGGGAAATATTTAAATGTATAGATTACAACAGCTACAAGTTTCAGATTAAAGAGATAGAATGCTGTGTTAAATATTAGAAAAAGAATAAAAACAGACTTTATGAGAGGTTTTTAGCCTAAACCTGGTCACGATCAATGTTTCTCTTTCTGCTGCAGAACTCTCTTTCATCTATAACTCCTTCCCTCCCTCCATCCTGTCTTCATCTCAGACTCAGCCCTTTCAGTCTCACTCCATTCCTGTGCTGCTTCCTCTCTGACCTCTGCTAAATGAGGCATGGCTTTTAGTTGTTGAGCAACATCAAAGGGATGCAGGAACATCAATATGGCTCTAACCTGAAGGACTGAGAGGTCCGTAATGGCCAGTGTGTGTTTGTGCCTGACTGGAAAACTTAGCTCTGCAAAGCTCTAAAGAGAGAAATTGATCCATGGCTACCCACATCATAAAATATGCAGTGTTTATAAGCTGGGAGTGTGACAGGTATGAAAGAGGGACTCAATGATGAAAGTGAGGAGTTTTTACAGTACATTGGTTGTTTTCGGACTGCTCCGTGGCCTGCATGGCCTTTCGGATCTGCATGCGGATGATGTCAATTTTTGTCTTGCTGTCCTGCAGCATTTGCTGAGCCGCATGGAGGAGCTTCTTGTCCTGTGGAGAGTCATAAAAACAGAAGATCACAGAATGAACATAGCAGTGTGGTGCAATGAAGGCAGGGTTTGCGAGGCTAACGGCTAAGCCACTTTAATACCTTGGTACCCCCATTGGCATAAATTGGGATCATGTTCTCTGCTCCCTGTTTGACCTTGAGCTCAATGTTTAGCTGCCGCTCCAAAGCTGCGATGCGTTGCTGGGTGGCAGATGTCAAACTGACAGATCCTGGGGATTTAGGGGAATCTGGAGAGGGGCAAAGGTTGTTGTAGGTGGTGAGGTTACGGTTATTAAAACATTTCCTTTCTTACCTCTAACTGACCTGTGATATTTCATATTTTGGAGTAAACTACAACTAGTAGCATGACAGCATAATAGCAGTTTTTAGAATATTCAATGTCTAAGAAGAAGGCAGGAAATTAAAGAAAATAAGAAAAAAAAGAGATTGTATAATAAGTGTATTAAAAGGTAGAACTGATACATCCCACGGAGGCACAGAGGATTATAAACCACTTTTAAGTGTACCTTTATTGTCATCTTCACCCTTCACCACAATGTGGGCATCCAGTTCTTGCAGCTGTGCATGGAGGGACTCCAGCTTGCGCTTGGAGCTGCGGAGCTGCGAGTCCACCTGCTGGGCGTTCTTCTTGTCCGTGGTGGCCCTGCGCAGATTCTCTGCCCCCTCCTTGATCTTCAGCTCCTTGCGGATCTCCCTTCTGATCCTCTCACGGTGCTCATCCAGGCACTGCTGCACGCTTGAATTGGAGAAGTCAGAGTTTTGGTCCAGACCAAGCTGCTGGAGCACTGACAACCCACCTGGATCACCCTAAATAAGGAAAAAGGATGAAATGGAAGTGGTTAAGCGGAGGCACAAAAGGAGAAGTAGAACAGAGGGACTATACGAGAGGGAACGGGTGGTGTGATATGTGTAAAAAACAGTAAAACGTTTTAAAAAAAACAGCTAAACTATATTTGTCCATGGAGCTAAGGGAGAATTCTAGAAGGGAGTTGAAAGAGATATGGATTGAAAATGTGACACCCGCTGACATGAGGGACATGAAACACCAAATCAGATCTGATGTAGTAGAGCACTGAGAGCTGAAGGGAGGTGAAAACAGCTGTGAGTGAATCCACATCATGAGAAAAATGGCATGCTGAATTGTTTAGGTAACATCAACACAGTGTGTGAAGTGTGTAAAGAGCTGAGTGCTCACAAAAGCCCTCCTGATCGACACTTACCAGATTACAGCGGATACGCACAGCCCTAACTAAGCCTAAAATCAATCAGTGCATGTCTGCTTCTGGATGGGTCAAAAAGAAATATAAGTGAGTATTTGTGAAAAAAATCAAGAAAGAAAACATATCTGTGTGAAAAAAAAGACCTGCGAGAAACGAGCAGCTTGTTCATAGAAAGGATGACACTTCACTCACTGACTCCACTTTTCATGTCAGTTCCAAAAAATGTTGTGATTACAACCAAAGAAAATCATCTGGAGTTAAAAAGTAATCAGATACATTCCAGGTTCCACTAATTGGAGCATAAACAACTAGGCCGACAGGAAAGGTATAGCCCAAAAAAGCCTCCAATGCCCTACTTTGTACAAGAAATCCCCCCGTTTGAACTTCTTCTTTGACTTTTGGCCGTTCCCATTCACAATCACCAAAACGGATCATCCGTTTCAACCCATGACCCCGCTGAGTCATTGCTGGCTAACATTGACAGTGACACGGCACGGCAAATTAAATGTGAAGTTAGGTTGGAAAAGGTCTTTCTCCAGCTCCCCTTAAGAGTGAAATGTGAACAATCAAGGAAACTTTTGGGGATAAACCTCCCCCTAGTGTTGGAAAATGCAATATACCAAACCTCAAATCAATCCAATTCTTCCTCGCAGAAAGGTCTATATATATATATATATATATAGATATCTAGATATCTAGATATCTATAGATCTATGTAGATCTATATAGATATAGATATATATCTATATATATATATATATCTATATCTCTATATAGATATATAGAGATATACATATATCTATATCTCTCTCTATATATATAGATATAGATATATATCTATATATGCTGACTCACGATGTAAAGCGCTTTGAGTGGTCGAGCAGACTAGGAAAGCTCTTTATAAGTAGAGTCCATTTACTTGAGGGTCTAAAACTATAGGAGGTAAGTAAACACCCCTCTTCCAAAAGTCTCACCCGAAAGTTAAAACCTTTTCAAAAGAAATATACTATTTGTTTACAGTTCATGTTATTGGTACCCATCCCCTATATAGATAGATATCGATCTCCATTCTTCATCACGCTCTCTTTCTCTCACACACACACATACACAAAAATGTCCACACACCTACAAACACACACACACACACACACAAACACGAGATGCATATGATATAGTACTATTTCTTCAAAACTGCCCGCTGTTGGTTCAGATTGACTAAACTATCTTGAGCCCCCAGAGCCATGGGAGTTAAATTAATCAATGAGGAAATTAAGTCTTTACTCGTTGATTAAACATTACGGCATCAGCTCAACAAATCACAGACCATTTAAAAAAAATACAAACTGGAGCTTTACATTATTTTACTGCCTCTGATTACCTTTTACTTTTTTTGCATTGAACCATTAAAATGTCATTACTTATTTGTCTATAAACCAACAAAACAATTAAAACAACTTCATTTTAAACTATTTGCATAATGCTGTCAAATTACCAAGAGAACTGAAACAGAAAGTCAAAAATAAATCTCCAGAAGTGAGCGGAGTAGGTTTTTATTTGCAATAAATATTCCTGTAATGGAAACACTGAAACATCTGAAATAAGAAAGGATATACAGTTTGTTTTAAGTGAACTGAGAGATATAATAGACAAATCAGCATCTTTAATCAACAATACATGCTCTCGGTACCTGCCACAGCAACTTTGGTGTCTAATGTACTGGACTGTTACTATGACAGGTTGATTAGGGCATTCCTCATGTATGTGTTCTTTAAAACAAAGCATCAGAGTGGTAACCTCAGCGGGAGTCAACATTTTATCACTCCGATCTTCTTGTCCAGCATTGTTCCACACAAAAGGTTAGTGAATCAGGTCACTCCAACGAGTGACCTGATTCACGTTGTGACGAGTGACCTGATTCTGATGTCATGTTTCATCTTGTGTTCTTCACCTGTGTGAGATTGCATCAAGAAAGACATGAACTGAAACATATGTCTAGTCAACACTAGACATACGTTGTTGCCCTGGTAACCTGTACACATTGAAAGTCGCTAAAGCTAATTCTTTTTGTGCTTAACCTTGATTGAAATAGAATGCGATGTTTTTATCAATAATGGAATCTCCTCGATCTGACATTTCTGTCTTAAACAGTTGCCACAGCTGAGTCTCCTGCTCTCTGATTAACATAAATAAAAGTAAACTCGTTATTTTTAGTTATTTTCTCCTTATCTTGATTGTGCGTTGTAGCTTTGGGTACTGTGTGTGTTAGGCTCATTATTAAGTTTATTTGTTGTACTCGTTTTGTTGATTAAGGTTTTATTGTTAGTCACCTGACCAAAAAGTTAAGGGAAGCCTAACATGGCAATATCATATGAAATGTTTGTGTATTCTATCTTTTCTAGTCTTCAAATGAAGCAATAAAAAAGTTGCATCATGTTAAAGTGTAATTTTTAAGCTCTACTTGTGTCCATTTTACTGAAGGTGTTGTGGTTTCTGCAGAGCGTTCTCAAAATGCTTCTCATTTGTTATCAGATTGGTGGAGATGTTTGCTTAATTTGCTTGTGTTTTCCTCGATTTGCATGTGTTTTCTCAAGCGTTTTAGTGTTTGCCCTGTCAGCCCTGTAACAAGTGGCTAAATTATAGAAGTTCTTGAACTCTGAACTCGCCGATCATTAGATGCATCTAAAGACTGAAGCGGCTGCTCCCCCACCCTGCTGCCCCTCTCTAGAATTTCCTCTAGGATTCTGAAAATTCTAAAATATATCAAACCAATGAAATCAAATAAAAGTAAGCGGGCTGTTACAGTAAGTATTCTTGATATGTCTATGTTCCAGTGAAGTAAAATGTGAATGAATCTATGAAGTAAAAAGCATGTTCAAGCAGACGGTAGAAGGACAATATTAAGTATTTACGTTAACCACATTCTGATTAAAATGCATTCTGTAAAATGACGAAAGGAAATCAGATCCACTTGTTCAAAAGAAGAAAAAATAAATAAACTGATTCAAGAAACAAACAAGAGTTTGTTTCCCACATTCATTTTGTTGATTGCCATGTTGGTGACCTTCAATACTTATTAGTGTCATCTAAGATTTTCATACACAAACACCATCTATATCAGGTTTAAAAAATGAAATCCCATGACAATAACTCAAATAAGTCCTATTGATGCTGTCTCTTTCAATCTTCCTGTGGTACTAACGGTATAAAAGGTAACAGGTGATTTAAAATTCAGGTGGGCTAGACGATCGGCATTTATAAAAAAAAACCAAAAAGGTCGGTTGTAAAAGTTACTGAGCTGCAGGGTGTCTAACCTGTCACCACTGCAGACACCAAATGTGCATCATGCAATGTTTATGGAGACTTCACCAGGTTCACGTTGTTTAGCTTAACTAGTTTACCACAAGCATGAAAATCGAATTTGCTTAACATATATTTGCATGTTTTCTACCCAAAGTACCAACATCAGATTAACGTTACTGGGACATGAGACACAGGAATCAAATTTCTAAATTTACACATTCAAATGCCTACCTGTGTGTGTCAATCCTCCAGGTAAATCTTCTTCTTGCAGCTGTTCCACATATGATGTTTCAGGAAGTGTGGGTGGAGCCAGGTGTGCACTGCCAGCCTGAACCAACCAATCAGAGCTAAGTCCGCCTAAATCCACAATGTGTATGGAAAATGTGTATCAAACTGCAAATCACCAGCAACCTCGAGGCTGCGCTGTTCTATTCATGCTATGTACTTACAATACTTGCGAAATCAGGCTAGTGTGGTAAAAAAGGGACTTTCAAATTAAATGAGAATAAATGTTATTTAGACATTAACAAACATTGGGCTTTTTCACACCTGATAGTCAGGGGGAGTCGGTTTGATTTGGTGGTTGAAATTGCGAAATTGTTGCACTTTCATCGGGTTTGGTTCACTTTCACACTGCAAGTTGTCAAATGAATCAAACCTTCTGATCTACATCGCGCAGTCATAATGACTCATGCTCATCTGTGACGGTAGTGAACCAATGAACACCAAAGTTGTAAAACGCTCATTTATCGGACAGAATAGGGAACCGATAATCTGTTCAATCCCTCTCACCGAGATTCTACTCTATTTATACTGGGAATAGTATTACCTGAGGACCTGTGGTCATTTATAATTAGTACAGATGATTTCTGTGACACAATCCAGTGTGAATGTGCCATGCCTGTAATATGTCAATAAAAATTCCACTGCAAATGAGCTACCATACTTGACCAAATACAGAGGTGAGGAGATCATTTCAGTCCTGTGCCAATCTGCTTCTCAGTGATTTGGGAGTGGAGTGTATATTTCTCAGCTCACTGCATTCCTTATATCACACAAGTCAAGTGTCCACCATGAGGCATTATCATATAAGATGGTTCGGTGTGACACGGACTCCAGGACACTAAGGCAGCAGTGTCTCCCATACATCGGTTCCAGTTGGGTAAATTAAGACCCGCCCAGATAGATAAAAATCCAAATTTCATTTTTTTTCAAGCAATTTGCGTGACTGTCATTTGCACACCAGTCTAAGCTAGCCGGAGAAGACGTACTTCGGCGGACACAGATCTACAGAGCAATGGTCGAGCCAAAGGCCACAGTTTGTTTTTGTCTTTTCTCCCTGAATGTTAGTGTTCACTTTGTCAGATAACCTGTTCTTAACATGAATGACAAAAGCTTCCAGGTGCAGTCTCAATGTTGACTGACTCACAATTATACTGGAAAAATAATTAGCGCTTGGTCCATTAGCTTAATGCTAACATGTTATTGGAAATGCCATATACATGCTATCAGAATTAGCATAGATGGCACAAAGTATGTATGAGTAAACTATTTCACTTAATATATTTTTGACTGTTAACCTTGAGAAAGTGTTTGTTAATGAATATATCTGAATATTCTTTTTAATGATTAAGAGAGGTGAACTCTCGAGCTTCTTAAGTCCCTTGAGAAAAAAATGTTTTCATGCAATTGGTTTATACAACACACGGCGAAGGAGGGCTGAATTACATCCGCAGGGATCCTTCAAAATAAAGGCACTCAAAAGACCCTGATCAGAAAATGCAAACACAAGAAAGTATATAAAGTAACAGAAATAATAGATTAAAGAGTCAAATTTGTGTGGGCCTGCTGTAGCTCAGTGGTTAGAGCAGCCGTTTCCCAAGCAGTATCCCACACAAACATGGCGAAGGGGTCCTTGAGCAAGACCCTCAACCCTAATCTGCTGTACACCTTATATGATTGTATGTAACAATAAAGACTACAAAGAGAGAAAAAAAAGAAGATTCGTTCACAAATGGCTATTTTATTTGAATTGCTAAATTTATGTTGACCTAAGATAGAAGACGGTTATTCATTTGCAATAAATAGGATTATGGGATAAACTTATGTTTAGCACTTTGAGATTTGATCCAAATGTAAAGTGCATTATAAATTAAATGTATTATTATTATTATTATTATTTACATGTGAATTCAACCGTTAGAATTTTCTAAATTCTAAATTATTAGAATACACCAAACACGAACTGCACCAGGGTTCACTTGGAAGCAAACAGAGACCCCCGTTTTCAAGTGGACCAGAGTTCACTTGTTTGGTCCGCACCAGAGTTCAAATGACCTTTCACACCACCCCAAACGTACCGGACTACCAAACGAAACAAAGTAGATTTCGTTTAAAGCGGACCAAGAAGCTTAAGTGTGAAAGTAACCTTAGTTACACTGTTACATAGTCCACATAATCCCCTTAGGTCAGCAGCCCACAATAGGCGACCTGCGGGCCCGAGGCTCGCCGTGGGATGCCTATCTGCGGACCGTGAACGTGTAACTCCTTCAATGTATGTGTTTTGGTTTGGTCAGCATGTGTAAATGGGCTGTCATCTCCATTCCAACAGTCAGCTGATTGCTGCAGCGAGAACGCCCCTTTTTTCTTTTGATTTTGGAACGGTTCGCACATCGATACTTTGCCAGCAGTAGGAGCGTACATTGGATGAAAATGGCATGTTCCATGATCGATTTGAAATGGCATTATGATACCAAACAAAGGACTTTTGAAGAGACCTTCCTCAAAATTCAGGGGTAAGAAGAACAAAAATAAATGGACTGAAGTCTTCATATCAAACTAAAAGCAGGTTTCTTGTTACATCTATGACATAACAAGAAAAAGTAACCGAGTGCTCACTCAGAGTGGCGTGGGTGTTGGGTAAGCACAAGATGCCTTTCCTCTGTGTTTGACACAATGTAAAATAGTTTTTCATTGCACTTTGATTCCTGAAATCTTAATATATTTGTTTACTAAAGCATTGTATGGACAGCTTTGTTTTATTTAAGTATTAATTGATTTTATGTCAAAATGGAAATGATTTTATTTTATTTTAGTGTATTTTTGTTGTTGTTTTGAAGGAAAAGGACATTTTGTTTTTGAATATAACAGAATTATGGCTTGTGGCTTGACCGACTATAATAAATGGATATTTGAGTCCTTGAAAAAATTCTTTGTGGACCTTTAAGATTTGTATTTGAGTACCCCTGCCTTAAGCCCTCGTAGCGCTAGTATGGAAACAGGTGAAATGTCCGCCTAAACACACACACACACATTGAGTGAGTACTGCCCCTCCCCTCTGGCAGAGCATTATGACAGGATGCTGTTGTCACTGCACCAAGCAGCCAACCATCCAGCTTAGTATATCTGATTATAACTTTTAAGGTCTCTGCGTCCATCCAGTAGCATGTAAGCTCGGCCTGCTGCTCTGCTTTCACTAAAGCCATAATCCATCAGCAGCACAATACAGTACAACAGAACAGCATGGCCCACACAACCGGCTGAGGTACAAGGCAAGTACTTGTAGGATTTTGACTACTGCTTTAATGCAATGTTAAGGCATTACACAACTCAATCGTGACGTAATTGAGCATGTTTCACAAACAACATGAGAAACACTACGCATTAAAAGTGCTCTGAATACTTGCACTTATTGCCTCATGCAGCCTAGTAGGATAGATTACTGCGGATGTGTACTGAGAGCGCATACAGTGCAAGCAGGATTACATGGTTGTCAAACCACAAAGTTAAGCATGAATGAAAAATGAGAGAAGAATGCATCAGGAACAAAACAGAGACACAAACAGCTTCCCCACCAACATCGTTTGACTTCATACATACATAATTCTTGCCTGGAGGGTAGTGTTCTGGGTTTTAAGGGACAAACATTGATAAGAAGATCAGCTGTTGTCAAAGACATTTCCACATGCAAGATAATTCACCAGCTCTCACTAAACAGTGTTTCAAATATGAAAATCTCTGAGAGTCAGCTGACCACGGCAGGGCTAAACCAACCGACATGTCCGTGCCCCGAAAATTACCGACTACAAGCGTCTTATGACAAGAAATGAACGTTTTCCATCACCAAGTACATTAAAAAAACATGGTTCTTACTTCAATGCTTCATTTTTAAGTAATTAATGATAATAAAACATATTTTATAGATGTTTAAAATAAGTTTTTTAGTATTATCATCAGTTAATATCCTGTACAATAGAAGGAATTCATAAACACATTTTAAAGACATTGTCTAATTATGGTTATCTGTAAAATCCCAGAAAATATAAAGCTTTTTGGACACCTTTAGCTCACACTCATGATTAAGTCCTACCGCACAAGTACAGGTCTAATGTAAAGCCCTTTATTCTATGCAGTAGAGAAAGCAGTGGCAGTAATGACAGGAAGGGAGAATTTGTGGTGTGACGCACTGCTGTTCAACACAATACGACACAATCCCTGCTGATTTCTGATTTAAAACAAGAAGCCAATGGAGAGAAGAGTTCGACAGCTCAAACATTACATTGAAATCCCAGCATCGGACAAGAAGGAGAAATCAAAAGTCTTGCTGTCATAGAGATGTTCTTTTGCAGGAAGTGAATGAGGAAACTGACAAAAGACAGGGGGCATGGTAATGCATGGAAAGAAAACAGGCGGCCATGTTCAGTTCGGCCCTGGCCATAGTTGCCTACCGAAGACTCTGTGTCAATCTGCTCAGTCTGTACTTTGGACTCAACTGGTTGATCCCATGGCAGGTCCTCCAGCACACCCTCGTTGGCCATGACCGACTTTGCTCTGATTTAGTTCCCGGTCTCCTCCCTATCTTCTGACTCCCGCCGCAACACATACACAAACACACAGTTCCAATCAGGGAACACCAGGTGCTATTCCTGCTTCTTCAAATCCAGGATATCCTTCCCGCTAGGAATCAGAAAACAGTCTAAAACCAGGGCGAGCAAAAAAGGCGGAGGAGAGGAAGAGAGAACAGCATCGACTGAGCCACACCTCACTGCTTCCTGTTCTGCTCTTTGCCAGATAGGGACCGAGGCGTCATGCACTTTGTGCACACTCACACAAACATTCATGTGGTTTTGTAAGTCAGAGAGCTCAGTCACTCTGCTTCCTGCTGAGAGAAAGGCGAGGTGAGGGAGTGATAGATCGTGGCTTTGTTACATAAATGGTCAGACCATGCTCATCTTTTGGAGTGCACACGGAAGTACAATAAATGAATGCAGGTGCAGTATTTCTATCATTTACAAAAGGGCCAAAGAATATTCATCCACCCTATGAAGCATTAGATAGACATTCTACTGAGAGGGGCTAAATAAACTGAAATCATGAAGCAGCGCCGCACTCCTCCACATGGAGAGAAAACTGCTCACAAAGTGGAAGTGACCAACTTCCACTTTGTGTGCAGATGTCAGGGAGCTGAACAGACTCTCGGAAGCCAACACAAAATCGAAATTCACATTTAAAAACCAGCAACAACCTCAGCCGTTGCGTCCAAAGCACGGAGCTGCTGAAGCTCAGTACATCGCTGGTAGTTGACATTTCGAAGGGTCCTGGAGGAAGACCCTGATCTCTAATTTGCTTCTCAGGAGCTCCTCAGAGAAAGGGTAAATGCGAAGAACTAGTTTCACTATGCAGTACTATTTTTTATGACAAATAAAGGCTTCTATTCTATGAACAAGTAGAGATGACGCAACAGCAGCACTGACTGATCAAAAACCCTCCTCCTGTTTCTACATCACTGTCTGACTAATGTTCTCTTCCTGTCAGGAAGAGATACTGAGGGTGTTGGGTTTATCTGACACCGACACTCAGCAGGTTAAGGTCACTCAGCGTCTGAGCGCTCACTGTGTGACAGAAGGCCATTTCTGCTCCCAGTTCTTTGTTGAAACAAGCACGCTTACAGAAAAGCACACCACCATAGACACAAGTGTGTGTGTATATATATATATATATATATATATATATATATATATATATATATATATATATTCCGAGAATGCAACAGCTCCTTATATCAACCGGCAGAGTGTTCCACTGAGTGGGAGCTTTCACAGAGAAAGATGACCTACAGCTGATGTCTTCTATGAATAAACGCAATGTGTTTGACAAATTTCACACAGAATCTGCGCTGATTAAAGTGACTAATATATATATATATATATCTCTTGCAGCTGAGGCTGGCGACTGCTCAGCCTCTGATACAGTAAATCATGAAATCCTATTGGACTGAATTGAAAAGTGGGCCTACAATGTTTCAAATCCTACTTATGAAATAGGATTTTCTCAATAGCCATAGATAATTCCTCCTCTTCGGTGGCCCATCTGATCTCTGGTGTCCCCCAAGGCACCATCCCTGACCCTTTACTGTTTTGCATGTACATGCTGCCCCTGGGTCATACTATGAGCAAACACAACATCCATTATTATTGTTACTCCGATGATACACCAAACTATGTCCCATTAATATCAGGTGAACAAGTCGATATCAATTTTAATTTAAATCGTCTTGCTTCCTTAAAATCTGTCTTTTAAAGAGAAATCTTGAACCCCTGTCCTCAAATGTCAAACTTGCAACCAGAAACCTGGATGTGATATTTGATAGTGACCTTTCTTTTCAAACACCAAAATAATAAATAATGTCCCTCCTCTCTAGCTCTGATATGGACATGCATCCATCCCTAATCAGGTCTGGACTAATGTAATTCTTTGTATTCAGGGAGAAAACTCACATCTCTAGCTTGTTCGGAATGCAGTAGTTCCAGTTTAATCAAACAGCAGAAGACTAAACCACATCCACACCTAATTAAGAGTCTTTTTTCACTAGTTCTGGGTCAGGACCACTCAGCACTGGAACTCCCTGCCTGAAAAGCTGAGGCTGCATAATCAGTGACATCCTTTAAAAAACTTCTTATGAAGAAAACATCTTCTCAAGAAAGCCTTTCGGTGATCTAAGTATACAGTCTCATGGCAAGTTGGTCTCATTTTGCTTTTAAATCATTTAGGATTATTTACAATCATGCACAGTCTCATTTAATTGCTTGTTTTTATCCTGTAAAGCACTTTATAACTTTGATTTGAAAAATATCATCGTAATCATTAATGGGCAACAATTGCCAGCAAACTGCTAACCGTCAATTTGAGGAGACTAGAAAACATTTATATAAGGGAAAACTTTTCAATTTTCAGCAAAAACTCTTTCATGTAAAGAGGATTGATTGGGGTGGATTGTAGGGAAGGATTACGGGTGAATTACAATTTATCTGTGAAGGCAAAAACAAACAGACGCATTCACTAATTTTTTGATTCCATAGCACGTCAGATAAAAAAAATTCTAAAAACACTGAAGGAGCTTGAACACGTAGACACAATGACACTCATATTGTGCAAACACAAACACGCAAGCACACGGGACCAATGGGGTGTAACAGGTAAGTAATGAATAAAACAGCACTAGAAGGAAACGTCAGCTGGATGATGAGAGTAATAACAGGAGGAAATGTTTTTCTTCATTATGTCAACACAGCAGTTCGGAGGGATGCCTGTGTAAAACACACCACAGAGTTAACTTCAGGACAGCATGCATGATGACTTGTGTGGATAAGTAGGCCAATTTCACTATAGAACAAAGAGTTAAGTATAACCCTCATTCCAGTCGAAGAGTCGGGTTGCACTGCAAAAGATAAGGAAGAAATTGATAAGTTCTCAATCACCGATTTTTTTAAAGTCTGACCAGCCTATACCGATTTTGAGAGAATCCAAATATTTGTATCTTAAAAGTTTTAATTGCTATAATTTTGAAGGTTTTCATTGAAAGTAACGAGGCTGGTGGGCTTTGTGTGGGAGTTGTAACCCGTTGAAATGAATGTCCCCTCTGTCCTCCACGCCTCGCGTTTCTTAAATTAATTGTATGACATTTCGAAGATGAAATAAAACATTTGAAGCCTCATTCAGTCCATTATATGTTATATGTGGGCTTTGGTTTGGGGACTTTGGGGCTTGTGGCTGGCTCCGAATTCCCGTTAGCTTCGGACGCTGTGCTAACTTTTGCCGCTCTGCTGACGTTAGCTTCTTAGCTTGATATCTCCTCGAGGTCATTAAATTTGAAGTGAGGGGTTAAGTTTGTTGTGCTGAATGTTATCGGGGTTCTTCCTCCACAACTTATATTGTCCGTACTCGTGTTATAAATAGCCAGATGGAAGAGCCGGCAGCCAATCAACCTCAAGTGAGGCTGCTTGGCCGATTGCTGATTTCATCAAACTAAACCTCTAATACGGTACGTCTTATTTTAATTGTTAAAAAAAATCAACACAAAGGTTTTAGTAATCTATTACATTTTTTAAGCTTTTTGTCACATAGATCTATTACACATATCATCTTTTTCTAAAGTAAAACATAAGTGGGATTATTCCCTGCTTCATTTTCAGTCATTCTTTATTTGCACACAAAGCGGTCCAGTAAAATGAAGTACTTTGATTTTGAGCTGTTTGAGAGAGAAGTGTCCGATTTTATTAAGACATGTATACATTGGGTTTTATTTGCCATTAAAGACAGCATGAATAATACAAGTTTGTGCGTGTTGTCAATTTTGGGTTTAAAACTTTAATTGTCCAATACGCAGTATCAACAAGCTAGAGTTTATAAAAAGTGCAAATAAATCTTTCTCATAATTTGCAGAGGCGCACCTCTGCTAGTACTATCTTACTACTACGTTAGTAATACAACTACCAAAACAAACAAAGACTGGTGAAAGCATAACCGCCATGGCAGAGATAAATTTGCCATATGAAGATCCATTTTATTTTCTTGAAGAGTGAAGAGAACATGGTATGGGGAACATTGTCAGGTCTGAGAAAATATCTCTTATTAAGAATGACTCTAGAATCTGACAAATGAGCGTAATAAAGGTCTGGTGAGAAACAGCATCAAGTTACATTATGATAAGGAAAGATTGATATATTGGGATAGTAGAATATTTTTAAATATATATATTTTAAAAACTGCAAATCTTCCCATTCTATGTGAGACTGATCAGTGATCGCCATGGCGACATTCTTGGGTGACATATAATGTTACGGTTTCAAATCTGGCCGTCTACATACGAGTTAACAGTATACATAATGTACCTTATGTGTGTCTGTTAATCCCTAAAATCCCTCATATTCATAAGGAAATTATTTTTCCAAATTTCCCTTCACAGTGCAACGGCTATACTGCAAGTATGTAATAGTATACATAACACAAACAACAGGCAGGTCTCCTAGTCCAAATAAATAAGAGAAAGATTGTGCAGAAGAATATGTGAGAAAGTGTGTTTGCATTTGTTTGTTTCAGTGCAAAGCAGTATCTGTTCTGCACACGTGTCTGCGCCACATCAACTTTGTAAAAGGCCTGATCTTGTCCAGAGATCTCAGGAAATGCTTATGTGTTTGTGTTCCCAGCTTTGTCCATGGAGAACTCAGCAGCAACAAACAGTCGTTTCACGTTGAGGAATAAGGCGGCTTTAACCCCTAATGAGAAAATCTCTCTGGTCCACATACTTAAACAATTTCGGTCACACATGAGACAATTACAAACATTTTTTCCAATTAACTCCAGACTGGGGAAATGGGTGTTGGAAGAAGAAAGAAGGCAGATTTTAGATGAGGTATATGCAATGAATATGTCAAAGAGATTTCAAGTGCAATATAAAATGTTCAAGAGTCTGAATAAAGGACAAAGTCAACAATTATGAAACCACCTTCCCTTGTGGGCTAAACAATTCTTCATTATGTGAGTTCTGACACACAGGAACAACGGTAACCTCATATGTCCCCTTTGTCTAGGGATATAAAGAGTCCCCTCAAAAACTCTTTATATCCCTAACTACACTTTACAAAATGAGTAATGAGATGAAAAAATGTCTTTAATTTCTATACTCATGATCTTTGATTACATTTATTTGTAAAAATCTATCCTTTAACTCGAGAAACAAAAAAAAAGATCCAAAACATGCGGGCCACATCTATTGGCTGCCTTTATTTAATTTTTGTTCCGCCCCCTTGTGCAACTATAACAGCCGTGACATCCCTTGTGTAGCGTGTGATGAGGTCTGAGCACACATGAAGGAGACCTTCCTCCATCTCCTTCAGATTATGAAGTCCACCCTTGTGGACTCTCTTCTCCAGCACATCAGACAGATGTTCTGTGGGGTTAGCAATGGCAGAACCTTTATTTTGTGATCTCTTAACTATTCTTGGTTTGATTTTAAGGTGCACTCCAGATGATTGTCCTGCTGGAAGCTCCAACCATGGCCTGCTTTAAGTTTCCAGCCCCATAGCATCAGAAATCCACCACCAAACTTCACAGTGGGTATGAGGGACTTTTCGCTGTGGCTTTCTGTCCTTGTATGCCAAACCTTCTTTGATGTTTGTAGCCAAAAGCTCTCCTTTGGTCTCATCTGACCTCTGACCTTGTTCCATTGAAAGACACAGTGGTTTTTGTCAAAGTATAGGAGCATTAGCTTGTGTGTGGATCACAGTAGAGGCTTTTTTCTTCGTACCCTCCCAAACTGCTATTGTTGATGTACATCTGGTTTATAATAATAATAATAATTGATGGTGATCAAGGAGACGTTCTGACTCCAAGATTCAACTGACCTATGCCGGTGTCTAGCTGTAAACCTTGGATAGTCTTTTGCCAGTTCAGCCATGCAGACATGTCCTCTTTCAGGCCGATTTTTAAATCGCCTCTAGCTTTAATCTTGATTTTACTTTTGAAACAGACATTTTGAACTATCGAGGGATTGCTGTATCTCCATTGCCAGATTTGTGCAGCTCTACAAACAGGTTACTCTGTTCTTTGAGGTTATTCTGCTCTGCAGAGTAACCTCAAAGAAAATTAGGCCCGTGTCATCACATATTTATACCACAGTAAAACAGGAAGTAAATGATTCCAATATTTCTGGAAGAGGTTGTAAATGCACATGTTGTGTTGTAGTGGGGCCATCTGAATTATGGAAACTGAACAAATCTGAATACAAGCCCATTTGTCTGGGCTACGTATAATTAGGAGGCTGAATGATGAACTGCGATTTAATACTGCAGTTTGATGCCTACTCGTTTGTGAAACTCGCAGTGTTGTGTGATTGATATACAGATACATAAACACTGCAGATGTAAATGGATGTAAACATAAAATCATGCACAGAGTGCTAGTACAGCACCAGTAAAGGGGCAGTCCTTTTCAAGCAGAAGACAAAAAGTGTTGTCCCACTACAAAACAGATTTTTATGTATTGTGTTCAATCATTCAAAGGCTCAACAATTTGGCATGAAAGATAACATAAATCAAAACATAATGAGTAACTAGCTTATCCCCCATTCTCATCTCTCATCCAAATGAAGATGTTACGTTGATCGTGCATGGATGTCCACGTCAGCTTTGCCAGATAATCAAGCAGATACATTTAATTCTATATATATGAAGATCGCCGGTATCTGGTAGACTAACATTCCGTGAGGCAGGTGCCTTAATGTACATGCAATATGGGATCAAGTCACCCATATGGTTAGAGCAGGGAGTGGAAAGAGCCCTGCTATGTAAGGGAATGGCTGAGCAGGCGTGATAGTAATAGACATGGAAAGCAGATTAAAATGATTATGGCAGAAGGGCTGGGGGGATGGGAGGCCATTCCATAATATAGATTACTATCTTATCCCTCTTCACTGATATTGTTGATAGGATGGAATGGCACTCAAACATAGGACAATCAGAGGAAAGAAACACAAACAGCACATATGTTTACAGTTCAGTCTACAAACTGTATGAATAACTACATGTTTTTCAGGTTTTGATTTATTCACCTTTTTGATGGGTTCTATGCAAATGTACTACATTCAGAATTTAAGGAAATAGTTGTGTTAAAAGGTGAAATACTGTACCCCATTTGCACAAGGTAATACAATCCCCGGTAATCTCTAAAAGGAGTATTGATAACAAACAGGACTGGGTGCATTGAAAGAAAGATCTTCTTAAGTTTTTGTCCTGCAGGAAAGAGGGGCGTATTGGCAAAGTCCCTGCAGCCCACCATAGTAGAATCAGAGGGCCCTCAACCAATAGCTTGCACACTACTCAACCAGATCAAGATACTTCTTCTATTATAGCTCAGCATTTAACGCCATCCAGCCAATGAAGCGGATCGTGAAAGTAACAGACCTTGGAGTACCAACACCGGCCTGTTATTAGATTCTGGATTTTCTCCTTGACAGGTGAGGATGGGAAGAAGTGTCTCTGCAAAGCTCACAATCACCTCAAGTACCCTATAGTGCTACTGCCTTAGCCCCAAACTCTACACCCTGTACACTCAAGACTGTTTCCACCCAGGACAATTATCTCATCATTAAGGCCGGACCCACGTTGCCCCCACAGCCAGGTCTGCAGAGGACCCATGGAGGGCATTCTCTGCAGACCTACATATTCTCATTCTCTCGCGATATAACCTGAAACATTCCAGACCCAACAGACGAACAGAATGATCACATGTCGTAAAACAGGCTTCCTCAACAGCCTCTCTCCTGTCACCATCAGACTAATTTTTGAAGACATGAGAGGGAAAGAAATATTATGTTATAAATTGGCTTTGTTCAAGGACATTAGGGCTTGTGGCTGGCCCTGAGCTCCATCCAGCTGTAGCCGGTCTGCTTACATTAGCATCTCAACTTGCTGTTCCTCGAGGAGGTTAAATTTGAAGTGCGTGACTAAGTTTGTTATGCCAAACCCTTAATGGGTTGTTCCACCACAGCTTTTTTTGTCATAAAATTTTAAAACAATAAATGACAGCGTAGAGGCAGACGGGCTCGGGGCCGTCTCTGAGCTCCTGCCAGCTGTAGCCACTCTGCTAACGTTAGCCAAGGCCTCCCGGCGCAGATGGATCGCAGCTCTATATAGAGCAGAGTTATCATCTACCTCAACCCCCCCATGTCATTTATGCAGATCTACTCCCTCTACCTCCTCTGTGAAGTTCACTATTTTTTTAATTTGTAGGTGATATGACATTTTTCATCCAATTATTTTCAGTGACTGTTAACTGAAATTCTTTTTTAAATGTGTATCTGAGAAGAAGTTCAAATTTCAATAAATTAAATGCTTCACCAAAATAAATCTTTGTTGAGAAAGGTATATCAGATGAGGGTTTACTGTGTTCGAGTTATACCCCGGACCTTAAATTCAACTTGTAAAAATATTATAAATAAATGTAATTCTGATAACATTCAAAGTCCAGTTTGGTTCATCACTTCAAGCTTACACTTCTGCACTTGATTGTAAAGTGTAGAGGGTCATGCCAAGAAAATACTGTGTACAATTTGAGATCTGCATTACAAATAAATTTCAATCTCAGAAAGCGTTAATTCAATAGCAACATTGTAAAAACATCCATCAAAAAATGGTGTGTTTCTCAGTGGATAGAGCGGCAGTCTCATAAATAGTGCAGGAGAGCTGCAACCGTTAACCCTTTGCTGCCTACATATACATTCATCTCCATTACACACAGACAGAGCACAACACTTGTTAATTTCTCATGTCCATAACAAAGAACAATATGATGTAAACCATTGGTAAGATCCTGTAGTGAAACGCAATCTCAATTCTAAGGACAAAAAATGGTTGATTCTCACTTTAGCTAGAATCGCTCGGCCCTATTTGTTACACTAAAGTAAATTATTCTATCAGGCTCTCAACAAAGACTTTTGCTGTTTTTATATGTTCATTGTATTTTATGTCATAAAGAACATATATAGCAATCTTAATTTTACAATGAGCCTCATGGCAGACACCTCTAAGTAGACAGTTGGTAATGTCCAACATTTATGAGCCACATAATCTCTCTTGTTGTTTCAACAATTCAGGTTGAGAGACTTAAATAGCAGCAGACGCTGCAGTCACATTTTGAAGGGTAATTTTGATATCTCTACCTCTCAAATAGATAATAATGGCTGTTTTCTTCCCTGTCTGTCTGACTTTTATGGCCTCTGGACTGACCAAACAGACAGTCCACTGTTGAGTAAAGCATTAGGAGTGAGAAGACCGCTGCTCTCATGGAGCCTCAGGTCTGTGTTCTGTTTAAACCCTACACCACTCCTGCAGCACAACACACAGTTTCTCACATGTCTCCAATGCGCTGGTGGGATAACTCATCTCATGCGCCTCAAGTTAAACCACAATCAGGTCACATAGCAAAGGTTCTTCTCTTTCTCCCCCATTCAGTTTCTAATCAAAGGGCATTTGACCATCTAATGACTTTCTCCTGAAGAAAGTGAAACATGAGATTGTTTTTAACGGCGCTGAGCTTGGAAAATGTGAGGAGAAACAGGAGCAGTCTGATTCTACTTTTTCTGATTCTGATGGACAAAATAGCTTTTTTCTTTTTTGCATTCTTGCGCGATCAATCTTACGATGATCCTGATCTCACTTTCAGTAACTTCCTTATCAGTTTTGTGACAGCAGAAAAACAGAGTGGGAGAGTCTTTTCTGCCTTTTGTTACCCTTTAAAGTCTCTCACACCATCAATAACTCTCCTGTATCAGAGTGAGAGAAGACGAAAATGGTCCTCGATTCAAGCAGGCTTTGTAGTGAGTGATGTTTACAGATTCTATGTTTTGTTGTTGTTAGCAGCAGGAATTGAAGACAAACCAGCATATTGCTTCTCTATATTGCCAAATCATCCAAAAACTTTTAGGATTTCAGCTTGAGAACATAATTTGGGGTAGCCGGTAGACGGAACTTAAAAACTAAATTCAATATCCGATCCCAACCAAATAAGTAAAGTATGGCATACGGAATATGTATTACTTTGTGAAAAAAGATTCTCAACACCTTGGAATGCGATCACACTAGTTGTGATGCCTTTCAATATGTTACTGTGTCGTCTGAAGGGTCACACAATCATTTTCAAAACTCTCAATTCTCAATTTGAGAATCTCAATTCATTCATTTATTGATTTAGCTGTTGGGTCGGGTCAATGTAAGGCTTCATTGTTTTACTACATAGGTCTACTATGGGGTGCTGTTACGGATGTCCTAATTGACGATGGCACAATCAATTCATCATGCGTTCATCATACTGAAGTTTTCAATGTAATTTCAAGTTGATGTCCATTTAAGTTATGTTGCTTAGCAACACAATCTTAAAAGACTTTTAGTATATGTTTTGTTGTTGGTTAACTTCCCCTAAATCCCAAATTCTTCAAAACAGCAGGGGAAAACCAGCTTCTAAGGACAAGTTAGTCGCCTTCTTCAAGATATTTCATATTAATTTCATTTTTGAAAGATCTTGACAAAATCTTTACAAATATAGGCATGTGCCTCCGTTATACAGTCTTTTCCAAAGGCGGGACTGTGGTGCCATTATTGAATCTCACCGCTCTGTATAAATGTTACAATGGCGGAATTTGTGGGTTAGTGTTCTGTCTTTGTGTCATGAGCAGATGAAGCAACATAAGGAATCAAAATCTGTATAGACACAGCGAGCCTGAAAGTCAGTAGAACTAGGCAAGGTTGTAATATTTTGAGGGCATATTATGAGGGTGACCTACAATCGCAGGATTTAAAACACAGCAAGTAGCAATTAAGAACTAACTGAATGATGATGAAAATCAACTGAAATGGCCTTCAAATTGGGGAGACAGTGCAAGAGCTTCTTACCCTACGAGCAGAAGACAAGACCATCAGCCATGTAACGGGATAGGAACAACCAAACCTGCTGGAATGAATAATCATTTTGTTTTCTATGAACAAGCTACAGTAAACAGATAGGTAGAATGTGATTTGTGAACTTGGTCAAAGTTGTACTGCCATCATGATTATATGAGCAAGAAAGACATACAGTTTATTTAGAAAACATTCCTTCTTAGACCATGCGCATTTCTCAGTTCAGCTTTTTGGTCAGTCTCCCACTCCCCACAACTGAAACATACTTCACAAAGCATCATGATATTTCCTATGGATATGACAGTTAGACCGGAGTTCAAACAATTCAATCCTGGCCTCATCAGACCAGAGAATATTGTTTCTCTGTTAGTTGCTTTTCCTCGCACTCAAACCAGGCTTTGCTGTGTCTTTCAGTGAGGAAAGGCTTCTGCCGGACCACTCGGCCGTAAAGAACTGGGTCAGTGTTTCAGTGATGGTTAACCTTCTGAGAGTTTAGTCTCATCTCCATAAAGGATCTCTGGAGCTCAACCAGAGTGACCATTGGGTTCTTGGTCAGCTCACCTTTGGGTTCAATTTAATGTTGCATGTCCATAGAAAAATGCAATTATAGTAAACTGAAGGGGGAAACTCTGAAGAGATTCATAATCTCAATTATAAGCACAAACATAAAATAAAATGTTATTCTCAGTCCTAGAGGAACATGAGATACATTTTAAGTGTCAAAGAAAGAGTGGCTGAATATTTCATCAATCTCATATTTCAGCTTATTCTTCTTTAATAGATTTGCAAAAAAAAGGTCTTTTTCCCCCTTCGTTATTATGGGGTATAGAGTGTAGATCGATGAGAGAAAAAATGAATTTAAATGATAATAGCAGAAGTCTGCATATAACAAAATGGTCAAAGTGAGGATGCCTGAATACTTTGTGACTGTATATGTAACCGATATTTCAACTGTAATGTTTTCACCTGTGGTTATTCAACATAAAATAGGTTAGTGTTGTTTAGGATTCAACATTTCATTTTGTGATACTTGATGCTGACTTTATTTACCTCGTTGGCTTGCGGAATGCTGGCATGCTATCTAACAGTCACACATTGGACTGATGTTTTGGCTTTGTTCAGTAAAAATAAACAAAGAAAGGTTGTTAGTTGCACCTTTGTTGCATGATATCTGTTTGAAAAGGGCTTTAGTGGCCTTCCGTTGTTCCTGCAACTGGTGTCTCTATTACCATATTTTGACGATACACAGAACACTTGATTTGTTAAACAATATGAACCACCCTACTCTGGCTGTAGATATGGAAGAACTTGTAAAAGATCACTCCTTCACCTGTTTTGCAGGTCTAAATCTTCTGGTTTAGTCATTGACTCTTTCATAGATCATTTCTTTCACTTATCTTTACCCATAAAGGTCTGTGCCATCCAAATTTTACACAAATACAGTTTAAATTGCTGAATAGCACACAATCATAATATCGCTTTGTAGACTTGTTGTAGACTTGTTGAAATGTGATCCATGTCACTTCCTGTGGTAAGCATACGTCCTGTTGTCTGCAGTCGATATCTGAAGCACACTCTGCTGCTTAGATCGGTAGCCTCTAATTTACAACAATTATATTATATATTATCCAAAAGTTATCTTTAATCCAAGAGTAATTCAACGGAAGCCCCAACTGAGTGCTTCTGAATTTCCGACACGGCTCCGCACTATGAAAAAAAAAAAACGTTAGCCGCTGTAGCTAGCCAGCCTCCTGTAGCCGGCGCGGACTGACCTAACTTCTAGCTCCTCGCAGCCGCCCCCAGCAGCTCAGGAACACAGCGAGCAAGGGTGACTGTGCGAAGAACGCATAGTCTGAATCAACAGCTCACAGTTCACCACCTGTTCACAATTCATGTTTCGAACAGGTTTCCCACACTTCCACACTTAAGCACTTCTAGATTTGATCCAAATGTAAAGCACGTTATAAAAAAAATGTATTATTATTATTACTCAGCTGCACAACTGCTGAGAAAACAACTCAGTTCTATTTTACGGAACGTGAAGTTAGCGACACCAGCGACCGTAGTAAAATGCATTCCTGGGCCAGACCGGGCGACTTGGAATCATATTTAAAACTGCTGCCGAATGATACGCGTAAATATAGACGATAGTCGGCGGTAATGACACCCGAATACGCCAATTGGAGGTCACAAAAATTAATGATCGATTGGTGTGTGCTTCTACCAAAACTATATGGGCCTGGTGGACAATTGGCAAACTTTCTAGGGAAATTCTGGTCTGATTAGGAGAGACGGTATCCATCAGACTTGGATGGAGCAGCCCTCTTATCTAGGAATCTATCTGAGTTTATTAGACGAGTTCAAACGTCTTAGAGTTGAGACCAGGAAGCAGAGTCACAGTCTTAGCTCGCTCTCTGCGCCTCCTTTAGAGTCACCCAGCCCAAAACCCATAAAGACCGGTTCGGTCCCCCCCGACCAACTTCATTATTGAGGTGGACACATATTTAACAGGAGAATGATGGCCAAGCTGTCATCTCTCCGGGACAACGTCTCCCACCCCATGCAGGAAACCATCTCTGCACTGGAGAGCTGCTTCAGCGACAGGCTCCTTCACCCCAAGTGTGTGAAGGAGCGATATCGCCGATCTTTCTTTAATTTAATTGCACATAATGCTCTGTTATTCCGTATTCCGTAACATGCTCTGCTGCTGTAACCCTGCAATTTCCCCATTGTGGGACTAATAAAGTTTATCTTTATCTTTATCTTTATCTTTATTCAACCCCGTATTCCTAGAACCCTTAGCAATGACCTCATGAGTTTCTTTAATGTCAAATTATAAGGATTAGGGACAAGATCCACAACCTCCTGCCTCCAATTGGTTCTTCTTTAAACCCCAGGACGTTGTCCTTGGAAACAACGGATAGACCTGGAGCAGATCTAGACCACTTCAGTCCTATTGATCCAAAACAATTAACTTCCCTTATTTCCTCATCCAAAACAACCACCTGTGTCCTAGAACCAATCCCAACTACAACCTGTCTCCTAGAGCCCATCCCAACTAGAACCTGTCTTCTAGAGCCCATCCCAACCAGAACCTGTCTCCTAGAGCCCATCCCAACTAGAACCTGTCTCTTAGAAACCAATCCCAACTAGAACCTGTCTCCTAGAGCCCATCCCAACTAGTCTGCTTAAAGAAAGTTTACACTTGGTCAGCAAGTCTCTATTAGAAATCATCAATCTTTCTTTAAATTCAGGCTACGTAACAACGTCCTTTAAAATAGCCATAATCAAATCAATCCACTGCTTAAAATGCTGACACTTGATCCTGAGACTTTAGCAAACTACAGGCTGATATCTAACCTTCCCTTCCTCTCTAAAATCTTAGAGAAAGTGGAAGCCGAACAATTGTGTGATTTTCTGCGTAAGAATAGTTTATTTGAGGATTTCCAGTCAGAATTTAGAGTTCACCATACTCCAGAACCAGAACTGGTCAAAGTTAAAGATTACCTTTTAATGACATCTGATGAGGGACTAGTCTATGTTCTGGTATCTGGTTTCTATTCTGGTATCTGGTTTCTGTTCTGGTATCTGGTTTCTGTTCTTGTATCTGGTTTCTGTTCTGGTATCTGGTTTCTGTTCTGGTATCTGGTCTCTGTTCTGGTCTTGCTTATTGCTGAATTTGATTCCATCAGCCACCACATTCTAATCCAAAGACTTTAAAAGTTAATTGGCAACAAAGAAACAGCATTAAATTGGTTTAAGTCCTTTTTATGTGACAGTTCTCAGTACGTATTTGTTAACAATGAACCCCCCATGCATAGCAAAGTTACCCATGGTGTATCTGTGCTTGGGTCAATTATATTCCCATTATATATACTCCCTTAAGGCAACATTATCGGGAAACATAAACTTTCACTGTTGCAGATGTGCAGATGACACACAATTGTACTTATCAATGAAACCAGGTGAATGTAGTCACTTATCCACTTATCCAACAGGCGTGTCTCAAAGACATTAAGACTTGGAGGACCTGCAACTTCTTACTATTAAATTCAGATAAAACTGAAGTTATTGTGTTGGGACCCAAACACCTTAGAAACAATTTATCTGATGATATATCTACTCTGGATGGTATGACCTTGGCCTCCAGCACCACTGTGAGGTACCTGGGAGTTGTCTTTGATCAGGATATGACCTTTGACTCCCACATAAAACAGATTTCTAGGACTTCCTTCTTTCATCTGCGTAATATTTCTAAAATACGGAACATTCTGTCGCAAAAATATGCAGAAAAGTTAGTTCTTGCATTTGTTACTTCCAGGCTGGATTACTGTAATGCCCTACTAGCAGGTACTTATTCAGAGACTTATTGGGACAGTCTCTGAAGCCCCCCCAGCTGATCAAAAAAGCTGCTGCACGTGTGCTGACCAGAACCAGGATAAGAGAACATATCTCTCCTGTATTAGATTCCGTTCATTGGCTCCCGGTAAAATGTAGAATCGAATTCAAAATCCTTTTACTCACTTACAAAGCCCTTAACGGTCAGAACCAATATATCTGAAATAACTCATTGTTCCATATTGTGGAACCAGAACACTGCGCTCCCAGCATGCAGGGTTACTGGTAGTCCCTAGAGTCTCCAGAAGTAGAATGGGAGCCAGAACCTTCAGCTATCAGGCTCCTCTCCTGTGGAACCATCTCCCAATCTTGCTTCGGGGGGCAGAGACTTTCTCTACATTTAAAAGTAGGCTTAAAACCTTCCTTTATGATTTAAGCTTATAGCTAAGGCTGGCATAAGCTAGCTCTTAGCTATGCTGCTATAGGTTTACACCACTAGGGGACAACCCATGATGCACTGATATTTTCTCTCTTTTTCTCCCACTGTCCTTCTTTATACATCCCTCTCACTTTAATGCATGTTACTGGATTAATACATGTTACTAACTTGACTTCTTCCGTGGAGACTTTGTGCTTCTTCACCCTGCAAGGTCACATGGTTGGTGGCAGGTTCTGCTGGTGTTGATCTGCTCGATGTCCACTAATTTCAAGATGATCATGATGATCATTACAATCATCAACACATCACCAGGCTCTCTTGTTTTTCTTTTGTTATTTTCTTCCACTGATAATCATCTCTGATAACTAATCCTCTGAAAGCTTGATGGATGGTTGCATGTAGCAGCAGCTGGTCCTCAGACTGGTCAGCCCAATGGAGGAGGCAAATTTTTCTCTACAAAGATACAGCATTCTTCCTCTTCACTGAAAATGTGAGCTCACCCTAAAGGGGCGGGCATTATGTATGGCTGCATTCATCAGTCAATGTTCAATGTTCAATGTTTGCAGTCCAATCATAAACATCAAAGCTGTGCTGCAGTCGATTTAAGCATGTCTACTGGTGTGTCTCAGGGAGAGACCGATTTATGCGTCACAGCATAATCATGTATTCTAGAAGGGGGGATTGGACGTTGAAGAGATGGGGGCAGATATGTCTGGGAACTAATACTACCCCCCTCCTAGTCAGTGACTAGGAGGGTGACTCCAGCGACTGCACAGTGCAGTCCACAGTCTGCTAATCTTATTATCCATGGCAGTGGCAGCTGCAAACAAACACTATGGTCAATGTAATGCAAGAAATGTCTGTGTATGATAACATGTGTGACACTATCAACAGAACCAAGAATCAATAAGAAACTAACTTGGCCAGGGCCTAAAAGTCGTCTTTATTCTTCGACAGCGAGTGAGAGAGAATCAGCTTCATAGATAAAAACTAGAGGAAACCAACCGAAATGAAGAATTCATGAGGGGGCAGCCAGCTGAAAAGTGTATAGTTACTCCGGTGTGTTTAATTATCATCTGAGTGCCGAGCTCACATTCTCAGCTAGAGACTTGATTAATGTACTTTAAAACCATCAAACAGTGAAGGAGGGCCAGCAATAATAGAGGAGTGACCAGCAACTAAGAAGCAGAAGACTACAAACAATTTGAGCTCCTTCTATGCAAACTCTTCCTATTTGAGCTGTACAGTCGAGACCTTCCAATAGGATGAATGTCAGAGTCCGTACAGCCATGATGAGGTCTTCATCAGAATTAAAGGAAGAGTGTGATCAGGCTACCTTAGTCACACAAAGATATTCCTCAACGCTTTGACAGATTCAGCTCATCGCTGTCAGCATAGAACCTTGATCTCAACCAGCCTGTCTGCTGGCCTTGAAGCCCAGTCAATGTCAGAAAGGAAGGTAAATGAAACTGCTAAACTGTAACACAGGTAGCCACTGAGGTGATAAAAATGCATTCATAGCCATTAAAAGGCTTAAATGCAACATGTATCATATACACTGCGGTTCATGGTGGTAAATTTCGTATTTTGCAGAGTTAGACTCAAGATTAAATGCCAAGATATCACTTCAGCTGTATCACGTTTTATTCTCCTTTTTTTTTAACACCTCACTTTATTTACAAACATCTGAAGTACCTCTTATTCTGTAATGTAATATTTAATCACCAGTTTGAGTTATTGCTAAAATTTTCTAGAATCAATGTAAAAAAGTTGCTAATGTCCCACTGCCCATCTAAACGAGAAACTATAAGTTAACTTAGAAGTAAAGTTTTCCTTTTACACCTTTGCAGTCATGTTTTCTGGGCCTTGTGTGAAACCATTAAGACTGATCAGCCACATCTGTAATACCAGTAACTAGTTTTAATGTCGTGGCTGATTGGTGTATATTATATTGCTCATCAATGCTGTCAGTGTAGTATAGTGATGTTTTTGTTAAATATGTATCTGTAATCTTGGTTCAACAGAAAATATCAACATTGGTCAGAAACTTTTGCTGGACACTCATCAATCTATTATTAAATGGGATGATGAGTGTAAACATTCTGGCCCACCAAAATATTCAAATGATCTTTATTGGAATCATGTAACTGTACCAAACCATGAACCAACGGTGGAGAATTACTTGAAGAAAAAAACATGTGGATCCAGATAATGATCTGAATCACCACAAAAATCTGAACAATCTTAACTTAATAATTGAATCAAACCCATGAGGAACTTTGCTGAATAATTACCGCCAACAGAGCAGTGGTGACCGATAACAGCATAGCAGAGGTTTCTTGTCAAGTCTCAGGAAGCTCATCAAAGCCAGATTCCCCCTCTAGACTTCTCAGGTGGGGTCATTTAAAAATGGAGCTATTTGATAAAAGTCCTAAAAAATCTAAAGATTTGTGAAGCAGAAACTCGCCTTTTCTTGATTCCTAATATTAAGCATTTCCCAGACTGGAGGGTTTGATCTATAGGATGAAGATTTTGAGATGAACAGTTCAATCCTGTATACACGCTGATACATCAGTATTAACAATCTATTAATCCCTTGTTTCTTAAATTGTCATTTCCTTGAATTCATTCTAAAATGTAACTTTGTTATTATTACATTTACTAGAGTACGGCTTTGAACTTTTGTTCTCACTTTTAAAAAGAGTATTTTTAAAGGAGGATTAGAGGATTTGAAGTGCAGGATTTGCAGTGGAAAACAGGAACATCAAGTTCAATTTGTCTCACAGAAGCTGTTAAGTGGCCTGAGTTTGTCCCTGTGGAAGAGTTTTCATCTGGCACACTGAAAAATACACAGCTCAACAGTTTTAAATCCCCAAAGTTGATTACTCTCTAGATTCATCTTATACCATTTGAAACACATTGATTATTGTGTAAAATAATTGTTGGGAGTTATTTCAGACTGCAGCTCCTTAGTTAGTCATCAACGAGGGTCTTTTGTGCCACACATCATTTCGGACATGTCCCATATTTGGTATGGAGGGATGTTGTGGGAGATGGGCATTTACGCTGCATGCATGGAGGGTCTAATATGAGAAGCCATAAAGTTCCGTTATGAATTTTGATAATTCTTTTGCAACTTGACCCCTAGAAAAGTAAGAATGTCATTGCTGGTGATGGACATACAAATATGGAAATGTTTCGTGGCATTTTAGAGATTAGACCCAGATATCAGCTATCATAACAGTGAGATTGCAAATGTGTTTCCATCTAATATTTCCTCCCAGTAATGTAGGTACGTGAGTCTATGAGAGCATCGAAAGATTAAATTAAATCATAATGTGCGCAAGGACTAACATAGCAACATTTTGTCAATGATTTAACAAAAAAAGTTGGTAAACTCACTTGTAGCTCGTTCTTAATGGCCATCCTGTGCGGAGCTTCCAGTCAATTCGACGACGTCAGAGGACTTCTTTCAACGATCTTCACACTTAGCAGTCAAATCATCGCGGGGATGTGAGACGAGGAAATAACCTCCAGGCAGCACCGGCGCAACTCCCGGACACCGAAAAAACATAATGCCGCGCAGCCTGTCCTGTGATGCAACTGCAGCTGCAGACTATCTCTTCATCCTCGAGGAGAACAACAAGATCGTGAAACCCGAAACCCACTGCGATCACCTTACTCCACTCTAAGCATCAGACAATATTGAGGACACGATCCCGGCGGGGAACCGCTGCTCCCTAGCAGAGAGCTCAGAGCCAGTGACTGGCGGCGGGGAGGAAGAAACAAGGGTAACGCAAAGTAAACGCCATGTACAAAAAACAGCACTTCCGGTAGCAGCCTTCAAAATAAACGCACTTTGTATGCTATGGTATATGGGGGTGGCAGGTATAAAGGCCGCATAAACTTAATAGATGGGAGATTCATGATCATGCCTTACTTTGGTTTTAAACATACTTATGATATCAATCAGTTGCTATTTTTTCCGTAGCTTTTATATCAAATATTCACTAATGTTGTAGAAGAAGCTTCCAGAGGCGTCCACTATATGACGTATTTAATAAGAATAATAATGATTAATACATTTAATTTATAATGCACTTTACATGTGTTAAAAATCTCAAAGTGCTACAAAGTAAAAGCAGATAAAATAATCAGTAAAAAAAAAAAATAACAATATAAAAACCTAACAAAAAGGCAGCAATGTTAATTAAAGTTATAGGTTCTACTAAAAAGGAAAGTTTTAAGTCCTTTTTGAAACGTGTCAGTCGTCTGTAGAGCCCTCAGATGGTCAGGGAGTGCATTCCACAGACAAGGGGCAGCAGAACAGAAGGCCCGATAACCCATTGTGCTGAATTCTGTGCTGTGCTGTGCTGTGTATTTGATTAATTGCATCATTTTCTCACAAATCTCAAAGTCAAAATAAAGTGATTCAAGGACAGAATAGCAGTTGGACAGCTTGAAAAATGAAATGAAAACTAACAAAAATGACGACCACTGAATCTAAATTTTTTATCTTCCCATAAGAAAAAAAGGCGCAGCAGATACAAAACCCTCCAGAAATACTGGCACCCTTGAAAGGAAATGTGATGCAAAAAAAAAATTTTTTGTCCATGTAATTCATATCATTTAAAAACAAGACTAACCTCTAACTCAAGTAATAAAATGTAAAGAAAATAAACCATCTTAATATGGTTCAAATATGTTTCTCTAAAACATGTGCGCCCCAATAATTGGCACCCTGCATTTGATATTTTGCTCTGCCCCACTTTTGCGACAATAACAGCCTACTGTAGTGTGTGATGAGGTTTGAGAACACGTGGAGAAGATCTGAGATCATTCCACCATACAGAAACTCTCCAATAGCTCCAGATTCTGAGGTCCACGCTTGTGGACTTTCCTCTGCAGCACATCCTGGGGTTTAAGTCAGTTGACTGGGATGGCAATGGCAAAACCTTTATTTTTTGATCTCCATGGGTTGATTCAGAGATGAGCAACAGATCGTTGTCCTGCATGAAGGTCCAACCACGGCTCACTTTAAGGTTCCTGACCGAGGCTTTTAGGTTTCCATCCAGTATCTGCTGGTATTTGAAGGAGTCCATGGAACTATGTATTTTAACAATGTCTAGGGCCTTTGAAAGAAACAGCTCAACAACATCACAGATCCACCACCACACCTCATAGTGGATATGAAGGGCATTTTTTTATGGCTAAAAAGCTCTACTTTGGTCTCATCCGGCCTCTGAACTTTTTTGTATTGAAAGTCCCAGTACTGTTAAAACTGTGGGAGCTTTAGCTTGTGTGTGGATGACAGCAGAAGCTTTTTTCTTGCTACCCTCCCAACCAGCTGGTGTCGGTGCAGTCCGGTCTGATGGTGGTCAAGGAGACTTTCTGACCCCAACATTCAACTGAGCTTTGCAATTGTCTAGCTGTAAACCTTGGAGAGTCTTTTGCCTGCTGAACCATCCTCCTAACACTGGGTGGCGTCAGTTTTCAGGCTTGTCCTCTTCCAGGCCTATTTTTATCATCTCCAATCTCTTAAAACTTCTTAATCATTGATCCAACTGTCCATTTCCAGATATGTGCAGCCCTACTACTGTTCTTTACTCATTATTGCCGTGTCCTCTGGTCTTTCCCATTGTGAAGACCATCAAAGAGAACTAAGCAAAAATTAAATCTTAACTCAACTCAATGCAAAACTCCTCCTGGGGGATTATTTCTCCAGAACCGGCAGCCTTCCTTTGCCCATCAAGTCGATGGGCCACGCACATATTTGTAAATTCTGATAAGAACTAGGTGGTATAATCCCTTGTTAAAGTTTGACAGCAGACGTTTTTACGGGCCAGAAGTGAAGTAAGTCTAATTGAATCAGAATTATTTGTGTTTAAACCCTTGTTTTCATCTGCCACACTAAATATGTCTGTGAACGAGCACAGTGTCAGTGACTTTCATGGCCTCACTGAGGGTTTCAAACACTTGAAATTCCTGAAGTGAATTGAAGTTCCTGCTCTCAGATCATTGGGCAGGAACAGAGAGCATGGACTGAATCAGTCACAAATAATTCTGATTCCATCACAACCAGCATCAGTTTGAGGGAATTTATCGGCCAGGCTAGTTTTGCTTGGATGGGGCCATTGCAATACTTTGAATTGTGTGATTCCTCACCGGGCACACGATGATGTTGATGTGTCTAATATTGCGCACACAGGTTCACACTAAATTCATGTTCACATTTGGATTACATTTTTTTAGTTTAACAGTTCCTGAGGTAGTATTGTGCAGTTATAAGGCCTTGAATTTCAAATGTCAAATTAATTCTTCCAGTTCTGTAGCAGGATGGAACGACTCAACTATATAGGAAGCGCATTGCATTCACCAAATTAAAAATAAACTCAGATACCTCATCTCGTAATTATGAGAAAAGATCTCACAATTACACAATTTCGTATCTCATAATTACGATAGCAGGATCTCATAATTACGAGACAAGGACAATATGTTTGTTTTTTTGCACATACGCTGTGGTGTTTGTCACGCATCTGTAACTGTATCTGTCCTTTCAGCGGCGGTATGATACAGTCATGTTTGGCCTCGTTATGATGTTTCATTAGTGTTTTCCACCGTGAGCGACCTTGTTCCACTTATTATGTTGGGAAACAGTGTTTTGTAGTTTGTTTACTATAAGCTTATCTATCTGTATGTTATTAATCTCAGCACCATGGGTTAACGGGCCTTCTGTTCTGCTGTCCTTTTTAAGAATCTCAGTTGTCTGTGGAATACCCTTCCCGACCATCTGAAGGATCCACAGACGACTGAGATTTTTTAAAAGGACTTAAAACTTTCATTTTTAACAGAACCTATGACTTTTAATTAACATTGCTGCTTTTTGGTCATATTTTTATATTATAATTACTATGTTTTTTTACTAATGCTTTTATCTACTTTTACCTTGTAGCACTTTGAGATTTGATCCAAATGTGATGTGCGTTATAAATAAAATGTATTATTATTTTTATTACTATTATAAACTTGCTCCAGAAGGATGACTGTTTCACTGCTTCTGCCACTGTGTGTTTACATTTCCGTAACATCACTCAGTTCATGCGTAATGAAGTACAGCTGACAGAAATCATGATAAAACACATTCATGTACCAGCATCCTGGATTGAGAAGTGATAAATATTCTCTCATATTACGAGAATTGTGAGACATTTATAAATGTCGGGATAGTGGTCCCTTCTACTAATGCCTTGGTTTAGAGTGGTTGATTTAAGTAAAATACAAGGTGGCTAAATTACATTTGCAAAGAGAAGAGGGGATATTGGGCAGCCTTGGTGAGTGCCGTGACTTAAAGGGAAGTAATCGGATCAAGAGAGGTTTTTATAGAAGCCAAGCTAAAGGTGACTGATTCAATAGTTTAATCCCGTCTATAAATATTTTACCTACTCGAAATTGTTTCAATGTGCCAAACATGTAAGTCCACTCCACTCGGTGTCATGTCTTCTTTGCGTTTTTATTCGGTGAACAGACCACATTGGTTAACCATCGGATACTGAAGAAGGTTTTAATGAATCCTATTTGGTCCATTCTAGTAGAAAATGTGTGACTTTATATATATATTAATTGTAGAACTCAGAGGCAAGAAGATATTCTGGTTAATATAGCAATAATGGCCTAATTTCCAACCTGTGTAAAAACTTGGTCCAAGTCTTCTTCCTCCTATGGTTCTAGTAATGGCATTTCCAGATTATTTGAAAATGTTTCATATGTGTTGTATATGATGGGAATTCTGAGGTGTAAAGAGAGGAATGATATGCTGAAAAAGTATTATTTATCTGTTTTGGGTCACTAGTTGGGTTCAGATCTGAATCTTTTATCTGGGGTCTTGATGCAGCACGACGCTTTAGCGGATGGGCCATGTGCCGACTCGGCTTGTCATCATATCCAAAATAGAGACCACCTGTTTTTAAGAATGAATTGTTCTGATTAGTGGGTAATCAAAAGATTTAATTTTGCTTGTAAAACAGTTTTTTTCCATAGTTCAGAAGAGGGTACCCAGGAATATTACCTATCCGGATTCAGGATTGACTGTGACAGGAGCTGCATTTCTCTTGTGCCTTCTTTGTTAATTAATGAGGTCATATAATAGTCAATGTTATCAAGCTGAGTTTCCATGAACTGATTTTGAGAGATGTGTTCTAAGAGTCAGCATGTTACCTCAGCAAGAGGTAGCATCTTTGTGGCATGAATAGTCTTCATCCTCTCACCAGCACAGATGATAAAACTCTTCAGCCAACTCTGGTTGTCTCGACACAGAGTTTTTTACCTTTTAATGTGACTGGAGGCCGGCAGGATACAGGAGAACCTTCTCGAAGAACATCCCTGAATGCAGTTCGTTTCTCTTCTTAGCTCCGCCCTGAAACCCTTATTGATGGGACAAAATGGGAATAAAATATTTTCCCTGTACTTTTACAAAGAAATCGATCATAAATTTAACAGGGTCCGACACCCCAGATCTCCAGGTATCAGTCTCAGGTTGGATCTCGGCCATCGGTTCTCCAGGTCCTCTAACTTCTCCTTCAGCAATTTATTTTCACTCTGTAATCTAGCTATTGAATTTAGTGCAGCCTCCCCACTCATCAGTCGATTACTGTGATCATTTAATCCATCTTCAACCCGACGACTGCCTTCATCGTGTGGCTCAGGTGTACCGCTTGGGTCATGTTAGTTAGAAGCACTGAACAAATCCTCCCCAGTTCGTCTGGGAGTCCATGCCTGGCGCCAGTTGACAGCGCTATGGCGATTGGTTCAGCCTGCTGGCTCCCCAATGTGCAGTCCTTGTCTCCGGCCTGACCTTGGCGATGCATTTTATTTGTCATCTCCGTGTTAAACAATGTCGTACACATTACCTTAACAAAAGTCCCCAACCATAACAAAAGCTTTTGGGTTACAATAGGATTTGGGTTAGAAAGTGGAACCACACTCGCATAGAGCTTGTTCACACCATTTTCCACATGAACATACCCAATAAACAAATATTTCAGACCGGTCAACTTTTAAGAAAAATAAGACTTTACTTTATTCTTTAAAAAAAAAAAAATTGACTCCAACATCAATAAAATACAATAAATTGCAGTTATGGCAGTTGTTGTATAATTGGTTATTGACTGAGTTACTTTGGCTGACTAAATTTAATTATCACTGTTAAGCGTCGAACTGTGGTGGCAGTTATTCAGTGCAGGTCAAATCGCCTCAGCCTCACTTTAAATGACATTATGTAAGGAGTTTGAATGGAAAATGTTTCATGGTAACACTTGGAAACAAAGAACAACACCTACACTTTGTTTGGAGCAACAAGTCAAAATGGCCCTGATTGACTGGTTCAATAATTTAAAAAAAAAATGTAATGCTTTAGAAATAATAAATAGTATGTGGCGTGACTAAACGTACCTGTGAGGTAAATGATTAATGATATATTCCAGTCTGAAAGATAGTAGAAAGATTAATATTCAGAAGGATTTGAATGGATTTCAACTAAATTGTGTGGATAGGCAGAACAGGGAAAAGGGGGAACAGGTATTTGGATTTGGATGCTAATCAAAATAGGAAAATGGGGAACCAGGATTTTATTTCATTTTATTGTGCTATGATCTGGCATACTCTGCCTCTGATTGGTCTAATAGGACGAGCACATTTCTTGTAGTTGGAGTTCCTTCAGTGAGGGGCTACATGAGAGAGGTTGTCATGCAAATCACCAGAGCAGGATTTTGGCTTGGCAGAGGTGTGGCTGGTTCACGGCCCTGACAGTACTTCAACCTCATTCCTACTTTTCACCCTCACCTGTCTTGTCAGTCAATTATGTTTGGCTGTGCTCCTTGCAATACTGCTCACTCTTCAGCACAGCTGAAACCCATCCACAAAAAATATTCTCCAGCCCTGCTCTGCGTTGTCAGCCAGATTGTTCTGTCTGCCAACTTGTTAGCTACAATGCGACTGTGCAACTCTTGTATTTGTTTGTTATTTGCCTCAAGTTCATCTTCTACCAACTACACTCAGCTCCTCATCAGCATAGACTCCATGCTCCCTCAAGCTCCCCTCCTCTCAGCTAGTCAAATCCGCTCTGCCATCTACAACTACCAGCCATACTGCTGAACCCACCTTTGTTCTAGCCACACTCCTCAAAAAGACAGCGGCAGGGTGATTGGTTACTCACTGACCCTGCTCTACACGCAAATAGGACCGGTAACAAGGTCACTTCTTTTCACATCTTGACATCTCAGGGACATGCCATCATGCAGAAACTTGTGTACACCCACATTATCTTGAGAGGAGGTGTATTTAGGCAACAGAAGTTAATAAAAACACAAAACCTGTATGCTGGAACTATGGATAACTATAGCCAGACAGTCTTTAAACACAGTATTTGAGGAAATGCATTCATGTACTTTCAACAAAGACCTCGGTTGTTATCAATCAACAACTCAAGCATTGAACTCTACAGTTTTATACTCAGAGATGTACGATGGGCTCTAAGTAGAAAACTCAAGTATACGATCATCCCACTGCGTTTAGAAAAACTTCGGCCTCTGAAAGCACTTGAGTGTCCTACTGATACATGTGGAAATAAATATTCAGTAAGTTACCATTTCTGATCTCTTCTTCCCTCACTGAGTTTAAATCTTTTTGTCCGGCGTCCGGCCGGGAGGAAACCCCAGAGAAACACACACCAAGCAGGGGCTATATACTGTATGTCATCTGCATGGGAATGCCTCAGGGTCCTCTAGGATCAATGGGATGGATGACATAATGTATGCCTGACATTTGTCCTTACAGTAGGACTATTCTTTTACTACTGTATCCCTTCGAACGTGCCTGCTTCACTGTGGAACTCAACCGCTTTACCCACTATTAACATGTCTTTAAATGTTTTTTCATAAGCCTGTTTTTATTTTTAAGTGAACATTAAATGTTCAACATAAGGACGTCATATTTACAGGGATTTTTTACATTTGATAATGGAATCAATTTGACCACCGGTACAACAACAACGCAAAATGCCAACAGATTGAAATGTGTGAAAATTCATTGCAAAGTTCCACAAGAATAATAATGTAAAGGAGGTACAGCACACTCTATTATTAAAATAATCTGGATAGACATTAATACTTTACTGTAATAAATACATGCAGAAACAAACATATATATAAATGTATATGTAAATTTTTTTATAAACACATATATGTATATATATATATGTATATATATATATATATATATATATATACATATATATATATATATATATATAAATATATATGTAAAGAAAATGTATAAACACATATATAAATGTATACATATATACATATGGTTATAATGGTTTTGGTTATAAATTTGTGGTCAAAATTCACGATAAACTAGTAGAAACTCTTCGTTATGATCATATGTATATAGTATACAGCATAGTTACTAATGTGTACGATCTTTATTATATTTCATTAACAAGTGTAGCTTTATTATAAAATACTTTAGAAAACTATTATATACTATTGTATATATTGCTTTCAGATGTCATAAATAATCATTTGGGATCAATGAAACTCCTCAGTTTAAATATAATTGTGCTTTTCAATGATAGAAAATGTGTAAAGTATTAAGTAATTGATCTGAATATATAAAAACATCAAATGTTTACCGACTGATATATTGTAAACCAGAATCATAGAGATATTTCTGCTTGGGTTGACTCTCACTCATGCTACCAAGAGGTGGTAGTGTTGGTTTCATTATGATCTCCATTTTTTACCTCTCACCTTGCCTGTGCAGACCATAAGAAAAAGACTCAGTTGCTTCTTCTCTACACAACAGACATTTAAATATAGGACGATAACAGAGTAAATGTATGAAGATATTTGTCGCGAAAAACATAATAGGGAATACAAGAATAGAGCATGGGATGAGTGTTGGTACTCAACTGCCCTTTCAATATCCCCCCACTTGGGTGCCTTGCCAGATTTCGTGCATTGTCTTCTCTGAAAAAGCTTCTTTCTTTCACTCCATGACATCATCAGTCACTTCAAAGACACCCAGAGTACTGGCTGGCCCAGGATATGATGTTACAACTTTGGAATGTTAGATAGAAGGCAACATCTATGCAACTCCCTCGAACACCCGCACCCACAACAGTTCAGCTCCCTCCATCCTTTCCTGCTAGTGTCTTCAGCAGAACAAGAAGGACCTTCTTATGTCTCACTCCCCCTCTTCATCCATGACTGACAACTCCATGAAGTCCTTAAAAGGAAGGCTGTCCAGTGAAGTCACAGGAACATTAACTGACTGGAGACCAGCAGATGTGGGGAGGGGGTGGGGAGGAGCAGTGGTCTTTTCCAACTTGATGCGTACAAAAGGTTATTTCAAATATATTTTGGATACTACAATGAAGATATTTGGTTCAAAAACACATAAAACTGATACGAGCACTGCCACTTACAGGTACAAATATGACATAATAGAGAAAAACAAGTCAAATGGGTTATAGCTCACTTCTCTCATTTTAGAGGGGGACCCGCATTTGGTGAAATAATCTGGTAGGAACAAACATTTGGACACATCTATTCATTCATAGATCTTTCTGTCTTTGATTGTAGAGAAATACTGGAGACATCAAAACATATAGAATGTTGTAGTAAACAGAGAACTTGTGGCCACTGTTTCCTTTTTGTCCTCTTTACTCACTAATGATTTTATCTACCAGTTTAATGAGATCTGTCTGCTGGAATACTTTTCAATTCAGAGATATTCCTTGTCAAAAGTAGGCGTAATCTCTTGCCTACCTCTTTAATGTTTCAAACCATCATTTGTGTTGTGTTTAGGTTTTGTTGGTTAACAATAGCACTAACTAACTAACTGTGGCTATCCATATTACAAGAAACTCACAACCGGTAAAGAGAAATTGCATTCCATGATGAGTATAACACGGGTTGTTCTAAGGAATGCCGAGAGGATAAGTTGATTCAAAATGACCAGTTAACCGCTCCTAAAATGATAGCATGAACAACATGAACATTAAAAGCTTCATAGAGTTTATGTAGCAGACGCATCTCAACATCAAATCTTCAGAAGGGAGGCATCAGTCGGGCCTTGAATGTTGAACCGCTGCAAAGAAACAATGACTGAGGGTCGCAAATAAGAAGTAGAGGATGTCTGAAGGAAATTGAGGAAAGGCATTGAGAATTGTTTGTCTTTGTGAGAACCAGAAAAGGGGAGCAGATGGCAGGAGGAGGTGTCGGGGTGTGAAGCTGGTTGAGAAAAAACACCAAGAACGTGGAAAAGTTCCATATAAGCAAAAGGTAGCTACTTTGAAAAGTCTACAAAACAAAATATAAGTCATTTTGCATTATAAGGCTTTCATCAATGTTCTATTGTGTAGAAAATAAATATAAATAAAAGCTATTGAATTAGATGGTGTGTCCAAAAGTTTTAACTGGTTCTGTATAAAAAACAAGCAGATACAGTCCAGTGCTACTCCACACAACAGGACAGAAGTGTTTTTAAGAGTCCTTAAAAGAGAGAGTTGACATGTCATGTGGCAAGATTCAGAAACAACAGTAATACAAACAAAAGTGAGCGCAGAGGACGGATGGCCACGAACACCAGCGCCATCTTCTCCTCACTGGGATCCATTTATGTTTGGATTAGGACTGACCTCTTACAGACAGATACACCATCAAGCTCATTGAGGTCTGAGGTCCTGAGGTCCATCTGCCTCTGGTCATCCCTAAGATGAAGCTGAAAACAAGGGGAGACCCAGTTTTCTCTGTTGCAGCTGTGGAGTTTGTTGCCCCCTCATGTCAGGTCAGCCCCCACGCGGTCTGTTTCTAAATCACGCCGTAAGATTCATGGCCCTTAACCCAGGATGAGGGTTTCCTTTAACCTTAACTCTGTGTCTTTATTATGTGCCTATATTATTTATTGACTGTACAGCACTTTGGACATTTCTGTGTTTTATTTTAAGTGTGATTATAAATAACACGTGAGCTGCTGACTTGCCGATAATCCGGGAAACAGCATCCAGTCACCTTACCCTGATAGTCGCCTTGTTCAAACGCATTTATAAGCGGTGCTCACACACTTCTAGTTCACGTGTAGTACATCTTGAAATGTACCATTATTACTAACGCTATATATAAGTACATCAAATATAGATAGCAAGTTTATACTTATTGTTACAATCTTAAAAAAATGATTTAGTGAAGGAATTCTGGAGGGCACTGTATCTAAAACTGCTTCTTGTAAAACAATTAACAATTGTTTTTTTTGGATTAAAGTGACAAGATGTAAGATGAGCTTGAAAGAGGGCAGTTTTTGTAACCTTTCCACAAAACCTGTTTTAATGTTTCCAGTCTTCATGCTAGGCTAAAGTAAATAGTTGTTTTTTTTCATATTGAGTATATACAGATGTGAGTGGCACCATTCTTCACTACCGGCTCACATTGCAACAGTAAGAAAGTAGATTTTTTGGGGGCTGATATGATGGTAAACATGGCAAACAACCATTTTTCAAATTCATAAACAAGTATTAAATAAGCACTTGGACAAAATAAGAAGGTAGTAAAGAATGCAGAAAGACTGGTGGAATGTGGGTCAACTTTTGTGATAATATTGTTACCCCCCTAGGGTTTAATATTCAAAGCTTAATGAACTTGAGTGGCCTTGTTCAGTGCTGGGTCTCCACCTCCACCACAGTCCATTCTCCAGGGTAGCCGCCCCGACTGTCTGGGGAGTAGCTGCTGACAGAGGTGACAGTTGCTGCTGGAGGGCTGAACTGGGGTAGCAGACTGGGCCACATACCGCTCTCCAACAGGCTTAGGGTTCCACCTGTCCCCACAGGGAGGAGCAGGAGAGGAGGGTAGCCTCCATCTCCAGACAGCATCAAGGTCTGGTTGATGAGCTGCTGGACCATATCCACTTTCTGGTTCCATTCCAGGTCCTGGGGAGGCAGTGGACAAAACTGCCTCTGGAGATCCTGTGTGACACTCTGGTACAATGGCGTCCTGTTCCCTATCGGCCGAGTGTCCCTGCTGTGCTCTCTTCTAGCTTCCTCCTCCTCGTCACTGGTTTCCATGGCTTCATAGATGGTGCAGAGCCCAGATGAGGGGGACGGCATGACTCCGGTCGGACTTCTTCTCAACTGCTGCTGTATCTGTTTCTGCTGCATGCGGTACTGCTGCTCCAGCTGCCACTGCATGACCTGCCTGCGATGCCTATGTTCCTGCTCCTGCAGGAGCAGGAGCTCCCTGTGCTGCTTCTCCAGTTGTTTCTGCTGTTCCAGCCTCAGCAACTCCTCCTTCAGACACTGTTTCTTCTGCATTTCTTGTTCTTGACGGAGCTGCATTTCCTTCAGCTGCTCTTGGTGCTGTTTAAGCTTCCTTAACTGTTCTCCGCCAGTGCATCTGTCTAAATCAAGCTCTATAGAAGACGGAGAAGAAGCGATCTTAGCAAAATTAACTGCATGAGTGGGATCAATGGGCCTCCTGTTGCCTGGGACCAATGCTAAGTAGTGGCCATTGGCTATTTTAAGAGAGGTGGTGTCGTTCTGGTTCCAGTTGTCTTCTTGCAATTTTTTTCCCAGCTTATCTTCATCTGTATTCTTGTCTCCTGTCAGACAGTCAAGATCACTTGGTTCATCCATTAGAGATGCATGCATCAAATGAAACATTTGGTACAACAAAAAAAACCAGGAGGGTTGAAGAGCTATGTGACAAGACAGGAGAGGCCTGACGAAAAAAGAAAGGGGCTTTAAAAATAAAGTTACATACATGACACAGGAACACTATTTTACTATAGTTACAAATCAGGAAAAACATTACAAGGAATTTATGACCTGGTTTCTCTCTTACCATGCATTTTTATAAAAGCATATTTTCCTTTGCTTGCTTTAATGATGTAAACAACGATATCTATCTGCTGCTTTGTTCTCACTGAATTCCATGCAAGAAGGCAAGCAAACAACAAAATACAATACATTGTCTGCAATACAAACAAGTACTGAAGAGAGACAAACAAACATGGGAAGCGACAAAAAATCAATGACGGTCAAAAATATGAAGCTGTTGCTAAAGGTGAATGATTCATCCTATTTTAAATGTGTCTATGTAGATACATATTTTTCAAAAGGCAGCAATATCCCAAAACACAAACATGAAATAATAAATGCTCAACACTCAAGGGTTAAGAAACCTCTGATAAAGGTGTGTAACAATACCAACATCTTTCTGGGAAGGAGCAGGCAGGCCAGGGGAAAAGGCATGGAAGGAAAAAAGGTATTTGGACTTGGTACGAGCATTGGGTGGTTTTCTGCCTGATGGCGTGTTAAGAGCCCTGAGAAATGTTTTACTCCCGGTACTGCGATGGAGCACGGTATTATTGACCGCTGTCTGTGTTACTGCCATCACCATTTGATGGTGACCAACACAGCCTTAATTAAGTATTTGGCCTAAATACAATTAATTTTAAAAAATATTTAATGCTTGTTTCAATTACAAAATTTCAAGGCTTTGCTAATGGGAGTAGCTCCTCCAAAAGATTAACAATGACCAGTTTGACCCGGAAAACCGTGGGACTCGCCTATTTTCTCCTCATTTAAGTCAACTTTCATGTGTTTTATGGGTCACGGTTTCAATTGCACAGCTGTTAGTTGGTTAGTTGTCAGATAGTTTAAACTTTCAAGAGAATAAGAGGAAAATGTATATACCATTATTTTCAAACAAACATACTATTTGATTTGAAATTAAGTTTGTCAAAGGAATTCAGTCAGTTAACACGAAATATTATCAAGCATAGTTATATTTAATCAAACTAGAGGGACATTCTGAAAGCTATCAATATAAATGTAGGCCTACAAATAAGAGTCATTCATAATCAAAGCCAGGGTAAGTAAACTTATGTTTAACCAAAAACTCGACAACTCTGTAAATCTTAAAAACCCTTTGACATGACCGATCATTTCATTTCACAACTAGCATATATTTTTTTACATTACTATTAAAATCATAACTTTGTATATATAGTTGTCATTCAGTGTTTTAGCTGATACCTGATCGGAACTTTTTCTTTTTTCATGTCTTTCTTCTGAGATACCAGGTGAAATGTTACCAGCTTCTAGTCCCCCCCCCTCCCTAATTGTCCGGTGGTTCCGATGCAGCTCCGCCAGAATGTTTTACAACCATTAACATTGCTCCTTTCTCGAAGAAGTTAACATATTCAAGAACTTCCTAAATTTGTTTAAGACCTCAAGGGAAAACATTTCTGCTTCGGACTTTTAAGCCGAAGATTCAAAAGATCAAACTTTTGACTTTTTTACAGTGGCTAAGAATGTTTTTGAGAGCTCAAGTATACACAGAACACACTTTTGGTGACTGTAAACTAAGACTGTGGCAGTGTGGACTTTTTCCTATAGGTGAAACAACAATGTATAACAGTTGAAGAGTGTTACGTCTCACTGTTGAGGCCATATTTCGACATGGCAGCCGAAGCCAACTTCCCAAGTACGTCATCATGCGAAGGGAAGCAGCTGGACAGCTTTGTTGCGACTTTAGTGAGGGGGACGGGTTTGATTCGCAGTCAAAAGACGGCGTGGCAGAATCCATTATGACCTTAGGCAGCCAGGGTAGGCTGGTAGCACATGGTCCTTTGTGCTACCAGCCAACCCAGCCACATCTAGTGCCTCTCCCAATCCGGATAAATGGGACGGTTGTGTCAGGAACAGTCTCCGACGTAGAATCCTACGACAAACCAAAATGCGTACCGAGACAATCCACGTAAGAGCCGAAAGAAGTTGCTTTGTTCTCGACCCTGAACAGAATAAGAATTGCCAATTTTCTTGCTTAGAATTAAGACGAAAGAGAACAAGAGAAATCAAAAAGCGCCTTGAGCTGACTGGTGTAGCACAGACAGACATAGATGCAGGTTCTAAAGGGTTAACTCCTGCGGCTCTCAAGCGCAGACCAGGTACATATTTAGTTCCAAAGCCCTATCGAGTCCCGGATACTAGCGGCCGATCCCAGCAGACGTTATGTTTTTTATGTACGAACCCGACCAGTGTCAGTCACATTTAATACTAGCTGTTTTTCCACTGAGTGTTAAAACTGTTACACAGCTGTTGTGCTCTGTGAGCGTTTAATCAAGGCGGGCAGTAAATCAGCTGCTCATCAGATAACGCTGTCAAAGTCATTGATTGGCTGCATTTGTGACAGATTTGAAAACTCTGCCAAGTTGAAGCCGTCTTCAGCGAGCGCAGAGAAGAAATACCAGGAGCAACACATTGAGGCACAGGTGTGTTGTTCAGCAAACCGACATCCAAACTGCATGCTCAGAATTGGGGCACAAATATTACGCCATGGTTGTGCGGTTATTGTAAAAGCCATACAGTAAATCTCCAATGTTAACCTTTTAAGTAACCACCACCTGGCATTAAGTATGGTTTGATTGTGATGGACAGCTGATTTTAAATCTGAAAATGGGACAAAGATATTTTATTATTTGGGGTGAGTAGCTCTTTAAAAGAACTATTCACCCCACTGACCTCAACACGATCCCTCTGTTCTACCCACTCATACCGCTTCCTCCTCCCCCGGACTAAGCTCAGCACCATGGGTGATCGGGCCTTCTGTTCTGCTGCCCCTCGTCTGTGGAATGCCTCCCTGACCATCTGAGGGCTCCACAGATGACTGACACATTTAAAAAAGGACTTAAAACTTTCCTTTTTAGCAGAACCTATAACTTTAATTAACATTGCTGCTTTTTGGTCAGGTTTTCATCTAGTTATTATTTTATTTTTTATTGATGCTTTTATCTGCTTTTACTTTGTATGCACAAAATGCATTATAAATTAAATGTATTGTTATTATTATTATTCATGGTGTAGAAAAAAGGGCCCTTGGACATAATCACGATTCCGCTTTTGGTTTGACCAAAATTCCATTTTAGATACAACACCATAGGGGAACACACAAAACATAGGGAGAGAATGCAGGCATGCTGGATCCGTGAGTAAAATAGAAACGAGAACAAAATGCCTTACAATGATGTTTTAATGGAATTTTGAAAGATAAACCTAATGTGAAACATTCATTTATTTAGTTCTGAACATGTCTAGTATTGAATGGTTTTAAATTCAAGGTAGTACAGTCTTTTTGTTAGTTAAGCATGCAATATACTGTTGAGATAGTATAACAAACCTTCACTATGAAAACATTTTATCAAGTGTAAAGCTCATCCGTTATAGGTGTAGGACAATGCGGTGTCTCATCACAAATAGTAGGCTAGATAGTTTCTTCATCAACACAAATTATCAGCTAACTTAGGCTAGAAACTTTGCCATTACAACCAAATGCCTGTAACACATACTATATGTCACTTCACACTATAATACCTTAACAACTTCTACAAAGAGTGGAGAACCTCTTACTCATTAAAAACTTCTCCAATTTTTATCTAATACTCCCACACCTACTTCATCGAACATGTAAGGGCAGATCAGCGATGTTAATACGGTAACTAGCCTTTGTATTGATAGCTAAAATGCCTGAAACAAAAACATTCAAATTCAAAAGAAACATTTTACTTTCACTGCGGTGCTGTTGGACATGACACATGGGTACACTGGGTAGGGAGGACCAGGAGTCAACAGAAACACAACAAGAAATAGGCAAATACATTTGTTTCGGTGTAAACACTAGGATAAATACACAATGAGTCCATGTAGTTTCATCCACTTTTTTTCCCGTTTTTCCATTTTGACGTCTGACCAATCTGTCAATACCGCATCCAGGGCTCCATGATATTCAGTGTTACTTAAAAACAACAGTCTACTAGAAAATGGTAGTAGCTATTGTCAAGGTGTTTAAGACATACACATGAAAGAGGGAGTCTTCATTTAAAAACTGCTACAGTAACTTTCTCCTTCATTCGTTTTCCTTTTCCTAAAATCTTACTTTCTGTTTTTTTTCAGCCAACTGGACAAAACAAATAAGATGTAGAGGGGGAAGGTTGTGGGGAAAAGGTGCATTCCAAAGATAACTGGGGGTAATCATACATTACCTGATAGAAAACTATCAGTCTTATCACAAATGGTGGAGTAGTAGGGTGGGTGGCTGCTGTTGGTGTCTCCAGACTCCTGGGGCTCAAAGTGGTGACTTGGCTCCATCGGCTTCACTTCCTGCAGGTGGTCCACAGGAACCGTTTCCCCGAACATGTAGTGGTGCTTATCCAGACTGGACTGGTATTCGTCCGGATGACCGAATGGCATGAGGTCCACCTGTCTAACCAGCCTGTCCCCTGCCTGGGCAGCAGCAGCTGATGGCAGAGTGAGCTCCTTGATGAGGGAGGGGTCCTTAGCCTCCTCTGGAAGCTGCTCCTCATTCTCCAGGGAGAAGATTCCTGGGCTCTTTCCACAACTCTCAGCCATGGAATGAGCGTTGGAGTTGGATGTGGTGCAGTCGAAGCCATAAGATGCCACAGAGTTGGCAGACAGTGGTGTAACTCCACCTCCGTCCTCATCCCCCTCTCCGACCATCATATCTACTGCTTCTTCATCCTCCTCCAGAGCAGGTAGACTACAGGTGGGAGTAGGACTATCAAATCCAGCGCTTTCGTCCATCACTGGTGCATCGGGGTCATTTATTTGCATCTCACCCTCTGTGTCACTGGCTTCATCTCCAGAGGTAGAGGGGGAAGATGGGGCAGATGCTGGGGCAGTTGGAGGTCCTGTTCCTGGGACCTCATCTGCAGGGAGTGTCTCAGCCTCTTCCTCTTCTCCGTCGCCTTTTTCCAAATGAATACCTAGGTCCTGATCCATATCAGGCTGTAATGAAGCGGGCACTGGGGTCTGCTGCTTGTCGGAGCGGCACTCCACCCCAGAGCTGCTATCATAATCACAGATGTCTTCTGGTGTGCTCAGTTCACTACTGCTATGGGCCGCTACATCCACAGCTGGGCCATCAAGTAGAATATGAACCTTCTCCAGGTCGGATTTCTTCATATCCATATGGGCCGATTGGTGCTGCTCGTGCTTATCCTCTGATTGAGGAGCAAAGCAATGAGCACTGCTGTCCAAATGTGCCTTGATAGGAGACTGGGTGGGTGTCTCCGATTTAACTGCACCGTGGTCAGAAATGTGGCCGGGGGACGAGACACAGAGCAGTGAGGCTGGTTGAGCCCAGGGATCAGACAAGGGGTTTGTCTGGTCACCAGAGGCGCTAGGCGCTTCGCAAAGCAGACGACCAGAGCAACTGAGGTGGTCTAAACGTTCCTCCTCATTAAACTCATCTTCATCAGCATTCTCACAGCTCTCTGTCACTCCTTCACTGGGCATCTCTACATCTTCATCGTCGTCATCGTCATCGTCGTCATGTCTCTGCTGCTGCTCTAACACTTTGTGGTGCTCCTCTACTCTCTCTGAACTGAGGTCAATATCATCCACCTGCTCCTCCTCCTCCTCGTCATCTTCCACTTCCTCATTGGCCAGGGTTTCCACATTGGGAGAACTTATGAGATTGAAATCTCCGTCAGAGCCACGGAGGCTTGAGTCAACAACGGCATCTGAGCTTTGAGTTCCTTCTAATATCCCGGTGTGCTGAGTGCTGCTGAGATCAGAAACTCCGGGCTGCTGACTGCTTGTGCAGCTGCTCACATCCTCAGAGTCCATCCCAGGCTGCTGGTCGTCACTGTGCCACCTTGAAGAACCAGAAAAGGTGGGGGACTTGATTTGGAACTCTTCAGTGGGTTGAGATGTGCTAATGTAAGTGGCTATGGATGAAGGCGGATGTCCCAGTCTCAGTTGTTCCTCATCTTCATCTTCATCCTCTTTCTCATAATCAACATCTTCATTTATCTCCTCATCAGCCTTTTCCACTGCCTCCTCTTTTTCATGAGGGGAGATCAGGTGCCCTGGGGGGAAATCATTTATGGGAGAGGTACTGAACAAATGAGGTTGTACCATGAAGTTGATGGTGTTTGCAGATGTAGGCATAAACTGGTTCTCTTGCTCTTCCTCCTTCATTGCCTCATGTTCCTCAAATGTTGCTATATTAGCTTCGTCCCCTGCCTGAAGGTACATCATATTGATTGAGCTGGCAGTAACAGAGTCAGATGGAGGCTGGGGCTGGCTCTTAACCCAGTGATCAGATTGGATTTGAATGTCCAGCAGAGAAGAGCCATTCTTTGGCGCTCTGGCAGGAGAAACAGAGCCTGGTGGGGAACAAGGGGGAGACATGACAGTAGTTCCCAAGGAAGTAACCAACTTTTCTGCTGACTCCTGGAACTCGAAAACGTCCAACTGGGCTGACAGCTCAACATTGTAGGCTGGTTCATCGACAGGTTCAGCTCCCAGAACTGACGGTGCTGTTTGCCCAGACATTGGTTCTGGAGAGGGCTCAGGAGATTGATCTTGTCCAGGTTCTGGTGTCGTTTCCCATAATAGATCTGGTGTTAGTTCTTGTATAGGTTCTGGTGTTGGTGTCCTGATTGGCTCTGGAGTCAATTCTTGTGTTGGCTCTTTTGCGAGTTCTTGAACGGGCTCTGAAATTGGTACTGGAGCCTGTATTGAAACCGGTGTTATTTCTTGTATGGGTTCTGGTGTTGCTTGTCTTATAGGTACTGGCATTAGTTCCTTTATTGTCTCTGGTGTTGGATCCTGAATGCATTCAAATATTGGTTCCTGAATGGGTTTTGGTAGTTGTTCCTCAATGGGTTCTGGTTTTGGTTCCTGAATGGGCTCTAGTACTGGTTCTGATGTTGATTCTCGCACAGTCTCCAAAACGGTTGCAGATAGTGGCTCCAGTATGGGGGCTGAAGCTTTTTCTTGGACTACTTCAGCCTGGCCTGACATCAGATCTGCTGCAGGAGTCTCCACGGCTGCTTCAGCAGGGGGTTCTGGTTTCTTTGGCCCAGCAATGGAAGCTGCAGCAGACGCTATAGCTGCAGCAGACGCTATAGCTGCAGCAGCCAAAGCTATTTCTTTTCCAGTTTCTGAAACAGTCTCAGCTTTTGGGGCACGTTTCACAGGAGTTGGGGTGCTGCTGCCCACAGATTTTTTTGAGCTGGAGCTCTTAGTTGTAGCCATTTTGGATCCAGGGGCCTTGGAAGGATCCTTGGAAAGTGTTTTACTGTTTTGACTTTTTAATGTGTTGGGTGTCTTGGTGTCTGCAGCCTTACTAGCAGTAGGCTTTTTAGCGTTGGTGTCGGACTTTGCAGCAGATTTAGGAGTTTCTGTTTTTTTTGACCTTGTTGTAGAGGGTGGAAGAGAAGGAGAGGACTCTGCAGCCTTTTTGGATGCTAAGGTGGCTGATTTGGTAACATCTAGGTGGGAAAAAAGGTACAGGGAGACAATTATATATTTCAAGTACAAAAAAAAGAAGAAAAAAACAGTGCCATACTGAATGTAATAGCTTTCTTCATTTATAAGGCATTTTATTATAATCAGGGATATGCAGTGTGCAGATTAAATGGATTGAGTTTATCCACAATTATAACACTTGTGTCCCAAGGTCACAGATGAGGTCATTACTCAATAGGTGGCTTTACGTGGACAGACTAATTCCGATTAGATTTGGAAAATCCTGCATGTTAGATTTCATTCCTTTGCAAGGAGGTAGTCTAAGTCCTTTCAGAAAATATTTCCGATTGCCAGTTGCTGCATGTAACACTGTTTCAGAAAGATTTCTGTTTGCGTTTTATCTGTGCATGCCAAGCGTTGTGACGTGATACTCCGGCTGAGTTTTTTCGGCGCCGCGACTTATTTTAAATATGGGGACTTCGAAACAGTACCGGTCTCCATCGGAAAGTAATTTACTCATCGCAACATTGAAAGAGTTTAAAATAATTGGAAGGTTAAATGGATGAAAATTCACTTCTGTGCATTTCCTCTTTGTCGTATTCTCCTTCTGGACACATGTGGGCGGTTGGCACCCAACTCATCGAAGTATTATCGACAACTTATGAACTGGAATGTGGATCGTCTGCGCATGTCAGAAATCTGTTTCCGATTAGATGAGTTGATGTATGTAAACACCGGGTCGGTAAAAGAAATCTCAAGTCATGTAAACAGGCGACCGACATTGCAATTCGGAAAGGTTTAATTGGGATAGGAGAAAAGTCGCCCATGTAAACCCATCCTGTTGTGTGCTGATGTACCATATGATGAACCATAACCCCTATCGTATGTGAAATCTGAGCAACCTAAGTTCATATTTGGTTAAAACTATGTATAAAATGAGCAAAATTTAAAAGAAAAAGAAAAATACATATACATTTTTTTAAAAGTATAAGCTGCAGACCTTTAGGCCTCCTTAAAAGGCAGGTTGGAGTTTATTTCCACTGTTTTTTGGGGAGATGAGGATTGACCATTCTCCGTCAAATACAGATGGAAGAAAGTATATGACGGTAGGGTTGACATTGATGTCCTTTAGCAAGGGCATCAATAAATAGTTGACGGTAAAATTTATGTTTTGTACAAAAAGAGAGTTTCCTCTTTAATGGTCTAAAGATTTATAACTGATAGAAGGTTACTTAATCATTCCAGCTTACCTTTTTTCACAGGTGTTGTGTTTCTGGACATCAGTGATACTGGAGCTTTACCACCAGGGGGGGTATTTGTGGTAGGTCTGGATGCAGCAGACTTGGCAATGGGCTCAAAGCTCCTAGGAATGGCAGTTTTGGCTGTAGCTAAAGAGCTCTTAGTTGTACCGGTACTGGGGGGCCGGGGTGAGCCTGTGGCCGGAAGAGCTGATGCTGGTGAGCCAGTTATAGGCCTGAAAAATTAGATGAAGAAAGATTAAGAAATAGTGAGTGGTAGAATAACTTCTCTGTCACCATTTTGGAGGAAATATTTCATTTACATCACAAAAATATGTTTGTATTCATCCACATTTCCTTTTAATGCTACAAATGTTCATCAACTTCACATTCCCATCATCTAATTAATTCATTTTTTTATGAATAAAGATTATGTTTTAATGCATAATCTTAACAACTCCTCAGCCTAAACTGCAGTCTTACGGATGTCATTCAATAATGCAAATGAATCCCCACTGGCTTGATTGTGATCTGTTTCTCTCATCCTCTAAAATATCCCTGTTGTGGGACAAATTAAGCATTATTTTAACTTATCTTATATGGTTTAGTACTCATTTAATAATACGTCCGTCTATCATTTGCAACACACATCTTTTGTCCAACACATTCATAGTGTAGCTACCCTTTCGACTATATTATTATCGATCAGTTAATTTTACTAATGGTCCCTCCACCTACTGTATTTGGTCGAGGCCAGAGTCATCAGCTGGTTCTATTACTTTTCTTCTTTAGTCTATGGAGGAAAATTTGTGACTTGTTAAGACATCTCTTTTCTCACCATTAAATTCTCTGATTGTTGGACGAGTTTTGAAACTTATAGAAAGGCTAAATTCAGTTCAATCCTCTAAGATTCATTAAAACAAAAATTTGAAGATATTCCCTGTTGTGACTTCCACAAATGTTAAGAGAAACAAATAAACCCGAAATGATCAACTTTAAATGTTGTTCACCAGTCTACTTTAATCCTCTTCTCATTCAAACACAAGCAAATTTGCTAAAACTAAAACAGATAAGGAGTCCCTCAGAATAGCTCTTAGAGATGTCATAACCTCAAGGATAATTTACGCTCAATGTAAAAAACTTATAAAGATTCTTACTGAGGCTTGTGTCTGTGCTCGAGTGTTCACTTTGTGAGATTGGTGGAGATTCTTAAAAGAGATTCTTAAAGTACTGAACGGAGCAGTATCACTAGATATAATGAAGAATGACACGACAAAATGTGTTTAAAATATGAAAACGCTCTCCATTCACAGGTCTTATTGTCTTCATAGACAACTTCCAATTTATTGGTATCTGTGCTTTAGCCGCTTTTTATTTACTAGGTACATTATCACAACATCTGCCACTTTTTTTGATATTAATACTTCTGAGCCTTCTCTGTATGCAGGTATTGAAGGAAATACTTTTTGAAATTAAGTATACAGGTGCATCTCAATAAATTAGAATATCGTGGAAAAGTTAATTTATTTCAGTTATTCAATTTAAAAAGTGAAACTCGTCTATATTTTGGATTAGTTACACACAAAGGGAAATATTTCAAGCCGTTATTTGTTTAAATCTTGATTATTTTGGCTCACAGCTCATGAAAACCCAAAATCACTATCTCAGAAAATTAGAATATCACATAAGACAAATAAAAAAAGGATTTTTAATACAGGAATTTCCGCCTTCGATTCAGTCACCACCAACTATTTCCCCGGTTTCTTAGTATCTGTTAATTAGGGCCCGAGCACTGACAGTGCAAGGACCCTATTGAATTGCAAGGAGTTCTTCTTCTTATTATTATTATTCTTCAATTTCTCCTGGCAAAAGAATCGCCTTTTTGCGCCTTTTGCGCATCCCAAGTTTCAAGCATGAAACTTGGGATGCATGTTTATCAATTTAGGATCTACCAAATTGTAATCGGATGTTATGGCCTAAGACAAACAGGAAGATGGCCAATTTGACATGAATGGACGCTACAGAGGCGTTTTTGTTTTAACAAACTACTCATAGTTTTTATTTAAATTTGGTTAATTTTGAGTACTCAAGTTTCTTTGTTTACATTTGCATTTTAACAACAGTCTAAAAAGGAATAAATAAAACCTTAACTTGTTGCGTAATGACTATTTCCTGAAAGGGACAGTTTTTAATAAAGCTGCTGATTTAAAATGATCCTGATATAAGTTCACCATGTTTATTCAAACTATAAATTGCTCACAGAAGCCTAAGAGCTGGAGAACGGTGATAAATTCATAGCTTTTATTGGTCAAACAGACAAAGGTGTCAACAGCTGATCTGATCGTGTGTTTATCCTCGACAACTCTTGATGAAGGCTGAATAAGCTGCTATAATGTCGGTCTACGGTTCCACTTAAAGCCACAGGATCATCTTTGTGTGCCACCATTTGTCCTTTTACTGTTTATATTGAAAATAGTGCCTAACCATGCTTCTGTAAATTTAAAAATATGTATATAGCAGATGTCATTATTAACAATGGTATATATTATAAATTTTCTGGTTACTCACTAAACTAAGCCAAACATTTCCGCTGCAATGGAAATTAACAGTTCTTTAGCCTGAAGTAGAAATTTGAATGTTCTGACAATACCGGAAGTAAGCTCATACATTTTGTTGTGTTGTGCAAATGTATCTTTGACTCATCTTCTATTATTGTTTGATCCAACTAAGAACTCAAACTTCGTGGGTACAAATAAAAATAGACTATGAATATAGTAACAGAAATGTATTCTGGTGCAATTGCATATGTTACGTGTTTAGCCGCAGCCGCATGAGATTATGCTGGAGACCCACCATCCTATTAGAAGTGTATTTCTGTAGTCACTTAGCACCACTCAGTATTAATGCCGTCTGGTTATTATCTGGCTATTAAAAATAAAGTGCCTGCTCTCTGCTTCTGAGTTGATCTACAGTGTCGACTCTTTTATATCCCTGAAGAGACGGGGATATTATGGAATTGTAATTGCCGCCACTGCCGCAGATACTTAGTGTTAACACGATAACTCAAAAACTATGTCATGGATTATTTTCCAATTAGTACGCACATAGACCTTAGTGTGAGGTTCAACTGAACGGATTTTGAGAAAGGTCAGTATTATATTTCTGACACTAGGGGGAGCTTTAGCTTCCAAAGTTGTAGGACCATAATTTCTCAACCTTTGGTTCCATTTAGTCAAGATTTGGAACATATGAATTGACCTGCAGTTGCAGGTCTGCTGAAACATCTGTGATGGGACCGGTGAGTCCAACACAAAACTAAAAGCTTCACGTCAGAGTGAAAGGATAATTCCTTTACCCAGGACATGATTGTTGCTGATTTTTTTTTAAGTCAATAGTTGTTTAGGTTGGAAAGCTATTCACCAATTCAAGTTGCTTGGATCATTTACTCATTCGAAAACAGTTGTCAGAACGAACACGACACCTCTTTTTTTTACTGTAATATAGTGGACAACAAGCTAATTTTGCATTTTGGCCTAAATCATTTTGGCAGTCTTCCATGCTGGACCGATACACTGGTTGTACATGCAGCTGTTTGTGCATTGTCTGAAAAAACGCAGAAAAATTTGAGCTGTATATACAATTTACATTTACACATGTAAAAGTTACAAAATGAAATAAGTAAGTTAAGAATTTTATTCATAAGAAGTCAGACCTTCCAATCCTGCATAAGGCATAGCATCTGATGGCTATATATACATATGTATGTATGTATGCATATAGATATATACACATACACATGTGGACTTCATTTTTAGTCCTATTATATTGTATGTCTTCATTTTTAGTCACCTTTAGTATACCTGTATGCTGGAGCTACTGCATTGACTAAATTTCTTTCTATCTATCTATCCATCAAATTCCCTTCATTTAATTCAGCTATATTACATGTCTGTTCTGTGGATAGTTGGAGATCCTGGTGGATTGAACTCGGTCCCATCTTATGGAGAGGCAGCAGCGCTAACCACTCCCCCACCGTGCCTCACCTAAATAATGTCACAGGTCAATGAAGTACTGGTGGTAATATCACTGCAGTGTGTTAGGGCACAGCAACAACAATTACTTCCTATGGTTCTCTGTACCTATCCTTTCTGTTTCTGAAGCTTATAAGCGTATCGGGATGGTTAAAGTGCTACATAGCTCTTTGATTTGTTTTTACATATGTAATTATGTTTTCCAACATGTTCATTTACTTCGGGCAAAAGGTGTACCAAACCTTGTAAATTTATATTTATTTTTGATATCTGACATGTCTATTTGTAATCAACTTCTGGGACAGTCGGTTAATGACAGGAGCCATACTTTAAGGTCTTCTGTCCTACTGACTCTGACTCAAAATCGTTAATGTGTTACACAGCATTCATATTTCTAAACCAGATTGTTGAAAATATAATCAAGACCTAGAGATCAGGTGTGACATACTGCCGAACTTACTAACTTGTTCTAGAGTTCTGACCCGATCAACTTGAAATTTGGTACATGACAAGATCACAAACTTAGTTATCAGAAAATTGGGCTCGGACATATTAAAGCATTTGGGCAGCACACTAGTGTGCAGTAGAGCTGCCGGAGTTAACCCTTAGTTCCTGCATGAATCTGTGTGCTATAAACTGACAGTGCATGGTGCTTTTTAATGCTATCATGTCCATAACAAAGTGAGATGTGATGTAAACTTAATGCTAAGATTAAGAGGGAAATCAATTCGGGAATTGATCTCAATCCTAAGCAAAAATCACCCCCATCATCAGCCAGCCTTAGAATGTAATAAGCAATCAGTCTCAAGCCCAGCATTCTGCACTGAAGTGCCACTGCAGCCTTGGGTAATACTCTTAATGACATGTTTTGTAAATCAATGACTGTATAAAGCTCTAATCTGAGTATAATCTCCACAATCCAACTGCTGCCTACTGGTGGTAAGTGGTGGGAGAAGGGGATCTTAGCCGTTAAGTACCTCACTGAAGAATGGAAGAAAGTGACATGCATCTAAAGGCTCGTTTATAGACATACAAATAGATGTAAGTGTATCAGTCAAAGCCTACACACTTCCAGATTCAAAAATTGATGATAACGTACCAAACAAATATAAAGTGGCAGTGGTGATGTTCTGGAAGTAGATCATGAGGATATTAATTAAAGTGTGATATGTGTAAGGGGAGTTAATTTAAGGCTGAGAGTGATTTTAAGGGTTGAGGGCAAATCCCTATAGGCGCCTGGTGACTTGAGGAACAAGCGGAAGCTGGAAAAGTACCGCATTGTGGTCAGAGACGGCAAAATCAAGCAAATCGTGCGAACCACATCATCACAGTAATGGAGAAATAAAGCAAGAAAGAAGCTATTGCTCTGGCAAACAGACAGAAGAAGAAGCACCAGAAGGAGGCATTGGGATGAACCAATGTTTTGACTCCCAAAGGCTATATCTGATCATAGTGACTGCAGTCTCACAAAAGTTTACTTCAGCCCCTTATCTTGGTCTGTCGCCAACTCACCTCAGGATCCAACACTGGGTACACAGTGTGACTCAGGTTAGGAACACATGATGACCCAATTGCACACAATCGCACTCAAAACACATGCATAAACTCAAGAAAATGCTCATTCTATAGAAGCAAAAACCCAAAGAGCATTCTCTCGTTCTCAGTTTATTCATCAGATAGCTCCTCTTCCCCAGTCGGAACTCCTTCCCAAACCTTGCACCATTCATTATGCTGCGGTATAATGCTTTCTCTAGTGAACCCCTGCTAGGCATTTCAGCAAGGCTTGTTCTGACACGGGCTGGTTGCTGGCCTACTTATAACAGGCACTTCCCAGTCTATGTGGAGGATTATAGACCTTAACTCCAACGTAGTATTTTTAGAAAGAAAAATGTTTTGGCTGTGTTGCCATGGAAAAAAAAGTTGAATATTTCTGGTCAACTGTTTACATATGTAGTGATCTAATAGGATTTAGTGTTTGCATTTGCCGACACATTCAATCGGAAAAGCTCTAAACAGTTGAGTAACAACGCAAAATCAACAAATATAAGACGTTTTCTATCTGAAGACAGGCTTCTATCATGTGATCAGTTCAATTATGACTGTTACTGAGATGCTGTTACTGAAGCAACAGCCTGATAGTAACTCAGGTTTTATCTTATAATGGAGGAACAGGGGCGGTAGGAGGGAGGGAAAATGCAATGACTGGAAAGCCTTACTGGTGCCTCAAAGTGCAGGGTTTCTCACTGATTCATTCTACGCTGGCGGTCCGCCACAGCCTAATTTATCCATTTACGTTACAGAATAAACGAAACGTTTATTCTGTAACGTGCATCTTTTAAGAAAGAAGAAAGAAGAAGAAAGATTCCTTTATTAGTCACATAGAGTCATACACAGTACAACATAGTGAAATTACTTCTCTGCATTTGACCCATCCCTGAGGGAGCAGTGGGCAGCCCCTCGTGGAGCGCCCGGGGAGCTAAGGATTCAGGGTCTTGCTCAAGGACCCTACGACAAGTAGACCCTGGTGGGATTTGAACCGGCTACCTTCCGATCGGGAGACGGCCGCTCTACCCACTGAGCCACAGCCGCCCCCATGTTTAACTCCAACATTAAAGATGTTGAACGTGCTTTTCTGTTCCTTTGCAGATGTTTATATGGTATTTGGTCAAAAATAGTTTGTCATTTGATTTTGTCTATATTGCTGGCCATAATAAGCAGAAACCTGCAGAGATCTTAGCAAAAAGGTTTTTCCCTGTGTAGGAGAGCCTGTTAGCCTTCAAGGAAGACCTTCGTAGTGGAGGTGCATTCAAGATGATACTGCACCTCAAAAAATATATTATATCTAATTTTATGTATTGACTTATCCTGGGGCTGGACAATTTAATATAAATAAACAGTGATATTGCCTAATAATAGCTAAATCACGGGCAGGTACAGTATTGTTAAAGAAGAAATTTTTGTGTTAAAATACAATTTTTATTCTAATATATTTATTATTGTGGGATTTGTCCTTATTAACGGCGTCCTCAAAGTTTTCCAAGGGTTTTTAATTCGTTCACAGCTTCAGTCTATCAAGCCTCCTGTCTGTTTTTCTTGGACTTGTTTGTAGAATTCACTTTTTATTTTCCCACTTAATACTTGAGAATTTGTATCAAAATTAAACTCTCTGCTGTGATCTAGTTCACTAAATGCTGACATCTCAGCATGTGAGTTGCTACGCCAAAGTATTCCACTCGACTGTTCACTTGAATTTCTGATCCGATATTCCAAAAAGCTTATTCAGCAAAGAAATGAAATTTCAATATAATTGGGCGTTCTTATTCAAAATGGGGTGTTTATATGGAGCAATTTAATTTTAATTAGGCTTTTTAATAAGAGTAAAGGGGTCGATCTAAACTCACCTAGTGTCTTCTTTGAAACTTGTAGCCAAGTGACTCTTTTTAAACCAACTTAGCAATAAGGTGCTTTATTATGTACACCTTGTTCCTCACAGTTCTATACGTTTTTGTAGTTTGGGTTTTGTTTTGTTTTTTTCAAAATTGCTATTACTCCGCAGCAAACTTTCAGATTTTTCCATTCCATTCCATTATAAAAGCTTTCAAAACACCAGAACAGATGATTTTTGCCTCAAGGATTTCTGAGAGGAGGACCAATTACAGACAGCTTTACCAATATGTCTCTATATGCTCATACATGCATATAGAGACACGATCCCACAAGGGTGTGGTTTCAATTTTAAACAAATGCCACATCTACCTGGTTGTCCTAGAAACGGGGGGCTTGGTTGGAACAGCAGAGCTAGGCTTGGTGGGAGTTGCAGAGGCAGGTTTTGGAGCTGGAGGAGAGAAATATAAAAATGATGGCAGGAATAATTAGAACAGCCTATAATACCATAGTATAGATTAATATATATCACAGCTATAGTATCAGGCGGATATATGTTTCATACATAATTCATAAGGATTTGGGACATATACATTCCTAGATCCATGGCATCCATTCCGGTATGTCTACTACAGTATATGTGCTGAATAAATGCAGGGAGTATCAGTCCCCGCCTAATTAACTCACAATGAAGGCTCTTCATTCGAGTTCTAGCTGTGAAATAATTTGTTCTTATGGATGTGGAACTTATTCTTTGGTGATGATATTTTCACCAACCTGAGGACTTTTTAGAAGTAGCCGCTGTGATGCTGCTTTTGACACCATTAGTAGGTGTATTTGGTGTCTTCTTGGCCGCCGTTGATCCAGTTATTGACTTGGTAACAGTGGTGGGTGGGGCAGCCCCTGTAGCTTTTTTCTCCAAAATTTTGCTCTTGGATGTTGAGGCCACATTGGGTCCTGTTGTCTTTTTAAGTACAGCTGTGGTTGGGTTGCTCTGTTTGACAGTAGTTGGAGGACTTTTCTTAGCCACTCCATTGGTCTGGGGCTTAGACACGCCATTTGAGTGGCGGCTCTGGGATGTGTTAGGCCGTGTAGTCTTGGTCGGGCTGGTGGCTCCAGGTCTTGTCTTGTCTGCTTTGTTGGAAGTCTTGGTTTTTGAGTCTCCTGAAGTCCTGTTGCAAGTCTTAGCCGGCAGATTTTTCTTTTCCTGGTCTGGTTGAGGCTTCTCCTGGTCCTTCTCTCCCACAGGTTGTTTTGTCATTTCCTCTGGGCTGGCTGCCTGGTTGGTCTCAGGTTCCATGACTGATGCTCCCTCATTTACAGAATTTGATTCAAATGTTTTCATTGGTTCTATTGCTCCCGTAACACCATCAGGCTTCATTTCCCCTTGATTGGCAGTGGTCAGTCTCTGCGGTGCAGGGCTGCTGGACTCCAATCTCACAGGATGGCCACAGGCTTTCTGAAGACAGCAAGGCCGTATCTAGAGGGAACAGGGATAAAATACATAATAATGTTATTAGCTGTCTCTATTATCAGTCCACAGGAATGAAGTTGGCCCTTGAAGTAAGATAAAGTGATGGCTTGACTCAAAGCTTTAGTATCATTCTCCAACAGGTGTTATAATACTGTATAAGATATTATTACTTACTGTATTAAATATGTGTAAACCCAGGAGAGGCCTACTTAGAATAATCTAACATATTGAGAAATTCATAAAGCACTATTCAATAGCTTCCCATTCATTGTTGATCCTAGTGCAAACAGTCTGACTGGTACTGTAAACAAAGTCAATTTTGGTCATGCAAAGATACACCACAACTTCATTGGATGTGCTTTGACGGAAACAAGAAATATTGCCAATTACATCCATATGTTTTATGAGGGGTTGAATAAGCGTACTGTCTTTACGATCACAGATGATGGAGCAGAGGGATGAGACGTCTACTACAAAAACATCACATTCTACAAATAGTCTTCATTCATTTCAACGCCAACTGCAGTGCAGTGGCAGATGGTCCCCACTGTGAAACTCAAAAGGTCAGTGACATACTTGGCTAGAGTATCTACCACGGGTTGAGTTTTTTTTCTGTGGAACTATATGGAAACAGAGCCCCTAGTGTGAAGGACTAACTTTCGGGGTTGCTAAATTTATAGGAGAGCAAAAGCTTTAGCATGCAGACTACACACATACAAGCAAGCAACTTGTACAATTGTGATGGCATGAAACATTTTAATTTGCACAGGCAAACAAGCTATGAAAGCCTACTTGATGCTGTTTGGGTAAAATTGATGTAAGAAGAAAAGTAGGGGTAAAGCTGTGGTTTTGAGTTGGTCTTTGGTTTAAAAACAGAGTGAGGAGTCAGTTGTGCAGAAGTCTAAGTGGTGAAAAAAACACTGGGGGAATACATGGGGCCAGCCCACAGGAAGAGGCTTGGCCTGTGGAGCATGTGAACAAGGGAAGGTGGAACTGAGTGAAATAAAAATACAGACAGGGTTAAGACCAGACATCATTTTTATGCTGATAAGATCTTAAAAACAACTCTCTAAAATGACTTTCTTCCCCATTTCCATCACCCTTAAATATCCTCTATTTCTGACGCACATCTTAAAAGGCCCTTCATTCTCCACTGACCCTCCCCTTCTTTTAAGCATTCTCTACTTCTCAATTTATTTCCTCCCCCCACCACTACTTCTCTCTTTACATCCCTCTGTTCCCTGTTTGCCTTTGCACAGATGGCCAGACCAGCTGAGCATGGCCAGGGGGCAAGAGTACAAAACCGAGATGAAAAAAGATAGCATCCTTGTATCCCAAAGAACCGACAACAGACACACTTAGCATGTGCAAAAGGCTCCCTCCCAAAGAGGGGAAAAACCAGTAGCTGTGAGAAACCGCTCATGCCACACCCTTCGTTGCAGTGGGCTTTTTTTGGTTCATTGTCACACCTTCTTATTGTGGATTTACTCAAGGGCGATACTATGACATTACATTACCATACATTACATTACATGATGCTAGATTAAGTAGTGGTAATTACATCCTATCTAATTATATTTAAGACAGAGTAGGGTGGGTCAGAGTCTTATGGTCAATGTATTTTTCACCTGGAGTAGTACCGATTTCATGTGAAAACAAAAGTGCAACCATGACATTTAAATCCTATTTTCTAGAAAAAGTCAAATTCAGCTTTAAGTGGCTCCAGGAAATCTGCCTTATCATGTTCTTGGTCCTGCAGAGGCTACACTACATTAGTTAAACACAAGCTTCCTTTTCATAATCATAAGGGCAAAGGGGACAAAATTTAGTCAGTAGCTGGGTTCAAATGGATCCCGTTATACTGAATAGATTTGGTTTAAGAGACATAGATAAATAAGATAAGAATAGATAAGAATGAAAATGCTCTTTATTAACACCCCATTCTGAATAACAAAGTCCAACCCATTTAAAATTTCATCCCTTTGCATAGAGATGGAATAACTAATTGGAAAGACAACCACAGCATGTTAACAACCGGATGGAATACCTCCTGGCCTGTGCATACTCGCCGTTGTAACTCAAGTGCATGATGCAGGATTTAATAAACTAACCAAAAGCAGACATGGTTCTTTGTAGAAACTCACAAAGAATGATGATTTCTACAAATAAATCCAAGACAACTGTCAGATGCCGTGATACACTGAAGCTGTAAATATATATTGAAAACCCCTGGAAAACTTTGAAAACGCTGTTTATAAGGAAAAATCCCACAACAACAAAAATGGATCAGAACCACCGACTTCACTTCTTATGCAACAATACATGAAGTCACCAAAGAGGAGGAAGACCTCTGTGGGTGTCATGGACCATCGGTGGATCTGGGTTTTCAGGATGAAATGCATGATGAGGAGTTTCTGCTTTAAAATACTTCAAAAAATGTTGATATTAAAGTAACATTTCTGGTGAGTTCACAGCACAGCCTCACTATTAACTTCATATTTGGGAGCGTAGTAATGATGTTACATCATTCTGAATATTACCAATCTGAGGAGCTGATGAGGCGCTATTGTATTCACCTTTTCGGTTCTTCATCCCATCCCATGCCTTCAGTGAGAGTAAGCTTGTGTTACTGCTTCGGTAAAAGCATCCCATTAACAGCAAAAACTGCACTCACGTGATCACATGATAGATGCACATCTTCTGATAAAACACCTCATATATTGGGCCATTATGCGCCTGTCACACATCTGTTTACACCGTTCCTATTGAATGAGGTGGGGTATGTAAACACCAGATCCTATTAGATCAGTAATCATGTAAACAGTTCATTCAAAATCTTCAATTACAATGAATTAAATCAAAAGAAAGATGAAAATTACTACATTTCAGGCAATACATTCCAGATGACTGAATTTGTTGGCCTAGTTAGTTCCTTTTCATTTAAAGCTGTGTGAAAGATTTAGAACTCAAAAAATGGCCCAATCCAGAGACCAAAGCTTAGTCGGACCATGCAGTCTTGCAGCTGTATGATTTCCTGCAAGAAAATAATCTGCGGTCAAATATTATACATTTCAAAGGCTGCAGTTTGTTATCCTCAGTATTCAGCTATTAACAATAGCTAGGATTTGAAGAAGTGTATAGAAGTATCAAGGGTTTCCTGTGCTGATGGGTTTTGAGGTTTGGTTCACGGTTAAATTCTATAGTTGAATTCACAAAAATGTGTTTTGTTGGCTTTCACAATGAGCCTGGGTCTTGTGGTTGCAGCTTACATGGAGCATCCCACTCAAAATTCTCTGCAAGCCACTATGATGAGCTATAAGGTCGTTTAGACAAAGGAAACCCAGAAAACACCAGAGATTTGGCCTGAACACAGTGTCAGGAGAGCCAAGTGAAGCACTTAAGTCTGCTTGTCGGTGGACAGTCTATTGCTGTTATTTTTATACTCAATATTAGCCTCAGAAAGTAAGCTAATAGTGGTAGAGGTGAAATCACCCTCCAACTATTATCCCTTCCTCATACCTAAACATAGACGAACTGTGTGTTTGTTCAAAATTGTGTGAAACCCTCACACACAGCAGTGTTTGGGCCTGTATTGTTAATAGCTGTAGGGAATCCAACTCCGTTGAGGGATCTAAGCTTTTCTGACTGTCTAGACAAGCTCTGGAAAAATCGGGTCATCGTGTATTTTAACAGAAAACTTGTACTTTGACGCACTTTTTAATACAATCGACTACTTTGTGCTGGGTGTTTCACATTCACCAAACGCCTGCTTACTGTGCAACAGCAGGGCAAACTATTAGGATGTCATCACGCTGAAAATTTCACATTTCTGTATATTTTGAGTGCAAATGATTCATTATGAAGATTAACATTACATAATTATTGCGTTATCAAGCTAAAACTCAATGAGCTCTTGCACTCATGTCTACTTACAACCCATGTGGGGTTGAAACATGAGACTCTTCGCCTTCTTCGAACAAATGCTTAAATCGAAGTGCCCCCACTCACTCACACACTTAAGCCACCAACAAACCAAGGCTATGCGTGAATCCATGCAGTAGAAAATCCGCCCTGCCTTGACAGTACACAACTGTGTTCACGCAGACACACACAAACATGCATGTGCATTCTGAGCTTCGTCTATCCCCGGGGCCTACTTTAAATAGAAGTCAAAGAGAGGTTTTGTGGGGGAAGAAGACATTGTTGAGGGTGGGGCAATGGTGAAATAGATACAAAAAATAAAATGAGCTTTGTGCCAATGTAGCCCTTTGCTAATACTTCGTGGGTTTGAAGCTATGCACAACATATCTAATGTCAATGAGAGAGTGTAGAGGAGTGGATGTTAGAGGTTCAAGGTCTGGAATTTGAAGGCAGTTTTAACAAGAAGATGAGTAGCCTCTGGTACTGTTATTGCTACTGTGTGAACAGCAAACACAAAATACTGAGATGATCTGTGTGTGCTTTGATACAACTAATAATCCACCTAAGCAGGTAAATGTAGCAGCTAATTATATTAATCTCATACAAACCCAGGGATGGAATTTCTCTAGGGGGATCGAAGGATGTATTCCAATTAAAGGGGTTCACACTTCTTAGCCTTCCCTGGAAATTTTACTCTGGGGTTCTGAAAAGGATGCTCCAACCGAACTTTGCATCTCACTTTCAAGAGGAACAATGTGGATTCTGTCCTGATAGTGGAACAGCGAACCAACAACCATCCAGTTTACATGCGTTTTGTCCCCCCGTTTTGTCACATGCGTTTTGTCCCCCCAGGAGTCCTGTAGGGGGTACTGCGGGAGTATGGAGGGGGCCATTGCTACGGGCCATCGGGTCCCTGTATAACCAAAGTGAGAGTCGTGTCAATGTACCCGGTAGGTAGTCAGACGCTTCCAGTGAATTTCCTCATGAAAAGGAGTTAAAGTATCTTGGTGTCTTGTTCTTAAGTGATGGGAAAATGGACCGGGAGTTTACAGGTGGTTCGGTGCAGCATCAGCAGTAATGTAGTTGTTGTATCGATCTGTTGTGGTAAATAAACAGCTGAGTCTGAAGGCAAACCTATAAATTTACCATTGATACTAGATTCAAACCCTCACCAATGTTCATGAGCTCTGTCTAGTATCTGAAAGACTTTCCTCATACGGTGGCTGGGGTCAAAATTAGAGAGTATAAGGTACGGAGCTCAGACATGCTGAGAGGGCTCAAAGTAGAGCCGCTTTTCCTTTGCGCCCAAAGAAGCCAGTTGAATTGGTTCTGGCATCTGATTAGGGTGCCGCCAGGACGCCTCCCTGTGAAGGTTTTCCGGAGCGTCCCACAGGGAGGACACCCAGAGGACCTGGAACTCACTGGTGGAGCTATATATCCCATCAGGACTGGGATACCTTGGGGTCCCCCAGGAAAAGATGGAGTGTGTTGCTTGAGAGAGGGATGTCTGGAAATCCCTTCTTTAGACTGCTATCACCACGATCCTATCCTGGATAAGCAAAAGCAAACGTATGACTGGACGAACGAATGGATGAACTAAATTAATGTGGTTTAGCTCAATTAACCACAAGAGTATGAAAAAAATTTTTGAGGATGAAAATAAATTCCTTTAAATTTGATCATAAATGCATTAAGAGATTCCTTAGAAAAGGATTAAAAACATGTGTTGATATTAAATATCTTTTCAAATACTTCATTCAAAGTCTACCTTTCTTGCTAAGATGTATATTGGCAGCTCAAAACAAACTTCTTCCTCAAGCCAGACTCTGCAATAACGTGAGTATGTTTTTGTGTCCTTGTCCATAATTTCTCTTGGAGAATATCATATTCGAGACACCACATGCTGGCATGTGGCCCGAGACTGTAATTTCAACCCACTTTAAGTCAAAACAGTGGTCTCAGTCAACTCTTTACTCCATTAAAATATACTCACAACCATTGATTGACATTCCTATCTAGATTGAAAATAACACAAACCATACATTATTTTACTGTGAGATCTTTAAAAAAAAAATGATATCATACAAAATTCATACAAAAAAGGGATACTGATCAACACAAAGTGAAACTAATATTTTGTCAAGAGACTAATTATCACTCACTCTCTTACACACGGTATCCTTAAATCAATATAATTGTGTTTAGGAGTGTTTTTTAAATAAAAACCAGGCATTTCATTAAAAGGCATTTGAAGTAGCTTAGCATTGCATTCTAAAACAAAATGCTAAAAACAAGGTTTTATCTTTTTAGGTTGATAGTTTGGAACCAATAGTAGACATGAGTCTAGAGACTACGGAGACCAGAGACTACGGAGGGACCTGTATTCATCCACGAGTCAAAAGGCTGAATGATAATATACTTGTCCTAAAAGAGGTCATCTATGTGTTTCTATTTGGGAATTGATAAGTATTGATTATGATAGTTGGATGTTGGGTGCTGTCACTACATGACAGATTGGTAAATCCAGGTGGGACTGAGCAGCTCTGCAATGGCTTTCATCAATTTGATGAATCAAATTTGCTCGAACCGTCTACAAATACTACTGAAGTGGATATAGGAAATCCGCTCTGTGCTGCACAAAAATATACCCCAAACAAAGTTTACTGCTCTCCCACTGCTCCTCCTCCTCCTACTTGCTCTACTGAGAAAGAAGGGGAGAGAATGAGAGTGTCTAAAAGGAGAGAGACAGAACGTAAGCCTCCATCAAAAAAATGGGAACAAATTTTTTTTAAATCTGACAAATTGTGCGACCTATCCACAGTGTGACTACTGCAAAGTGCTAGAAACTTGTGTTTTGGTTTTATTCTTTTTCATAAGTGTAATGTGCATTATTACTGTCCTAATTTCCTTTGCATGTTTAAGACTGAAAATACAATTTAATTTGTACTTTGAGCAGCAGTTAAATCGATGTCAACTAAGGAAATAAGTAGTTGTGATGAAATTGGTTATGTGCATATAATGGACATAAAAAGAAAAATGCTGCATAAAGTTCTGTTGTGATGTTAATGCATTTTTTGTCAGTGAAACTATTCTGAAAATGAATTCATGAAATAGAACCAAAAGCAGTTCTATCCATTATATTGTTATATTATGTCTTATTCTAGTATAGTAGAGAGTTTCTCACACTTTTGAACCTCAAATAGTTATAGGTTTCTACCTCGGCTAAGCCTAACAGCCTAGGTAAGCCGACAGTCTGCATACCTTTGTGTGTAAGTTGCACTTGAAAACAGGTTGTGGGAAATTAATTTTGGAAAAACAATGATGCCATTAGTTATCCAGATCTTCCTCAAAACAACAAAACACTCCTACAACTCCTTCAGGGTGTGCAGTACTACCATTTCACTAAGTCCACTTACCAGCCTATCAATAGACTGCAAGAATGGCAATCTCTGTGACAGACACCTGTATCACAGACAAATGTGATCAGAAAGGCTGGCACTTGGATTCCCCAAGTTACAACTCTGCTTAAATGAATGGGATTACAAGATTTTGAAAAAAAAATTCAATAGCTAAATTTGAAGTGAATAAAATATAACAAATCAGCAAATGGAGAAGTATGGCTGTCAACTTTACTTTACTTTTTTAAATTTCTTACCACACAGTAAAAAATAAAAAATGAAATACATCAAAAAACAAAACAAAACATCATCCCATGATGAATCCAGGCTCGTAGACACTTGGCCCCTTGGGGACAGGCAGATTAACACATGACAGAACTTGTTAACCCTGGACAAAGAGAGATGCTAATCTTGTACAGTCGGCCTCGACAGTCTTAAAACAGTACACAGACACATCTACAGGACAGAGAAAAGCAGACAAACCAAAGCACAAGAAGGACGAAAAACAACGAGGGAGGGTTTTGTAGCAGTAACAGGCGTCAGTATGTCCCAAGAAAAGACAATCCTGCGGGGAGGCTGGATTAGACCCAAAACAATAAGGGTGAAACATAGCCAGACAACAAATACAGGCCGAACTACAGCCTGACTGAACTCCACAACCAGTGGGGATGAACAGCCATGCAGCGCAGGTTTTATATGTGTAGATATTGATCTCACAGAAGGGAGTAGGTAGCCAGGCAAGCAATTCCACACAGGGGAGAAATAGACAGAGAAGTGCATCAGCGACGCCAATGATGCAGTTAGCCATCTCCCCTGGGAGATAAAAGCAACAATAGAGACAATGTTTTCAGAGCGGCAAGTAGAAGCAGGCCGAGGGAGAAAGGGGCCTGGAGAGAGTGGAAACATAGAAACCACAGCAGACTTGTAACTTAGGCCGTCTGCCGAAGAACAAGCTCCTCTCCTCTCCTCTCCTCTCTGGGTGTAAATAAGATCAAGCCAGTTTAGGACCAGCGACAGGCTTGGGTCGATGACCTCAGGTGGATCAGATACAGAGATGGGGAATGAGGGAAGAAGCAGAGCATCTGGACAGGATGTGAGACACAACAGAGAGTGTTCTCAAGACACATGCACGCAAAGTATAAGTGGATAAACTATTTCTGCAAGAGGATTACTCCATCTGGAACATGTATTGTTCTAATATAATCCTTTACAGAATAGCATACAGGTTGGAAAGTTGACCACATCAAAAACACAACCTTCTAAGTACAAACCATACAACTGGTTTCAAAGCACACGGTTGCCTTTTACCTCTCATTAACTCAACTTTCCCCACCAGAGGCGATGATTCATCTTTATGGAGATATTAATGCACTGGCATTGTGCATGATAAATTACTGTGCACAGAAACAAATCGGACCCACAGCTGCATATGGTAAAGAAACTGGATCATTTCTATCCTTCCACACAATAAGGACTGGTTAAATTGCCCCTGCAAACATTTCAAAGGCTACATTATATGACACGGCCAGGTAGCACCAACCTATTGTGCCATGAAAAACCTGACCTTTCGAGCCCAGCAACAGAGCCTTGTAAACCAAGTCCATTATCCTGAGTAATTTAGAGCAATACAGCTAATTCATTTACAGTACATAAGCAGGTATTGCTGGCAAAAGCAGCCTAAAACTACTTCCTCAGTTATCAAATGTATGCCCTAACAGTGACAACTTAAGTATGCATGGAAGAAACAGACATACACAAAAGGTTCTCTCTGCTTTATCATTACTGTTGTGTTGAGGGCCGTTTCATTCAAGCCAAGATCGTCCACAAAACAAAAAAGGACATTTAGCCAAACAAACCACTTCAGTTGGCATTTTCATAATCTCTGAACAAGAAACTACTGTGCCATTGTTGCTATGGATTAAAACAGGCCCAGAGACAAGGATTTTCATTTTTAAAGGATGCCTAGATGTGAAAGGGTCGCACTGCTCTCTAAGAAAAAGAAATGGCCAGATGACAATGTCAAAAGCTTCCCTCAGCAGAGTGCTGCTGTCATTTGCATTGTTGTGTCAGAAGGTTCCAATCCTATCCTAGGGTTCTATGTGTTGGCCCTGTGATGAACTGGAAAGCTTTACAGGGTGTACCCCGCCTCTCACCCACTTACAGCCGGGATAGACTACATCTTCCTGTGTCACTGCAAAAGATAAGCAGTTATAGAAACAAGTGTCATTATTTAGCATTAGTAGCTGTCTTTTATCAAATCAGACTGGTTGGGACAGCCAAAAGACAAAGAAGAAGAAGAAGCTATATCTAATGATTGCGAATAGATGGTTGTTTTGAACACAGACAATGCAGTCTCATTTTAATATCTTGTTCACCCATGGAGTGGCCGTGGTTCAGGAGGTAGAGTTTCCCCTAGTATAAAGGTAAGTCATCCCCAGCTTAGGAATTGACGGTACACAACCAAAAACGAGAGTTACACGGACACTTTCGCAAACACTTGTTTCATTAGGTGTCGGATTTATTTTTTTGTAGAATCTAATGAATGCTGACGAAACTGTGCAGTACCATCAAGAATTACTGGGGTAGTGTAACCATATCTCAAGAAAAACCTGACAAAGTAAATAAACTCTTTCCATAAGTTGCGATGTATTTAATGGCCTCATACACGAATACCCATTTACACTGTTGCCTCCACTTTGGCTGCTTTTGATTTACTTTGTACATTATCTCAACTCCTCTACAGTAGGCATTTTTGTTATTGTCAAGGGTTTTTTCTTCTTCGAAGTCAGCTTCTAGATATATTAATAACATCTAGTGATTGACAGCTATCTTTGCGTACAGCAAGACCCATGATTCTGGCTTGTCCAGCAAGGCTCCAATAAAGTCAGGCGATAAAGTGAAAATTCAACTTAAAAGAAACAAAGAAAAATTTAACTTCAGTCACTCTGCTTTTAATAGCCTATAGTTGTTTTGCAATTATCGGCTTCATTTATTTAAGTAGTTTCTGACAAATCATTTCCACGTACACACAACGCCCGAGGCAGTTATCTATATACTCAGACTAATGTGTTTTTTTGACCATCTTAAATAACCTGTTTGGTTTTGAATGAAAGCTAAACTTAATTTTACATGATTGCATTATGCCGCCTGCCCTCCATTTCATCCACCAACACTGTGAGTCAGCCATTCTATCATCCCTGTACAGGAGGGGGCCGGTTGATGGTTATGCCTACCTCTGATTCCAGATTCAGAAAGACTCTTAAGCTGAGCCATAAAAGTGCAAAATTTAATCGCATTGGGATGCCATTTACTGGAAGTGACATCAATACCTCGCAATCACCACACATCTTTAACCCACCCATGCCCGATGTGGCCACAAAGACTGAGGCAATTTACCTCACTATGTAGAGCACTTCAGGGAGATAAATAATATTGTGGAATACGGATGGTTTACCAATGCTTGCATGTTTGCAGATTATTAGATTCTCTTGGGTTTGCTTTGGAAACAATAATCGTTTTCTCCTTCCCATTGTTCTACAGAGGGGGTTGTAATCTGTCTGTTGAGCTCACTCACCAAAAAGAAAGCAGCTATGAGGGCCCTCTACTATTTCACTTATAGGCTATCACTTTTGGAGGTGTCATTAATACCTCCGATTACATGTTATACAAAACGAAAAAAGAAAATTAAACTGTCAGAGATTGTCGAGATACACATTTTTAAAATAGCCACATTTGCTCTTTCCAGCTCAGTTATTGTGCTCGGTCGACAACAAAACGAAGTCTGGATTTGTAAAGCGCTATATTTGTAAAGCAGCCCCCCACCATCATAGCGACAGGCATGTCTCAGCATCGAGCCCTCCTTCAGAACAATAGGCATCTGCGATGGAGGATTGAGGAGGGGATACGTGGGGGTAAAGTGTATGTTGGGGAAAGAACACAAAAAAGGGAGACATTTAGAGAATAAAAATGAGGATGAAAATCCTTTCTGTGTTTCAGGAGAGTGTCGGTATCGTGGGGCACTCCCAGCAGCCATGCAGCCTGCCACCGCCCCATCTACCATTTCCATATCAGGAGGCATGAGGCGATGCAGAACCCACCAAATAAAGTGCATGTTCAAAAAAAAGATATTCGTACGAAAAACGACATACGTCATACAGCTGTTTTTTTTTAAATGGAGTATCATGTGTAATTAAAACACAAAAAGTAAAAGTGAGGTTCTAACGTAGGCAATGGTCGACAGACCAGCCGGTTGGATGACCAATAATTAGCTCGACAGTTACAACCTGACGTTAGCATGCTAGCTCCAAGTAAAACCATCTCGTCATTACCAGACAGAGCAGCGGCGAGCGACTTCAGTCCTCCCAAGATACACCCTGTGTCGGCGGCGCTCCCTCTCGAGTCAGAAAAATGGAAGGCGGTGATATAGGATGGAACCAGGAGCCGATGAGGAATACCGCGGGAGAAACCAAGGAGCATGCAGATAGTCTTTACCCACAAGTAATGCGTTCACTGAGAGGAGGAGGATGTCGTCCCTCTCTCTCTCTCTCTCTCTCTCTCTCTCTCTCTCTCGCTCTCGCTCTAGCTCACTCTTTCTGGATTGCAATGGTTTTACATTGGTGACGTCACTGAAAGGAGGAGAATGATGTTTCTCTTCAGGTGCATGTAGAACATGCAATGGGATTACAAAAATTACAGAAAGTGACGTCATCACGCAGCCCACACTAGCCTGTGCGTGGTGGTGTGTTGGCCATGTAATGATCAAGCACCTTTTCCAGGGTGTACCCCACCTTGACCATCGTCAACTGAGATAGGCTCGAACCTCCTTGTGACCCCAAACATAAGGGGTTTCAGAAAATGAATGATATTTAAATCTTGTAGTGGGGGCATAATCAACGGATCGCTGTCTAGATTCTCATTCATCCAGGTCATCGTAATCCATGGAGGTTGAATCCAAAGCAACTGGACTGCTGATGTCACCATTAATGGTTTTTCGGTATCAGATCCTGATCTGTGATGATAGTTATTGTGGGAACAAGAGCATTATTTAAGGTGCATAAGTTATTATCCAGTGGGAACTAAATGATTATCCTGTGCTCAGAAGTCATTATTTGGCAGGGTATGAAAGCCATTAAACTTTTAGAAATAAATAATTGTGTGTAGAGTAAGTACCTCTTGAAATCCATCAAAAACCAAAATTCTCTGGCAGGCATTAATGTAGTGCAATAGAGCGGTTGGCTTCTACATATAACGAAGCCCAATTGACAGGTGACCAAACCGAACAACCTCTTGGTGAAAACACACAAGCTATGCTCTAATGTGCATTTTATGACACCTCATAAAACATGGCCACATGCAGATAAATTTGAGAAATGTACTGTTTCATTACACAAAGGGCCATAACATTATGACCACTGACTGACATGTCAAAATGACATTGATTATCTTGTTACAATGGCCCCCTGTCAGATATATTAGGCTGCAGGTGAACTTTTAGTAATGAGGTTTATCTGTTAAAAGCAGAAAAAGGGAGCAAGTGTAAGGTTCTAGCCAAATTGTGATGACTAGATGACTGGATCAGGGCATCTCCAGAACGGCAGGTCTATCGGGGTATATCCACTCTACAGTGGTAATTACATAGCAAAGTGGTTTAAGGAAGGGGCAACAGGTGAAGTGGTTACAGGGCCATGGGTGCCAAAGGCTAGTCCTTGGACATCTTTCCTGGCTGGTTTTTTTTGCAACATGGGCAATCACAAGAATGAATGTTGAGAAAGTGTTGGAAACAAAAGATTTATAGCATAAACAATGAATTCCCATAGATACCAGCATTCTAAATACAATTTAGCATTTAAAAAAATAATGTAATCCACTCCATGTGTTTGACATGTTTTTTTTTCTGTATGCACTTGAAATCGACACTGCCAAGCTGGTCAGTCAAAAATTCAAGGAAAAAAACAAACTTTGTAACCAGCAAGAAGATAAATAATGGAGGGAAATAATTGTTTAGTTTATGTCGGGTGGGGAAATCCCTGGCCTCACATTATATTAAATAGCAAAAGAAGGACCTCTGAAAACAATCAATGCTAATCTAATTTTGAGTTTCACTACCCCCTTGTAAGAAAAAAATACCGTACCAACCGGTGGCCGAGGAAAAGTCTCCTTATATCTAAAAATAATGTCATCGAGTGAATATTTTTTATTTTAGAGTAATTCAAGACATTTTTAAATCAGTGTCAGAAAAGGAGATTACTACGAAACTTTGAAAGCAACATTCACTGCACCAAAGCTGAAATTAAAGAGGGGGGAATAGCAGACGCCAGTTGAACTCTTCTTTCTCTAAACAGCCAATCACCTCTTGGGCTTTGGGATTATTCAAATTAGGGATGAGGTCATCTCTTCCAAGTCAGCCATCTCTGTTGCTGAGATCCCATTGATTGTGTCTGTTGACCCTCCCCCACGGGCTCGGAACCCCTTTTCCTCTTCTCTTCAAACCCTTTTCTTACTTTCCCCATGCCCCAATGCACACACTCTTTAACGGTGCATTCCTGCTCCCCCCACATGCATCAAGTTGCCTGTATTGTCTGCCTTCAATGTGACTGTCGCATTGAGATTTTAATATATCTTAGACCTTTGCATTTAAAATTGTATTTAAATGAATCATTTGCGGCCACAACATGTTCATCTTTCAAGTTCTTTTCAAATCAGGATGCACATAAAATCTGATTTTTTTTTTTTTACTGTGAAAGTCCCCCAGCTTCAGAGCTTAAATATGGCGGAGTGTGTATACATCTAAACATGTGCCTGATGCTGATATATCGATGAAAGAATTAAAATATTGTGGATCATAAGCAAGACAAAAAGAGAGTATGCAGCAGGTACGGTTTGGTTGCGTGTTTCCTCACAGTCCCCGTTCAACATCGAGCAATGTTCCTTCAAGCTTTTGTATCTTTGTTTCCTACTCCTCACCAAACCATGGCTTTTCATCAGACAGAGTCTCGGTGGGCATACAGCCTGTCTGTCTGTCTGTCCGTGATGCTGCTCAGCCCCCGGCAGCTGCCTGCCTCTCTCTACATGAGTAATGCTTTTGTATGCATCTCTATCTGCCTGTGGTCCACTCTTCACATTCCAATTACTATAGAGGGGAGATTTGTCCCTGTGATGCGTGTTTGAGCCTAATGTACGGCTCAAAAATGTAATCATAATGGACAACACACTCAATTTACATTCAAATATTATCTTTTAGTCTCTGTCAGATTTTAAGATGAAGTTTTGTTTGTCTCCTTCAGAAGTGGACGCCCATCAGCTTGGAGGGCTGGAACCGCCACCATTCAGCTTCCTATTATGTTGCTTGTCCTGGTTTTGAAACATTAAGTCATACCCAAAGATATATCTGCAATAATCCAAATACTTGCTTGGAATAACTATTTGTTGAACATGGAACCACATACTGTTGTGCTGTTTTTTTTGAAAATCTATTGAAAATGAATAACTGATGTAATATCACTTTGACGTAAGTATTCAGACTCTTTGCTATGACACTGGAAATTTAAATTGAAGTGTCCCCCATTCGTTCAGATAATTTTTCAGATGTTTTAAACCTTGATTAAAGTCTATCTGTGGTAAATTCAATTGTTCGGACAGGATTTGGAAAAAGGACATAGTTGATATGTAAGGCTAACAATGCATACTAGAGCAAAAAACAGGCAATGAGTACCTACCTACAGAGTTCAGAGACAGGCTTGTCGTCCAGGCCGATCTGGGGAAGGCTTGAAATAAATTACTGCTGCATTGAAGATTTCCAACAGCACAGGAGCCTCCATAGTTCTCAAAATGGAAGAATTTTGGAATAACAAGGACTATAACTGGAGCTGGCCGGCCGGCCAAACTGAGCAATCAGCGGAAAGGAGTCAAAGAGGCGACAAAGCCCCAATGGTTTATTATTACAACGTGAGTGATGATGACAAAAGTAAAGCAGACTGCTAACTGTATTCTGGAGGACTGTAAAGATGAAATGTGAAAAACAGCTCCTTTAATACAACCAATTTGATGCAACACCTGAAGAAACAAGGTTGCACTGAGTTCAGGGGGATTACTAATACTAGTAGCTACAACCAACTTTGCGGTAAACACTGCTAATGCAGCATCGAAAAATGCCCAGATGTGCATCCTATTTATTTCTGTTTCATCCCTTGTAGCCTGCCATCGGGGTTACAATCCTGTGTACTTCTACTTCCGGTCCCAAGTCCATCAAAGACAATGTTCCACCAAAACTCCACAACTCAGTGAAAAAGGGCTTCAGCTGTGTTTTACATGGCATTTCACACGTCACTTCAATTTAACAACTGTTTCAAATAGACCATGTTTTGAAGGTAAGCAGTAACTTTGTTTTCAAGCAGTCAAATTCTTGGTAGGTACTGAGATATCATCTGCTCTGACAAAAGTGGTATTGATGCATCATTTGGTGGAATGGGTGGGGCATGTATGTATATTGCTTGGCCAACCAGGCAAAACAAAGAAAGGAAGGTGGGTGTGTAGCATAGGAGACAGGAAGAGGCAAGGCTCTATGCCCCGCTACAAAGTTCCTGTGTTATTTAGTTTTGGGTTTTCCCTCTCTCCTTTTGTACAGATGGGGCAACCACAGCACCAAAACACTGACACTTAGTAATACCCCATAAGGCCTCCAGGGAGGAGTCTATACAAACTCTCATACATATAGATATAGAGGGCTCAATGTCCTTCATGTACACCAGCATGCATAGTCTGTAAAAAGTGTAAAAAGGACTGTGCAGAGGTCTGAATCTCCTGCTAAAAAACAGCTGCCACTGAGAGACATACCCATCACTCCAGACATTGCTTCATAGCGATAATTACAAATATAAGTACTTCATACAATTGGCCTCAAAATGCATGATGACATGGATGATTACCACGTTTGAAAAATGCTAATATTATTACATTATAAAAAGAGATTGATGATGACTCCCTGAGGAGCACAACATGCCAGCTCAGCATATGATTGAAATGCAGGACAGTAGTAGTATCATTGACAGGCGGCATGTGAGGAAGACGGATGCATGGTGAACTTAATTGATGAACCATTATAATTTATCATGTATGTTCTGCAGTGTGCGAGTAAGGAGGTAAATGTCCATTTTACAAGGAACATGATGATGAGCTTTAAAACATGGTTTAATCTTCCCCTTTGTTTAATTCAACCAGGAAGAAAGCATCTGCCACATTGACTGTTTTCTCCCTGAGACTGCTTAAGCAGTCTTAACTTCAAACTTGCTAATGTAACAAACAGGCTGGCCACTTCCTTCCAGTCTGATTGTAAGTGTTTCATCTCTGGCCTACTTGCAATCGTTACTGAATAATACATGCAGGTCTCAAGGATATTGGCCATTCATACCACTCCACCACGCTAAGAGGGGTGAGTTTGCACATTTCTGCCTTTATCTTTGTCAGCCCCATGTACTCTCTCATTTTTAACCATTTGCACCGTAAGTGTGTCTTCACTTGCTCACATAGCGTGACCCTGAGTCTACTCCTATTTTACACATGTTGAGATGGAGTTTGTGACATAGTTGAAATTAAGAAGCTTTTTTCTTTCTTTCTTTTTTTAGCATTTTAAGAAAGGCAAAAACCTCTTCTTCCTCAACATGTTTTAGTCTTTTACATTTTATTGCTACTGGACTGCAAATTATTTCCTCTAGTTGGTTGGCTTGTTGGTGCCTGCAGACGCAGCTTACTGTTTCCCTCTAGTGGTACACACTGGGGCTCATAATCTTCATGTAACACAGGCTACAGAGTCAGAAAGGTGCTACACATAACAGGTTGCCAAGCTCAAATTCACCTGAGGCCTTTCTGCGTGGAGTCTGCAGGTTTTCCCTACATCTCCCTGCCACAGTCCAAACCATGGAATATATACAACAATCAGCCATATCTTTAGAAGTAATGAAAAATCGATCATATTGTCCCGCTGGTACCTGTCAGGGGCTGGGATATATTGGGAAGCAAGCGAATATTTCGATTCAAAACTGATGTGTAAGAAACATGGAAATTGAAGGATCGAGTGCAAATTAAAGGATCTGAGATGGGTTTATCAACAATATCATTTCTGAAATTCTGGAAAAACAGAAACAAGAGTGGTATTTTTTTTTATCACTCCTAAACTCAGTTTGCACCTCATCTTTTTTATTTCTACTTCTTTATTTCACTGTTGTTTCACGATGGCGACTAATCTTCCCTGCACGTAGATACCTATATGCAGGACGTACATAGCGTGGATACTTGGCCAAAGTCGACGGGTCCCGTGGATCTACAGTTTCTTTCTCTGTGTCGGTCTCAGTCATGGTTCAGTATTGGAGCTGTTTTTTACATGACTGTTACGAGCTCCCAAACGCAGGGGGGTTATTTATTGTGTTTCTAAAGGTAAATTCCCATGTAGTAGCCGGGCTGGAAGAAGGAAGGATTTGATGAAAAGCTCGTCTTCAGTAAAGTTTATTACCAATGAAAAGAAGGCAGGGAAACCGATAGGTTTAAAGGATTTCAATTTAGTTCTGTAGAGTCTAACGAAGCAGTTGGTGGACACAATTTGGATATATTTATAACTGCTGATAACAGTGTGAAATGTTTGTGTATGATGAGTTAAAAACGTTTTATTTAGAGGTTTTATTGTCATTCACTCTGCCGACATGATCAGGGTAGGAACAACTTTTAGCCAGCCTAGAAGCTCCGTGCTTTAGCTAAAGTTTACTGCGCCGGACTCAGGACAAACTCGTTCATCAGAAACAGAAGGTCTCCTGGGTTTTGGCTGGGGCCGGTCATTTGTTGGCGGGCCTGCAAGCATCTGTCTGAGCTTCACACGTACAACACATGGCATTGTTTCGTTTCTCATGTCCACAACAAAGTAAAATAAGATGTAAACTCACTTACTACCCTACGATCGAAGGGGCAATCAAATCTCAATTCCATGCAAAAGAAGTTGGTTCGATTCTCATGATCTCTAGATCCGACGAATTTTCACATGAGCCAAATTATGATGGTTAGATGACTGGTAAGGGAGGCAGTTGGAACATTGAAGATGCAGCGGCGAAGAAGGTGCAGGACAACTGTTCAGAGCAACAGGGAGTGTGGAAAAGCGGTGAAGAAGCAAGTGCAGGCAGGATGGAGTGGGTAGCGAGGAGTGTGAGGAGTTAGTCCTTGACAGAAGAGTAGATACAGGAGTGAAGGGAAAGGTTTTCAAGAGAGTGGGGAGCGCCGTTCTGCCGGATGGTTTAGAGACGGTTCCTCTGACCAGAAGACAGGAGGCAAGGTTTGAGGTGATGAATATGTTCAAATGTTCAGATGTTCCTGGGGAGTGCAGATGATGGACAGGATTAGAAATCACCACATCAGAGGGACAGCCCAGTCTAGACGTCTTGGAGACAAAGTCAGAGAGAACAGTTTCAGATGGTTTGGACCCGTGAAGAGGAGGGATAGTTGATCTACTGGTAGAAAGATGCTGGAGATGGAGCTGGGGAAAGACCAAAGAGGATGTAAATGGATGTGGTGAGAGAGGGTATGGTTGGTGTGACAGATAAAGATGCGGAGGATAGGGCAAAATGGAAACAGATTATCCACTGTGTTGACCCCTAAAGGGAACAGCTGAAATAAGATAATAATAAGGAATTTCAGGCCAGATCATGTCCCAATCTGCAGGTCTTGTTGGCTGTTTCCAGTCTGTAGTGATCAGAGCAAATTGAAAGAAGTCCATGGAAGGACAACTGGTGAACCAGAAAAAAAAGGGGCAGTGTGTAACATATCGGGTTATCTCTGTGAATAAATGTAATATGATAATGATAACTATGTTTTAATGTATAATCTACAGTGGCTAACTGGGGCAAACACACTACAAAAACCATGTAAACAGCAGGCACACGCTGCAAATAAAGAAAACATCTTTATCAATTTCACAATATATATATGCATACGTACACACACATATATATGTACAGGTATGTGTTTTTATATGTGTATATATATAAATAAATAAACATGTGTATATGCATTTATATTTATATACACACACATATCTAGATTTATATACACACTTTTATACAAATACAGTTGACAACTGTGGCAGACTTTTTTATTTTTTACCTTTTAATAGGACTAGTTAAACCATTAAAATTAAGTGAGATTAATTAATTAATTGAGCATACTATCTTCTTTCTCACCCCTTGTTTAACTCTGTGTTACTCTTCTCAAGATATAACAGTTTATGCACTGTTTGTAACCATTTGCTAATAGTTTCCTACCCTCTTGACTATTTGCCTCAGTCAAATCCCATAAAAAGAGAAAAGGGAAAATATAACATGGCATCCATAGGTGCCACTTTCTTTCCTTGGTTGCTAGTTGTATTTCAATGGCTGATGATTGTGTCGTCGACCCCTCATCTTATCTCATCTCATATGGGGGATTTAAAAAATTCAACATAAATACCACCTTATCTATACAAGTCTTTTTTTTTTATTTACACCGTAAAACTTTCAATTCCAACAAGTATTGTAAAATAAAAAGTCTTCACGGCATTATATTATTTTCCTTCGCATTTACCTTAATTTTTAAATTGCTTACAGTCAATTTGTTCATACGTAACCCTCACTCTTTTCATTTTGGAGAAGAAGAAACCAACCTCACCCTTTCAAAAAAGATTATTCATGATTCATATTTTTCTTAACTTCACATCTTTTATTGTTGTCACCTCAGTCTCTAAAATTTTTCCATGACATAAATTTGAACTTGTTTTGTTTCATCCATTATTTGTAAAGCGCCTTGAGCAGCTGTATAATGTTGGGTAATTGCTCAGAATTTCATAATATGCTAAATTATGTGATGGCAGAAGTCTGCTACTTTAATGGACTTAACCTCCGTTCAGAGGCGGAGTGAAGTTTTTCTGCATACAGAGGAATTTTTAGTGCAGTTGGGTTATTTTGAAATATTCTATGGGTGTATTTACTCAATATAAAAAGATTGCTCATAGACATCACTTTTACAGATTATTATATTAATATTATAGAAATTACTAGTGTGCACAAAATTTGTCTGATGTGGGACAGAAAACATAAAAACATACCATGAGACCAGGAGACCAGTTTATCTTACAGACATACTTTCATTTAGGTGGTTACCTTAATGGACAATAATAAATACAAATAACGCTAAACATTCAGTTCCTCCTTTGCAGCAAAACAAACTCCCTTTTTTAACTATTGATTGCTCTTCAAAAAAGGAAACAATCAAAATACGTAATACAGCAAACAAAATGTAAGAAAAACAAATTTATTCAGCAATGACACAGTTAATCAAAGTAGTACCTGCACAAGTGAGAATGCTCCGCAGTGCATTTCATAAACAGTGCTTTGTTCTATCGTGTAATATGGTTCCCATGTGATGTCTTTGTGTCCAATTAGGTGTAAATAACATTCATTCCATTTTCTTTTTCGTTGTAAACAATATTGAATTTGTTAACATGGTAAGAAAGAACAAAATATCTAGTCCTTTCAGTCCTCAGAAGAATTGTGTGTGGTTTATAACCCTCCTCTTTGAACTGTGACTTCAGTATCCATGCATCATGCTGAACGCACATATATCAGAAGCTTTCTGTGATAAAAGAGCTATTCCCTTTCTTTCATACAATTAAATTTAAAAACAAATGTAAAAAAAAAGAACTGCTAATGATTCTTTAGATTTATCATTTATCAGAAGAACAAAAAAACGTTATTCAACCTTTGACACATAACTTAAAAGCACTGATCGTGTCAGACGCTGAAAGATTACATAAATTAAAAAAATTAAAAAATCTATAGGGCAAGCTCAACATAGCTACAGATTTTAAAAAATGTACTTCACTCATTGATTTGACATTACACATTACAATAACACATATGCTGGAAATTTTTCTTTATTTGGAGGAACAAAACACCAAACTGCTGGAAAAGTAGTACTAGTAGTAAAAGAAAAAAAGGAAGGGGAAAATTCTAAAACCCAAAATCTTGTAAAATCTAGTTGATGAGATAGCAAGATAGCAGTCTTTTCAGACTTTACCGTTTCCTGGAAATACAAAATTTCAAGAGACTCTAACGCACATATTAGAGGGCCGGATGTGGCTCGCGGTCCTTGAGACAATATATCATTTTTATAATAACTGGCCCGCTGGGATACAGCACAAACGCCACAGATACCAGAAGTTAGCGTTAGCCGGCACGTCAATGAAGAGCACAAGCGCTTCTCCCTGCTCCTCTGTTGTCAGATATCAGCGTTTATCCAGCCACACTGATAAAATGTATTCTAATCCTTGGGTTGAGAGATGCTCAGAGTCCGAGAGGGGATTCAGATGAGGAAAATATTTTTTTTAACGATAAATAATAAAAGTATTTGTAAGTTGACGCGCGTATCAATAAATAGAACAAATGTTTTAATTGACTGGCGAGGTGCGCTCAACATGTGTCAGTGCTTTTGCGTTGCTATTGCGTTTCTATTGGGTTGCTATTGCGTTTCTATTGCGTTGCTTACATTTATTGTGAAAGGCACACAACGATGTCTTTCTTGTGGGTGGTCAACCTCCAGAATGAAGTTCTAGCAGACAAACTTATTTTTACATAATGAAGATGCAACCCTGAATATGGTGGGCTATTCAAGCGGGAATGTGACTGTTTACTTAGTGGTTCCTTTTTCTAGGCTATATCATAGACTTTGTTTACTGGCATCATGTTTTGAGTCATCAAAACTCTAATAATTGGACAATAAAGAAAAACAATTATATACAATTTTATAATTACTATAAAAAATTATTTATAGAGCACAAAGGCTGAGGCCGGTGACTGGACTGACTCTGCAGTGAGTTCAACCATTAATTTAAATGAAACCGCAAATAGGGATGACGGAGGGCAATTTCATCCCAGATCTCTCTGTTCACTCTCCATGTATTTAAAAGTTCTGTTTGGAACTCTCTCGATATTGAAAATAATATTGTGTTAAGAGTGGAATAGAATCTCCCTTGTCCTTTCTCTCACACATGCACACTCGCACACATTCCCACACAGCTGTTCCAGCTACTCCTCTTCACCAGTCAGAGCAGCAGGGGAAGGAGCACGATGACCCCTCAGACCCAGAGCTCCTTCTGGGTCTGAGGAAATTGCCCGAGCTGGGCATGTCAGTGCACTCTGCGATGAAGGAGTGCAGATCGGTTAGGCGTACCTTCTCCTGTGTTTGGGCCTGTGACGAGATGACACGAAGGTGAAACGTTCTACACACCAATCTCACCACTGATTCACAATCATTTTTTGACCCTTCTTCCTTATGCTAATGGTGGGGATTTGATGAAGAGCAAGGTATCTCATTAAATAATTAATCCCAGTCCTTGGCCGCTGTGAGGATTTGAATTGAAAAAGAATAAATCTTATACTGCATTAAGATCCCACATGTATCCCAGCATTCCTCGCCTTAAGAATCTGGATTCTACGCTCACACTGATACGATTCTGGACCCAAACCGCATGTGCTTCTGTTCGTACAGACTGTTTAAGTGAGGAAATAACTGTCAGATCATGGAGGTAATGTGCTGAAAATATTAAAACTAAATATTGGCATGTTAAACATTATTTAATGAGGTACATAAAGACTAAGGGTTACGGTTCATGCCAGGATTTTTTTCTAGACTTTTGCATTACCTCCACCAGGAAGGTTAAGTTCTGTGTCTTGCTGTTGATATGCTTGCTGAGATACATAAAAACGGTTATACACATGTCCCTGGGATTATGGAGCACAATAATCTTCATTAAATGGTAGTACATTTGGATAAAGTCGAAGATCTGGATTGCTTTAAACTTTCTCAGAAATGGGTGTCAAAGGTGCTTTGGGTTTTCGGGGATACTTTATTTACTTTCCTAGGGAATGCATGCATCCAAATACAAAGCTGGATCGAACAAATCTAAATAAATTTTCACAGAGGTAGTCTGCTCTGTTAATTTGTGTGGAATTTTACAATATTGCTTAATTGAGTGGACTGTGGGGCCTTTGTGGAGGATTGTGCTCTGCTGGGTGTCACTAGTCAAGTAACCATTCGATATTGACCTTCACACAGCTCTTAACAGCACATTTAAAAGTTGATATCATCTCCTTAATATTGATTATTTTAAACCTTCCATAATTCCAACCATCTATTTTTCATGCTGTCAACCTTCCTTTCCAACTAATGTGTGGATCAAATTTAATCCCTGTCAATGAGGAATCAATTAAGTGTACCTACTAAGTAAGTATCATAGAGCTTCAGGTGTCCACATACAACTAAGAAGAGTTTGGCATCGATCTCTCTTCTCAGTCGTTTACTTTGGTCATGGTTAATGACAGAAAGAAGAATCAGCCTCATTCTCCTCCTTCTTCTTAGGTTTGTTAAAATCTTACAAATCTCTAAGACAATGTAAAATATTTGTGAAGCTTGTGCTGCAGGGAATTCAAATGATCTCACAGTGAAGTGAGGCACAAGTTTGCTTCTAGGTGTGTGTTAACACATAATTAGTCCTCGATATTAAGGTGATCAGACACATTTTGAAATGGGCTGTTAAGGGTTAAGTGTAGAGAAGTTTTGCTTCATGTTTAGCATGAAGACACCTAGCTAGCAGTTAAACACATTAGTGATTTGATTTAAGTGCTTATTATGAAGAAACAACAGCATAACTGGTTGAAAACATACCGTAATGGTGTCGTAGGCTCCAATGATGAGTGCAATAAAGAGGGACAGCACCATATAGGTGAAGATAGAGACGAAGGTGTAAAGGTAGACCTGGCTGAAGATCCACACAAGTGTCCCGCTTCGCTCCATCTCAGCGAATGTTACAAACATGTCATCTCCGTTGATCAGAGAGAACAAACACTCCGACACCATGGACAGGGAGCGAAACTAAACGTGGGGTCATGAAAAGAAATAACATTACTCTGTGAAATAAAGGCATGAATATCATTGAAGTAGTGACATCAGAAAATACCACTGGGATTAGAGGCTGAGACTTTGTCAACATGTTACGGTGTTATTTCATATTTCGGGAAGAAGACGACGTAAATTTAAGGAATAGATCCCGACATGGTGTTAAGACTCAAAACAGTTCAGGAATGGGTGATCTTCATGCAGAGACCATTCAGATTCACCAGAAGATGCAGCTCCATGTTTTGAAATAATCGATAGTCCAACATATAGTGCCCAGAAATCAGGCGAGGGTCATTATCCAAGCTGCATGGTCGAGGGAAATTCAATGAAACGTCCGAAAATAATTTGGTACATGAGAGAGATAAGATCAAGCAAATACTTCACAAAACGTTCAAGGAAATCAAATAACAAAACATGTGGAAGAAACACTACATCAGGTTGAACGTGGAAAACACTGAAGAAAACTTAATGACACAAAACCTGGGAAATGTAAAGCACATGCTAGGGAATGGGTAAAACATTAGCCAAGAAGAAACATCATGAACTGGCACGGACAACATGAAACACACAGACTTTTTAAAGAACCGGCGAACAGACAATGAGACAAACTTATTTACAGTACCAGTGAAGAGACAATGAGACATAGACTTATTCGCAGTACCAGTGAAGAGACAATGAGACTTATTTACAGTACCAGTGAAGAGACAATGAGACATAGACTTATTTAAAGAACCAGTGAAGTGACAATGAGACACACAGACTAATTTACACAACCGGTGAAGAGACAATGAGACATAGACTTATTTACAAAACCAGTGAAGAGACAATGAGACACACAGACTTATTTACAGAACCAGTGAAGAGGCAATGAGACACAGACTTATTTACAAAACCAGTTTGTAAATAAGTCTGTGTCTAGATCAGTTACAAAAACTGATCTAGGCTTTGTGGGAAAAAGGCCGGATGGAAACTTTTGTGAAAGCACAGAAATGTCTGCTTGAAGTTTGCAGGAAAACCACCTACAAGACTTTCCAATTGTGAGAAAAAAAACAGATTCCCTCCAACTACTTTGAATAAAGCATTAATTCAAATTATTTAATCAATTTGAAGATAGTTTTAAATTTTTTATCAATAATCAATCTGTGCTTAATTTCTTCTCTTTCTTGATTAATCCATCCCTCTTGAACTTTTCAACTGTCTGGAAATATAAATCAAACTCATCTGTAGGCTTTTAAAGTTGAATATTATACTTTAGAATTTTTGCACACGTTATATGGTATTAGATGTTTGTTTTGTTTTTTATCAGAACACTGTAAAAAAACATTACAGGCAAAAACAATAAGATAAACGGTATTTAGTATAATTTAAGTTATTTTTAAAATAAAATTTAAAAAAGGGGTAAAATTTCACATCGAAGGACATCAGATGCCTGAAATTTAGCTAAGATAAGCCAACAATGCAAGTCAAAGTAAAAAAAAAGCCATGAGGTCAAAGGAAGTGCCTGCAGTGCTCAGAGACAGAATTGTGTTTAAGCACAAACAATTTCTGTTGCGTTGAAGGCTCCCAAGAGCATAGCGGCTTCCATAATTCTTACTGGAAGAAGTTTGAAACAACAAGGAATCTTCCTAGAGCGGTTTGCGATCACTGGAGAAAGGTCTTGGAGAGGGAGAGGGGACAAAGAAACCGATGGTCACACTGACTGACTTCAAAAGATCCTGTATGACATGAGAGAATCTTGCAGAAGGTGGACTACCACTGCATCTCTGCACTGATCAAGGCTTTATGGGAAAAAGGCCAGATGGAAACTTGAGTGAAAGCACAGGAATGCCTGCTTGAAGTTTGCAGGAAAACCACCTACAAGAATTTTCCCAATTGTGAGAAAAAATATACTCTGATCAAATGAGGACAGGATTTTCCTTGCTTGGCCTCAATTTTAAGTGTCGTGTTTGGAGGAATCCAGGCACTGCTCCTCACTGCCCTCTACCACTCCATTACACATCGTTGTCCCTCAGACAGCACAATGATGCTAGGAGTGGTTTAGGGACAACTCTGTGAATGTCCTTGAGTGGCCCGGATAGAGCACTGATTTTAATCCAATCGACCATCTCCTGAGACCTGAAGCTGCCTTTCCACAGATGGTCCTCCCCCAACATTATAAATTAAATGTATTATTATTATTATTATTATTAACCGCACAGAGCTTGAGATAATCTGCAATAAAGTGTGCAAAGCTCATCATGCTGCACCAATGAAGACTGGAAGCTTTTTTTGCTGTCGAAGATGCTTGAACTAACTCCTGAGTAAAGAATACTTATGAATGCTCTGAACACTGACGTCAATATGATATTTGAATTTTTATGATATTTGTTTTTGGTTTTGTATTTAGTGTAGATTATTGACGGAAAATTGAATTACAAAAATTCTAATCTAAGACTACACCATAGTGAAATAGGAAAAAAGTGAAAGGGTCTGAATACTTTCTGAATGCACTGTATACGCCAATCAGCAATAACTTTATACCTAATCTGTTAACATTGTGTCTTCCTTTTGTAACCAAACAGCCCTGACCAGTCGAGCCATGGACTTGATGTTCAATCTGGCACCAAGAGGATCACCTTAGTTGGATTAAACTGGTTTGACCAGCAGTTCCTACTCATTTTAATTGGATAGAGATGTAGGGAATTTGGAGACCAATCACAACCTTGAACATATTGTTTACCCTGCACCACTTTTGCAATGTGGCAGGTTGTATTGTGTTTCTGAATGAGGCCACTATTGCTAGGGAATACCATTTCCATGAACTTGTGTGCATCTGCATCAATGTATAAGTAGGTGTTACATGTCAAAGTAAAATCCATGTGAATGGGATGACCAAAGGTTTCCCAATAAACCATTGTCAAAAGATTGTCAAAAGATCCTTGTGCCTCCTGCAGAGCTTGCCTTATTTCCATAGTGCATACCGGTTCCGGCAAGCAAAGCACACGCACACCCAGCTGTTCACATGATAGGAAAGAACTATGATTATTAAGGAAAGGCCACATTCTTTCACTTCTTCTTGGTACGGATTGGATGCACACATGCCAATTGTGCTTTCGGCAGAAGACATTGATGTGTGGCTATGCAGCCTCATGCACAGCAGGCTGGGTTCTGACACCTTTCTACCAGAACCTTCATAAACCTTTTAAGCAATTTGTGCTACAGTGGCTCTTCTGTTGGACAATGAGCCGGCCACCAGTCCACCAGTTGTTCTTACTTAGACCCCTTTGTTAGGTACTGACCACTGTAGACCAGGAACATCCCAAAGTCAGCACCTTAGATGCTCTGACTGAATCTTGTAGCTGTTACAATTAAGCCCATGTCAAATTTGCTTAGAATCTTACCTTTGCCCATTTTGCTGCTTAGAAAACACCAACTTGCGGACAATGTTTTCTTGCTGACTATTATATCCCCCCACTGACAGATGCCTTTTTGACAAAATAGTCAGGTTTGAGTTCACCTGTATGTGTTTAAAATGCTATGTCTGATCAGTGCATGATATGCTGGAGGAAATATCATGACAATCTGGTTTAAATTACAAATAATGATAACAAATAACAGGGTTTTTTTTCTGGTTAAAGACACTGCAGGGTTAGTGTATACTACCTTGGTGTGATAAGGCCCCAGCACATTCCATCCACAGAAGCAATATCCCATATAAATGGCAGCTGCACAGCAACAGAAACGGATGACATTCGGAAAAGCAGCTCTTAGAGTCACAATCAAGATCTGTGTGATACAGGGAGAGGGAGGAAATGAGCAAACCCTCACACAGGGAGAGAAATATCCCTCCTTCTAACATAGTTATTTGATGGGTCACCTACATTGTATTTTTGAAAGAAGCTGAGGTAGTGGATGACTCCCACCCACACCAGTAGAGTGGAGGTTCCCAGGAGTATTCCACAAATGTCATATGATGACAACGTCTGCACCAAAAAGTGGAAGTGGAGGGAAATTATAAATGACCAGAAACTGAAAATTGTACTGAGAATCTGAAAGATCTGTTTGTACTTAATAATACATGGATGGTCTTGTTTTTCTGTGACAACCATTACCTTGGATTCAATCCCAGTTTTGATGATATTTCCAATGATGGTGAATATGTCACTGACAATGAGCAGGATATACCAGCCATTGATGAACTCCATCCTGTCTCCCCAGCTCAGATTGCGGCTACATTTGTTTTTGTAGAACCGCAAATACTCCTAGTTATGGAGTAAAAGGGGGCTATGTTACAATCTGTTCCGATAGGATCTACATGAAGAAATAATGGATACAACACATGCCACTAATCATCGTGTTATATCCCATTTATTTTGTCCATATGAAAACAATCTTGCATCATTTCAAGCTACTGGAGGCTGGGGGGTAACAGAGTACGCATACTTAATTACTATAGAGCATTCAGGTATCTGAATCTGTGCTTTACTTAAGTATCTATTTTTTTGACAACTTTTACTCTACTATTTTAACACATATGTCTGAACATTCTACTCTTTAACAGGCTTCGTTAAAATATTGAATGCTTTTAAAATACACTCAGAAATCAGAGGGTTTTAGGGTCAAGTTTTACTTTTGCCTAGTAAAACACAGAAAAGCAATTTGTACAAGATGAAATTCTTATAGTCACAACAAAATAAATATAATTTTCACAAGACAAATCCATAAATGTAATGTCTGCTGTGTTACCTGCTGCAGGAGGAAGCCTCGGAAGATGGATCGCCCACACAATAGTAGGGACAGCAGACAAACGAAGGCAACCAGCACATCAAAGAACTCACTTGCATAGCTCTTAGCTGACAAAAGAGGAGCCAAATGAGATGAGGGCAAATGATGAATGATATTTTAAATCAGAATGAATATCAGATTTGCACTCCAGTTATTCACCATGTCCAGATACATTGGGATCTTTGCACTCCTTTATGGTGGCCTGGTTCTGCAGACTGATCTTAACTTTGCCGCTGTGTGCCCTGTTATCCATGATAATCTGATAGCCAGGAACCATGATAAATACAAAACATCTGTGTGTGGAGTTCTTTAAACAACAACATTTATATCGCACCTAAGCTCACTGTGACATATAGCTTGGAACACCTGCCTCTTTGCAGACATCGGCTAAATTCACATTACGAGGCTCATTGATCGGCTCAGATTCTTTGGTCAGATCGCATTTAGTGGTCAGGAGGATTCACATTCATGATTAAAGTGACCTACTGGGAATATATCTATCCCCCGAAGTGTCGTTAACCAAAAAACATCATTGCATTGAGAGAACTCATTCATCCAAATCAAAAAATATGTGCTAGTAGAGTGTATAGCTGTAGCTATGGAGGACGACAAACCCTGATGACATCATTAGCAGCTCGTGAAAAGCTGAGGGTAACCATCATTTTTGTCTTTCCTGGTTATTTCCTTTTGCCCCATCACTGGTGCTGGGTGATGATAATAGCCATCAAAGCATGGGAATATAAATTGCAAAAACAGAATGTTAAGAAAGTTAAAAAACATTGTTTCTGTCAAATTAGTCATATTTTTAATGTAAAAAGAAATGTTATATTGTCAATAATACTTTTGCCTTTGTGATCTTTTTAAAAAAATATATTTTTAGCTATTCTCAATAAGAAATTATAGCTTATATTGACCAAGAATTAAACAGGAAAAATAAATAACAATGATTTAAATGATATCCAAAAAGGGGAAAAAAGTAGTTTTCCTTATTTTAGGGGAAGACAACTGGCACAACTATTCAATTTAAGAATCTTATCAAATCACCCCAATTAAATTTTGTTTATTTATTTTAATTGCTCTCAGTACTTACTGCTTTACATTTCATATTATCATTGGGAAGAGAACTACCGTCTGAATGAATGAACGTGTATCAAAGCTCGAAAACACATGACAAAAACTGAAAATATAGTTTAGCACCAGCCTTAACCCATTTGAAAAACAGATATGATATTAAGCGTATTGTGATTTTGTGTCAAGCAAACAATGATTAATAAAAATGCTTCTTGAGGCTTAATTTACGATACTTATTTTCATTATGCTGTTTAAAGAAATTCTGAATTACTGCAAGACTCACTTATGTATTATTATAGTTGTTGTTTTTTACATAGACTAATTATTATCTTTAATAGCTCAATCAAAATGCTAAAATACAAATATTGAGTCATACCATATTAAATAACGTTCATTTTTCATTCATTGATTGTAATAAGCAGCACTTCAAATGTCGACATTTTTGTGCCGTTGCAATCCTTCAGTGGCTACATGTGAATGTCAGTTTTAAAAAGTCTACCCAAGCTAAATTATGTTAATCCATTGGCAGATGTTTTGCTCAGCAAATAATATATACAGGTAAGGTATTTGATTTCTTTCACATATGCTTTTTGCAGTGCAAAAGGTCTGCATGAGTTCCAATCTGAACGTTTGAATTCATGTGGCTTGGCCACAAATCACTTCATCTGATCTGGTACTAAACACTGGAAAAGTCTGATTTGTGTCCCAATAGCCAGTCACTCGCTCCAGTCTGGTACGGTAACGTCATCGCAAAGCCCAGTTTAAGATTTGACTCTACTTGTATTGTACTGTGATGCAGCAAACTCATTTCAGTAAACATATTAGAGATAGCTCACTGTGATGGCAAAGATGTAGCAGTCTGGGATCTCATTGTTTATTATGGTCTGAATGTTGATGGCCTTCAGCTGGAATGCAATTGTAACATTTATCAACCTGGAGATAGACATATATGACAGAGACAAACAGAATTTTCAATATGTGCAGTTAAAACAGTCCAGAAAATAATTAGGATTTAATTTCAGTCCTGGTATTGAGAAGAAATAAAACATCAACTGACTTGAAAAACTTGAGAGAGAAATTCTTCTCGCCGATGTTTTCTGGAGCAGAGATGTCAGATGGTGGATTCAGACCAACACATTCTATAAATAAATACAAAAAATGCATCAGAGGAAGTAGGAATATAGCATATGGGGAAGTTTTAACCGCACAATTTTCCACCCAATGCGAACAATGGAAACAGACTTCCTTTACATATTTAAGAGAAGACACTGCTTTTATTTTTGACATTTCATGCAACGCCAAAGGACATCTCAACCGGTTCAACAAGTGTAGTCAAGTAACCTCTTCTGATGAAACTCCTGTGTTACTACTGAAGTTGATGGGAAAAAAATATGATTTGAGTTGTGTGTTTGGTTTTTTTCATGGCCTGTCAGAGTAGGGCACAGCTGTACTACTGGATTGATGCGGGGCAGCAACATAATGACTCACCCACATAGTGATTTCCTCAAGGACTATAAATGCTGGCACTGAATGAATAACTTGTTACCCAGTTTAAGTGCCTGTAAGCTACACAGACGAAATGCAAAGAACACCAAGGAGAAAAAAAAAAAAGGTAAAGATTTATCCTACCAGTGACAACATGGGGATCGATGTCAAAGGTGTCATTGATGTAGTCGATGGTGATCCTCCTGTAGTACCTCTGGCAGAGCAAGAGTGCACTTCCGTTCACACCGACACCCAGCACATATGCATACCGTCCCAGAGAGATCTGAGGGACAGCCATGTACTGAAGGGGAAAATGGAGAAGTAGAACAATTGCACTGAGCTTAGACGTACCCAACAAACACACAACAGCAGCAGTTCATTTCTGGCATCTCACCTTCTTTATAAACATTTAAACCATAAACCATGCATAACCAAAACCGTCTGAACCACATGCTTGTTGAAAAGTTGAAAGCATTAGATCAAAAGAAAAAAACCCTCTTGATAAACACCTGCAAAACATTTGACAGCAGATTAGCTTCTTTATCCAATGGGGCTGAATGGTTGTTATTATAGAAGATATATAGAACTACTTAATCATTGATTCATTCATTATCAACCACTTATCCTGTTCAGGGTCACGGGGGGCTGGAGCCTATACCAGCTGACATCGGGCGAGAGGCGGGTTACACACTGGACAAGTCGCCTGCAATTCAGCGTCACCAATTCACCTATAAGGTTTGTTTTTGGACTGCGGGAGGAGTCCAAAACGTTTGGTTTTGGAGGAGTCCGGGAGCCCACACAGACACAGGGAGAACAATCAAACTTAGACAGAAAGGCTGGCAGAGGTGGATTCGTATCCGATACCTTCTTGCTGTGAGGAAGCAGCGCTAACCACTGCGCTGTGCTTTCAGTCACAATGTAGGAAAATTGTTCAAACCTCATTGTGTAAAAGATAGGAAAAAAAACATTTATTAGAAAAGGAAAACGTGAAAAAATAGCAGGTACACTAAAACATTTTCATTCTAAAACTATGTGTTTTGATTAAGTGTATGCTGTAGACGTGGATTTTAAGTCCTTAATTTACAACCGATCAATTATTTGCTATTGAACTTAAACAGTAAGACTGTCTTAAAGGGTTTAATTATTTTTAAATACCATAATGCTTTGTAAACTAATGAAATTATTATTATTATAAATTATTATAAATGGGAAAAATATTATAGTATGGTTAAATAATAAAGGCTTATTAGAAAAAAAACACATTTATTGGATGTTATCAAACAATAAAGTTTCAGCAGATTATCACTGTTTAGTTATACAGTTCATTTTAATCAATGAAACTCTGCCATGAATACCAAATTAAAAGAAGAACACCTACGTTTTAAAATCTCCCTCAATTTTCTCAAAAACTAATCTATAATTATTTCTAACTATGTGATGAGTTTCCCAAGTAAGTAAACCCCTGGCATTGTACAGAGATTGGAAGGTCACTTAGGTTCAGGTTTAGACAAGTCTTACATAGTGGCATGAGTAAGCATTTGGTTTAGTTTATTTCTAATTTAGATATAGTTTAACAACCTACATAGACTACTTTGCTTTAATTATCACTTAAGCAGCAGAGTCGCCTGATTTTTTCTGCTAAGGGCTAAATAAAACTTGCTCGATCCCCAACTCACAGATGTTGACCACTGTTAATCCACAAGGCCGAGAAAATTTTCTCAAGCAGGCTCAGAACCATCACTATGAGACACAAACGTTATGGGATGCTTTTCTGTGGCTGTAACTTTGGGGGACTATGGATCAGCGTGGTCTATCTTATTGGGCAAGAATGAAGCGTATGCTGGGCTCCATTTATTTCCGAGCACTGGAAACATGCTGCAAGCAGAGGGTACGATGGATTCAATCAAATAGCGGCTAATGCTAGAATCCTTTTCGTCATCTATTTAGAAGATGAAGTTTGTGCATCAATGGACATTCCAAAAGGACAATGGTCCTAATCAGTCCTCTAAGTCCACCAGGTCTTGGTTTCAGATGAGTTCTGGACCATTCTGGAGAAACCATCACAGTTGCCTGACCTAAATCTTAGTTTTGAAGAAGGCAATCGCAACAGATAAACAAAGCGTTATTATACTTTATGGCCACTAGCAGCTGGCCATAAGAAACAGGCAAAGATGCTTGAGGAATGCTTTAAGTAGTCGGTGTCCATCTATACATTCATTAGCAGCATACACCCTCAAATGCCACCGGGTCAATGTGGTTATGAGAGTGATAGCAGCAAAGAGGTTTCTACAATTTATAAGAGATGCTTGTTGAATCATTGTCAGATGGCAGTAGTCCGGGAAGCAGTATTTTGTATTACATTTTTGGAAAAAGAACACCTATATGTATTATTTTTTGCAGTGAGTTGTTTTTAGTTGTGCTTTGTGGGTGTGTTTCTATGTGCCATTGCATGCATACCTGCTCTGTGGCAAAGTAGATGTGGCTGTAGAGCTCCTTCTGCGTGTGAACGGTCTGAGGAGTGTTGTCCCGATAACCCTTCAGGAAAAGGTGTTTGAAAGCAGCTGTGTTTTCCTCCTTAAATGTCACCACCATTTCATTGCTCAGACCAAACAGCACCAACTGAGAGGCAGAGTCAGATCCAAAGCAATCAGCTTCAACAGTCACAATGTCATCTAATTAGAAATGCACTGATTGGAATATTTTTGGCCCATCATCAATCATCGTTTTTTATACTCTCTGAGCAACCGATTCCAATTTTTTTCTCTTAAAAGTTTTAAAATCACAATGAGATATTTATTTCAGTGCTCTTATTTTGATGGATTACAGAGGAAGTAAGGCTGGTTGGTGTCGAGTGTGTATTCTTCTTTGTCTTTTGGCGGTTCCCCTTTGGGGTCGCCACAGTGGATCATCTTTTTCCATCCACAGGATGGTGCCCGGCTGGCTGACCATAAACATTGGTGGTATTTGTTACCCTGAGCACCGACTGATCCAGTTTTGGGTTCAGGTTTGTCTTCCGCATATTGATTTGGCATAGGTTTTACACTGGATGCCCTTCCTTACGCAACCCTCCCCGATTTTTCTGGGCTTCTGCAATAGAAGTACCCTGGATTGTGACCGTTCTGTGGGTTGTGACCCTTTTTGTTCTTGTGTATATATCTTGACCTGTTGAAACTAATGCGTTGTTTCACATTTCAAAGTGAAAATAAAACTTTGTAAGCCTCATTCAGTCATTATATGTTATATGATGGCTTTATTCAGGGACGTCAAGGCTCTGAGCCCCCGCCAGCTTTAGCTGCTCTGCTAACATTAGCTTAGCTTATCGGGGTTATTATATTTCAAATGTGCAATTAAGTTAGTTCTGCCAAATTGTTTCGAGGTTGTTCCTCCCCAGCTTATTTTTTCCATACTGGTGTTATAAATGACGAGCTATGTGTTTTTTTGGTTTACTTGTGAGACGTTTGGAACCGTGATAGCTTGTTGTTGGTGTGCGTGTACAACGCGTGCGTGTACCCAGCCTCAAGTGTCTCTGCTCGGCCGAATGCCGGTTTCATCAAACTAGCCTCCCGTCAACGATAAATTGGCCAGCCTATCGTTCAGTGCACCTCTAAATCTAATGACTTAAGTTGTGAAGAATACAAGAAAAATAGCTCTTCTTGGAGAGCAGTGTCCATCATGAGCCCATCAAAGCATAAAGTTGCACGCACCTGCACAGTCACAATGATAATTTTGAGCAAATGCAGACCCAATTTGAAAGGTTTCCGTCCTTTGGCATGATACTTTTCACAGGGGCTCATAAAGAAATACTTGAGCTTCCTCCTCAGAGCCTCCTCATCCTCCTCTGCTTCGTACTTCGGGTTGGTCTCGGAGCCAACCAGACAAGCAGGATAGGGATTTTGGTCCTCCACATGATCCCGTGACCCGTAGGTGGCAAAGGAGGAGAGAAGCTGGTCCTTCTCTAGGGAACAAAAACAAATCCATAGAATGAGATGGACTATGGACCTCAAACATGATTTTAAATAGTGAAACAAAGAATTAGCAAGATATAAGAAACAAAAGCAAAGGAGAGAGGTTAAGGTCATGAATTTTGTGTCCCACTAAAAGTTTTTTCTTAAATTTGTTCTAATGAAAACTCCCAAGAAAAACCTGCGTCAGATTCATGAAGCCAAAGACAGCCAAATTTTTCTGTATTTATTTACAGATGAACTACATCTGCCGCAACAACCCTCTGAAGCGCAACCAGGCACCACGCAGCCACCGTTCAAGACACACGTGCACCCAGGTCCCGATCAAGCGCCACTGCACGTCTGATCTCCCACTCTTTCGCAGATGGCATCAACACTGGTCACACCTCTGACACACTTTAGGAAAGTAATGAAAATGTGAAAAAATAACACATTGAAAGCTTTTAATTTTAAAACTATTTGTTTTGATTAATTGTATCCTGTAGACGTGGACTTCAAGTCCTTCATTTACAACCGATCAATTATTTGCTATTGAACTTGAACAGTAATTCTGTTGTATACGGTTTAATTATTTTCAAATTTCATAATGGTATGTTATGTAATAAAATTACTATTATTATAAATTATTATAAAACGGGAAAGATTTTATAGTATGTTTAACTCCTGTATTATACTACAGTATAATTGGAAAAAAAAAACATTAACCAATTATTTTTCACAAACATGGCATAGTTCTCATGACTTTCACAGCAGTAATTAGCTGAAATAATATATAAATTAGCATAATAAAATCTGAAATAATTAGGATATGTAAGATAAGAATTTAACACGGGATCTACCCCATAATACATAAAGTCATCTTTGACTCAAATTAACTTTTTGGGTCTGTTTGATGAAATCATTCAAACTGAGGCAAAAAAAAGAAATTGATTGTACTGGTTTTATTTATACATAGCTGAACCTGTCTAATTACGGGTATCATTATACTCTCCTGTTTAAATCACAGTGCTTGATACAAAGAAAAAGAATGATTTATTCGTTTTATAACTCTAATTTTTTTTAAGCTGAAAAGGTAGAAGCTCCTCTTAGCATTTAGAATCTGCGCTAATAGCCTTTTATTTACCATAATGGTGGATACAAATCTATGCAAATTCTGCATTCCACCACATACGCATCTGAGAATAATAATTAATGACAAAGTCTCCGTGTCTCCGTGGAGGAGAAAAACAAACCTGCGGCGCAGGAATCACTTGAAGATGCCATGGTGATGCGTTCACTGTCAGACGACGATGATGATGATGCAGATCATCTGCACAGAGCTCGAGCAGGCGGTACAATCATTTCCTTAATAGTCTTGCAATCTATTTTCCCTGCATACATAAAGGTGTCGAGCTACATAAGTGAGAAAAAAAAACATATCGGAACTTCCTTGTTAGCATGTGACTCCACCACCTGACTAATGTTAGCATTTCTATTGGGAGAATACATCTAAGAAAGTATACTTAGCTACAAATGTCAACGTTTGAGATATTTTCAGAATTGAAAACGAAACTCAATTGCATGGACATGAGAGAATCTCCTTCCGTTTATGTACCCATCAGTTCCTTTTCAGGATATCCAATAAATTGGTCTTAATCAGTAATCAAGCCACAATGTAAAACGTGTCTAAACCTGAACATAGATTACCCTCCATCTCTGGACAAAACCAGGGGTTTTCTTACTTTAGTGTTCGAATCAGAACTGAAACTCCTCATATAGTTAGAGAAAATTATAAATGAGTTCTTAAGAAAATTGAGGGAGATCTTAATACATGGTCTTCTCTTAATTTGTTCTTCATGGCAAAGTTTCAATAATTAAAATTAATGATTATTTTAAGGATGTTGGCACAAACATGCACGTACAAATTTTTTATGTAATGGTAAACGCCCCACTGAATCATCACTGAATGAATGTTTGTGTGAATGGGTGAATGCTGGCTCACAATATAAAATGCTTTGAGAGGTCGAGCAGACTAGAAACAACTATTTAAGTACAATCCATTTACCATCTTCATCTAAAAATTTTGCTCACCAAATTGTACATCACAATAAGTAATATTAATAATAATAATATTACATTTTATTTTAAACACACTTTACATTTTGATCAACTCGCAAAGTGCTACAATGTAAAAGCAGGCAAAGCATCAATAAAAAATATATAATAATTTTATAAAAATATGAGCAAAAAGCAGCAATCTTAAATAAAAGTTATAGGTTATGCTAAAAAGGAAAGTTTGAAGTCCTTTTTAAAAAGTTTCAGTCGTTTGTGGAGCCCTCAGATGGTCAGGGAGGGCATTCCACAGACGAGGGGCAGCAGAACAGAAGGCCCGATCATCCATGGTGCTGAGAGTAGTCCGGGGAAGGAGGAGGCGGTATGAGTCGGTAGAACGGAGGGATGTGGTGATGATGGTGATTGAGGAGGGAGATCTTATATTCAATCCTGGTGGAGATGGGAAGCCAATGAAGGGAATGAAGAACGGGGGGTATGTGTTTGTGTATACGGACTCTCATCAGGATCGTTCAGACTGTTTTGAACATACTGAAGTCTTTGAAGACTTTTATCAGGGATCCCGATGAGAAGGTCGTTACAGTAATCCAGTCTGGAGGAGACAAACGCATGGACCAGCTTTTCAGCATCACTTAAGGTGAGTGAAGAGCTGAGTTTGGAAATATTTCTGAGATGGTGAAAGGAGATCCTGCAGATGTGTTTTGTGGGATTCTGCAGGGGATGGAGAGGCTGCAGAGGAACATGTGTCAGTTTTTATGTAGATTTGCGTGTCATCGGCGTAGGAATGGAATGAGAGTCCATATCGACTGATGACATGGCCAAGGGGGAGCATTTACAGTATGAAGAAATTGGGGCCGAGGAGGGATCCCTGGGGGACCCCGCAGGTGACGGTAAGTGTATGGGACCGTGAACTTCCAAGGGAAATGTATTGTGCTCTATTGGCGAGGAATGATTGAACCCAGTTTAGGGCGCTGGCATTGAGTCCAATGGTGTCATGTAACCGGTGTAGGAGTATTCCATGGCATAAGTATAGCTTTACACCAGAGCGAAGATTTAAATGAAGGATAGTTCATAATTATTTGTGCTACCTCTATTCTGGCTTTCAAGGTAATTACTTACAAATGTTTTGGTATTGTTCCAAACTTGACTTCTTTTGAAAGTACGTGATGTAGTTCGAGCTATTGTTGACAAATCTCTAACCCTGTTGTCAACTGTACCAATACCATTGAGTTCATAGAGTAATTTAAACAAACCTAGTCCAGTGGGCCATATCAATGTATATGTGGGTACACCATAGATATTTCTTAGAAAGTATCTGATTAATTTTCTATATCTGTACTCATTACCTCTGAATTTTATACATTTTTTCTCAATTTATTTTTCTATGTATAATTTTCTCGCATCATGTTTTATGTATAAATCCCGCTGACACTGTATATAATATGTGAGCAGATATATGCAGGTGTATACAATTTCTCTTCATAAATAAAAGATTTTAAAAAAAAAAACACAATACTTAAAATAAAAAATAAAAGGGTCAGTGTGCATATTTTATTTTTTTCACTTCTTTGGTTGTGCATCTCCCTCCGGATATAGCACTAACTGTAACTGCATCTTTTTTGATTTGTTTAATATCCGCTACTGACACTACTGAATAAGACCGTCTGTTTGCTGTCCACCTCCTGCAGCAGGAAGGCATTTGCTTAGTTGTTTCTATACCCAATCGCTGTGGCATTCATGTGTACGGAAGCACATTGCATTCTCAAATTTAAAAATATCACCAAAAAAAGACAAGAAAATCAGATACCTTGTCCCGTGTGGTGACAAGGTGAGATCCTTTTCTCTTAATTAGAGAGTATCCATTATTTATGAGATAAGGTCTCGGATTTTTATTTTTTTTTCCCCCAAGGATTTGGCAAGTTGGCTGAAAAGGTCCATTTCACATGGATTTTGTTTTAATTTGTCACTCTCTATATAAGGTTATACAGTAATGCTCATAATTACCGTAATACTTTCTCCATGTATTAAACCTTGGAGGATCCGTATCTTGTAATTCCGATATAAGGTATCTGATTTTTCTTATCTTTTTTTGTGTGAATGGAATGCGTTTCTGTACATGTGAGTTGACTATGGACATGAAGTCTAATGACATTTTGTGGGCGTTGCGGGGGGTTTACCTATGCTAATTAGCATCACAGGCACGAGCTTCGAGCTTACTTCCAGTGCCAACAACTCAGACTCACATGACATCAAACATTTTGTTAACAGTTTTATTCAACGTGCACACAAAAAAACAATAATAAGCATATTTTCAGGGCTGTAGTCTGAGTTGTAGATACACTTTATAATTTCAGGAAATATGCCCTTCATTAAAGAAAGATACGGGCTGAGCCGGCGCCACACTCTCTCACTGGCGAGTAGTTGTTAGCTATAATTGGGTAGGCTTAGCCTTTACTGCTTATGATTTATGGAGTTAAATTCCTGCGAAAAGTCCGCACACAAACGCAACACGAGTGCGTGAACGAAACTCAAATCGCGAGCAGAGACTGATTTGCCAGCAAGACAATGTGATTCGCATACAAACACAATGTGATTTGCAAAGGAAAAACATGAATGACAAACAAATATTTTCTGTTTTGCAAACACAAAACATGCGAGTCACTTGTTTGTCCCAAAAGTAAATGTGGTTTATCGTTTTGTGCAGTTGTAGGATAGATTTTATTGCACTTGTAAATGTACATTTGCACTCCTAAGGCATGCTGCTTTTGTCTGTAGCACGTTTTTTGTTTGCAAAACAGAAAATATTTGTTTGTCATTTATGTTTTTACTTTGCAAATCATATTGTGTTTGCTCGTAAGTCGCGAATATTGTGCCAGTCCAGTATCAAAACACTGGATCACAGAGCTTTTTGACAGTGAAAGGGCAAATATTATAATGTTATGGCTGTTTATACTAACGCAAAAGTAATGAAATCAAGAAAGTAAGAGAATATAAGTATAGTGTAGCCTTGAGCCTGATTGCAAATCTATAAACATGCAGCAGGAGCTGAAATTGAATACAAGAAAAAAAAAAAAAAAAAATGCAGGAAGTATTTCATGAGTCCAGTCCTTACTTAAATAAATAAATCAATTATTGAATTAGTTAATTAATAATTAATTCCTCTCAAGTTAAGGCAAAACCATTAAAAAATTACTGAATAATCTATTCACTTTAAGATTATTTATTCAATATTCTTTTTAAAATAGTATAAAATGCCTATCATGATTTGCCTGAAATATCAAGGTGACATTATAATTTGTATTATGTTGTCCTATTGAAGACAACATATTGTATAACGTAGTGATACTCTTATCCAATATGGCAAACTTCTTTGATTTGTGATGTAAAAAGGTCATTTTAAACCACAGTTTTGTGTTGCTTCATAATGTGTAGCAGGAGTAACATGATCCACTGAAACCAATGTGACTAAACCAGCTTGTTGCATGTTTTCTAGATGTAGCTCAGTGTAGTACAGTCATTCATCCACAAGGTCAACAAGAAATCACAACACAACTCAGTCTGGAACAAACTCTTGTCTACACCTGGATGACACATATTTAATTAGTATTACCCAACAAAAATTCCAATTTTCTCTAGTCCTTACTAGTCTACTCCTTATCTGCCATCCAAAGCCTTGTCTCTGGATATGACCGACTCATTGAACTTTATCATTAGTGTGGTGCCTTTATGCCAGTGGGAAGTGACCTTGGCAGGGAAGCCGCTGTGTGTGAGGATGGCCTCCACGATGCCTGCAGTGAATGCAGCGCAGTTCAAGCTGCTGTTCTCTTTGGGCACAGAGATGTACGCATTGATGAGAGGCTCCTTTTCTATGATGTAGTAAGTCTTATCATCATCATTGGCTTGTTCCAGCTTATCGGCCTCCTTCCCAAACAAAGACTTCCAAACATTAACCTGATGAAAAGGGAACTGTTACAAATTTTCTGAAATCTAAAACCATCCGTGTTATTTCACATTTCACTCACCTTAATGAAAAGCAGCATATTGAGCACTTTAGTCTCCCTCTTCCCATTCTTCTCTCTCAGCACTAGCACATCTAGCATACTGGCTCCAACACTCTGACCCATGTCTGCCAGGCGTGTCTGCAGCTCAGAAACAGAGTACACGCGACTCTGACAATACTGGACCATCTCTGAGAACAGGAGGGCAAAAGCACTTAGGCTCACATCTGTCTTGGGCCGGGTCAGGGGTCGCTCTAAGATGTTGGATTTCCCTCGAGTGAACCGTGTATCCATTTTCTTCTGGAGAGAGATAATCCACAGCACAGGGTAATACATGCACTCCCGAACTTTTACAGTACATTTGACATTAGTTCGAAATTAATAATAATTATCAGAAGTCCGGCAAAATTGTGTGTGACAAGCAGAGTCCTGGAAATTCTAATCTTCATTTAAATCATTTCTAGAAGGGATCTTTTTTTTTTTTTAATGTACATCTCTTCCTGTTAGTTACCAGTCTTCAAATGGAATGACAGTATTGACCTCCAATTCCCCTTTCCCTTTGATATCCAAACTATAGTGATGCTGATTCTCCGTTAAATATCTCTGATATCTGTGTGATATTGTCTTCTTTGTAATAGTTCCTTCGATCGTCAGCATTAAGAGGTGCTCCATGTTACAATGTTGGAGAACTTAATTCTTCTCATTGTATCTGCCTCTAAGAGCACTATGTAGGATTTTTGTATATACATTTAGATGACCATTTGTTTATTGTCTTAAATTTAGAGAGACAATAAAGGTTCTAAAGGAACGGACGGGAAACGAAAGAGCAACCTTGACAATCTGTTCATTTGTACACTTCTTAAAAGAAGTAATGGGACACGTAATCATCACTGTATAACACTAAGTAAGTTAAACCTCAGGGATACTGGATTCTCTCCATTCACCAAACCAGAATCCGGACCTTCGGTGACCAAGCCTTCAGTGCCACAGCGGCCCCCCTCTGGAATGCTCTCCCTGCCAACATCCAAAACGCTACATCCCTGGACATGTTCAAAAATTTCCTCAAACACCCCGCCTACAACATCACCTAATTCTGCCATCTCACAAACATGCCCCTTTTTTTTGTTGTCTTATTTGTTTCCTTCTATGTAAAGCGTCCTTGGGTCTCATGAAAGGCGCTATATAAATCTAAGTTATTACTATTATTACCAAGCATTTCATTTGAAAGCACAAATGATGGCGAAGCAATTTCACCTGCTTTGGTACAAATTAAAGTATCAGCAGCTGCAATGGAGAGGCAAATGCAGGACAAACCCCCAAATGCTTCTGGTTTTTAATAATGAGGAGACATCAAGAAGGATGTCTGCTCATCGTTCCTGACTGATTTTTCTTTAGCTTTGCAATTTGCATGATGATCTGGTACCTGCAGCCCATTCAGGCTGGAGCTGGTAGTCCAGCGCTTCCCTGATTGAGCTTCGATTAGTGTTGTTCTCTCAAGGCATTCAGAGACCAATTGAAATACATAATTCCTCCAGTAAATTCTGGGTCTACCGAATATCAACTATGTGCTTGTATTCTATTTGCAGTTGTTTTATTGTATGCTTATTGCTATAAAAAATATAGAATAATAATTCGACTGTTTAATATAATTCCACCACCTTTTCAAATAAATTATTTAAAGAATGTGTGAAAAAAAGATGTATGCCTTCCCTCTACTGTGACTTTTTTTGCCACACCAGTTCTCTTTGTCGCCGATGAAGCCATAATGCTTTGATTCCAATTAGAAGCGTATTGAAAGTGGGATAAGGATAGCATTTCACCAGATGCCTTGGTAAATCACAGAATCTGACCCCCAATCATGTCTTTTGACCGTCAAATTTCGCTCAAAGTTAATAAACTCAGAGATGATTGAAACAACTGAGATCAGCTGTTCTGCAACCAAAAACTCTCCCCATCTCAGGGTTTGTTAAATGATTTAAATGATTCCACTTGAGGGATAAACCTCAGCCTGCACTTCTGACTTTGTGGAGTAGTGTTTTAACAGCATTACAAAACACAACCTGCAACTAATCAATATTATATATAGAATATATCTATTGTGTCGATTTCCTTTTTCCAATGTGCAAAATGTCAACAATGCAAACCAAAAATGTAAGTCATTATACTCTAATCCTTATAGCCAACAGAAAAAATCTCCCACACAAAACTGAGAGACGCACTATACCTTAAGATTTAATTTAAATGAATAAACACAATTTTAGGCATTGTGTTTACTTACCGAATATATTTATATTAAATCAGCATATTTACTTCACTTTAAGTGAGTCACTGAGTATAAATGACAATAATAACAGAGTGTTCTCCGTGGCTAGGTTTCCACTTACAGGGACATATTATAGCCTCTTTTTATCGACAAGTTTCAGAACATTATTAGCGTAAGAAGCTTCTAACAGCCTTTAAACCGCACACATTGTCCCGAGTCACACTCCACCAAACGGATGTTAGCTGTTAGCTCTGTGGCCATACAGGCGAGTGGGTACTTCCTGTGTAACTGCTCACGAGCCCTTTCAAAAGTGCAATTATAAACATTTTGAAAAACACAAATACAGCATAGATGAAATATGATACAGCATCCCGATTTTCTTTTTTAGTCTTCGATAAAGAAAATGAGCCTTACTGATATATATATATCGACTTATGTCCGTTCATCTGCTTCTTCTTTGGGATTTATCAATGAATAACATACAAGGTTATAGCACATTAACGCCACCTGCTGGCTATACGAATTACTACTGCATGCTGGTGTTTCTTCAATTCAACTTTATTGTAAGTCAGCAAAGACTAGAACTTCCAAGAAAACAAACAAACATGGGGTCGTCTACAGCCTACGGTGCAATTCTTATTCTTCTTTAATCCTGTTTTTAGACTTTTCCCAAGCCTTTGACTCTGTTGAACAACCATTTATAATGCAAACTTTGGTTCAAACGTATCAGGATAATTAACATGATGTATAATGCTATTAACATTTCAGTATCTCTTTCTCATGGAACATCCAAAAGATTTAACATCAAACGAGGCAGTCGACAGTTCAGCCCCTATTCCCCATTATTATTCATCTTACATGCAGAAATGCTAAAGATTTTCATGACAAACTTGTTAGGTAACTGAGCCTTCAAATCTGCTAGGAAATCACCTGATCATTACTGAGTTCGGAGATTGTGCTTCTATCTTCCTAAAAAATTCCTAACAAATCCAACGAGTAATCAGGACCAAAAAAGCTTAATTAATTTGGCAAAACAATTCATTCAAAGATGCCATTTCAGGAATGCTCATACACTAGTTATAACTTTCACAAATTAGTTAAATAATCTTCAAGAAATCACTGAAATATGTGAAAACAAAACAAGCTTTAGCTGTTTATAATAATCTATCTGTGTTAACTGCTTAGAACACTGACCCTTTTTTGTTCTCTATTTTTCTTTCGTTATTTATTTAGGCTATCACTTAATGTTAATTCCATTAAATTTTCTTTCAATTTCCAATGCAATAAAGTCAGTACGCTGATGATACATCAATTTTCTTAAGTGATATGTCTATGATGGGTAAAACTCTCAACACAATTTTCATTTTTTTCTCGAGCGCTTCAGGACTATCCCTTATGAGGGGGAAAAAGTGAATCCATCCGCATTCAAACAAGTACTAACTATACAACTGAAGTTATGTATTTAGAAGTAACAATGTTTAAAAACATTATTAGAGGAGATTTCACTATTATTGGTAGTTATTTTATCAAAAGCAGATGGCATCTCCAAATTAATTTATCCATTACTCCCTGCATGTTTCCTCTAACAATATCAATAAAGCAAATTCAGTTATTTACCAGCTCTTTTTCAAGCTCTTGATTGAGAATCATTGGTCAGGTCCTTCAATATACAACTTTCAAATTCCATGTGATTTCATATCCCAATATCCTTGTTTGACAAAATAGGAGGTTTAGCCTTTCTTCTAGAATGTAACTTTGAGCTCCACAAAAGTCCCGTCAAACTGTCTGACTTCCACAGACAGCTGATGACTGGGAGACCAGGGTGTGAGCCCAGCCAGTACACAACAACATCCTTGAACCCCAGCTCCCCAGGTGTTTCTCACAGAATTTCTCCTCAGGAATAGGTCAAAGGCAGAGGGAAAATTACACTAATGAAAGGTAACTTGAATCATGTGTGTGATTGCCCCCCTAGTGAGCCTCCTCATCAGGGGGTAGCCCCTCTTCCAATGGATGAGTCTTTGCTGGATAGTGAATGGTTCATGCTTGCCCCTGCCCCTACTTCAGCACCAAGTCAACAAACTGGAGCCCCCTGCCCATCAAGACTACCAGATCACATTCCCGTCATGTACATGCCAGGATCAAAGTCCCCCAGCTGGAAATGCTGTTGTTCCAACAGATAACAGCGAGTTACCCTTGAGGAGAATCACCCGTGCCAACGCTGGGCAGCATCCAACCCTGTATTACCTACCCCAAGCAGCAGAGAATAGAAGAATAGGGGCTATAAATGCCCAGGTAAATGTGCCTTACGTTCACGTTACTTTTAGGCCTGTGCAGTAAGTGTGAATCATAATATCATCAAAAAATTCCTCTGGTAATGAATGTGCCTTGATCAGGGGAAGGTTAGCAGCAGGGTTGAATTATGACATAAGGTTGCTGTCATATAACATAGATCAATGGTATGAAGGGGAAATGTTAAATAAATGTAAGGCACTGTATGACTAGATTCTAATGTTAACCTTTGTTCTGGTTTCCCTGTAGGTGCCGCCTGCCTGTCTTCCTTATCCTGATTAGAAATGCTGCTGCTTTGCTGTTGCATTGTCTGCTTTGCAGTTAGTTTAATTGTCTGGTTGACCATTTATAATGTCATGGGGTCAAATGTTAGCTTATTTGTTGGTTTTGTCAAGTTACTTGAGCTAAGTCTATTGGGGAGGGTAATCACACTGGGTGTAGTTCCTTCACTGTAAGCTGTAAATGTAATTGAAATATACCTCTAACTGTTCAAATAACACTCATCTAGTGTTACTGACAGTTGGCTTTTATGCTTAAAATTACAATTTTTTAAAATGAATACATATTGCCTTATTTAGTTTTTTGTAGTATTTTCAAAACTTCTTACATATAACGGTTTTGTTGGGGCCCAGAATATTTCAGATTGGGCCTCAATGTTCATCTTATTCTGTTTATAAATAGCTTTTCTAATTCATGCAGCTCTACTTCCTAGTCATGGGGTTGGAAGCACTTCATCCATTAAAAGCATTTGCTGTAGATAACATTTACATGGCAACAAAAAAAAACCCGACAATGGTAAAATTTAACAGGTGAAAATCTTTTTTTTTTTTATTTGGGTCAGTTCCGACAGTACAAAAGCAAAACAAGCCTTTTACTAAAAACGGTCAAGTTCAAGTAAGAAAACAGTTGTTTAAAAGCAAAAAGAAGTCAGGTTAAGTTCGGATAAATGGACCGTCACGTTTCTGGTTCTCATATAGTTTTTTCTACATATGAAACGTTAGCCTACACATCCTGGGAAATTTTTGACCAATAAGTATTTAGTATAGCATGCAGAATGAGAGTGCACAAATAATTTAAATGCATCTCCATCCATACCAACCCCATATATTGTGAACTGGATACAGTTCACAAGAAGTGTGGAAACTGAAATCTTTTAGAAATGCGTCAGATTCAAGAGAACTGGTGTGGTATGAGTCGATTTTGATTATATTATTCTAAAATCTTCAAAATGAACATCTAAAAACAGTAGTAGGGCATAAAAGTCTCACAACTTTCAACTATGAAAGTCTTAAATTTCAAATTGGGATTGAAGAGCTGGCTGTCACACATGGTCAGGTGCTGTGGGAAATATGAAAGGCTGATCTAAAGGTTTAGATAACACCAGTGTGATACATAAGCCACTAGGGTACTCCTGCCGTGTTTAGATGAAAGGAGTAATCAACTGAAGTCCAGATAAAACAATCAGACTTTGGTCCAAATAATAATATTATAATTATATATATAATCATTATCAACCACTTATCCTGTTCAGGGTCGTGGGGGGCTGGAGCCGATCCCAGCTGATACCGGGCGAGAGGCGGGGTACAGCCAGGACGAGTCGCCAGTTCATCGCAAAGCCGACACATAGTCATACAACCATTCACACTCAAACTCACTCCTATGGGCAACTTAGTAGTGTTACCAATTTACCTATATTGCAAGTTTTGGGACTGTGGGAACCCATGCAGGCTCCGCACAGAAAGGCCGGAAGAGGTGGATTAGTACCTGGTACCTTCTTGCTGTGAGGCAGCAGCACTAACCACGCCACCCCTCCAAAAGATAGTATAATTAATAAAATAACCACTAATCGCTGGATTTACTGTGTGATCACTCTTGGATGGTTTCTGGACAACAGGAAGTGGCTGAGAGTGGACTTATGTCAAGAACACAGTCTATCATCAATCATCAGGTACAGGGAGATGTAGAGGACTACAGGATGTAGGGATGTCATTAGAAGATGTTTATTAGTGCATTTTTGAAATTACAATGTGTAACCAAATCTCACTGGATGACATGTTAACAATGGAAAAAACAAAACATGAAGTTTTTAGGGCTGAAAGCAACCCAAGACAATCTGATGGCGTACTGCTTCAAACAGCAACAATGTCCAAGCTGGTGAATGAGCATCCTTCAAACAGTGGCGTGTAGAAATAAAGTTTTGTAAGGTGATGTGACCGAGTTGATTACCAAAAAGAATCTATTAGTTAGATAATCCGATAATTTTAACATATTTTCAGCCAAACTATAGTCAAGATTTCAAACTTGCGCAAATGCGATGATGACGACAAGTTTCTGCGCTTCATGAAAACATACGTCAACGCAAAGCAACAAGTAGGCACAACATGTGCGCTTTTTGTGTAGGAGTTGAAAAACTTAACTTAAGTCATGGTTGATGACAAATATAAACCTAGATATAGTTTTCAAATGATTGATGAAAGTTCACAGTCATACAACAGAAGATATGCAAAACTTCATCTCGGGAATGAGATTTGCTCATATATTTGGACGTCTAATGCGGACAAAGTTGAAAAGCTCATGTTGCTAATGTTGACAAATGAACTGGAAATATGTCTGAGGATCATTGAAGCAGGGCCATGTGAATTTGGTGATATTTAAATTCTAAAAAAGTGATCATCCAAGAGTCAAATCAGTTCAATCACTCACTTCAAAGCATATGAGGAAAGTACATTTGAAGGAATCGTACACATCCTAATTCCTGTGTAATGAACACATACCATCCTTTATGACTAACATTGAGTACTACATCCTCTAAACCTGCAGTAGGAGAACAGCAGCTGCAACTATGTTTCTAACTACCTACATATCATACTGTTGGCTGCTCTGGCTGGGTGGCAGTAGTGGTGGTGAAAGAGGGCCTGCATCTTCTGAGGCAAGAGGAGGCGGAGTTGCCACAGCCACACTAGGATTAGTCACAATCGAAGTGACTTCTTGGGCTGTCAGAGTGTCAGGGGCCATTGCTCCTACAGCGACATCTGAGGAGGACGCAAGCATGCTGCTGTTACTGCTGTCATCACTGCTGCCAGAAGTGCTGCTCTCCCTGGGAGGCTCAGAAGGAGGCCCTGCTTTATCAGAAGTAGAGGAGGGGGGGTCAGATGGACGAGTCGGGGCAGGCTGGGGGTCTGACGGAGGCTCTTTAGGCCCAGACTCATCTGTGGAAGGAATGAGGGAGCAGGTAAGATTGTTTATCAAGTGAAAGTTGGAGAATATTAGAAAATCCCTTAAAGAATATATAGAATCCCTGACATATTAAGATATTTCTTCAACAATCTCAATAGGTCCCCAAGTCCAAAATCAAGCATGTAATGGTTACTCATTTCTCTACCCATTTCTCGCTCTCCACTCCACATTTAGTGCACCTGTATGTCCCTAAGAAAAGCATGAGTGAAATGTAATTGAATCCTTACAATCAGTGCTTGTGGAAATGTGTATAGACCATAACCGTTACAAATGCACATAGAAAAAAGTTTAACCCATTGCGTACCATTTGCTGGGGGTATAAAATCAGTGTGAAGATGGGGATATGAGCTAACCAGACCAGTTACCTTCTCCTAACCTCAGCTAAATTCTTGTGGTTACATTAATCACTACCAGCATAATCCATACCATGAGGAGTAGAGTTCGATTGTGGGTAATGAAGGTTTTTGGGAGCTCTGGGGCACAGGGGAAAAAGATATCAGTCCCACAATAAACATTTAGTATTTATTTTAGTCTTTTAAAGCAGATGTGCAGGTATGTGAATGGAGTTTAGTTTGAAGGACTATCATGGACACGGGAGGAGCAAATTTGCATCCCACAAGTGTGTGAGCAGAACAGGCTCCTCTGTAAAATATAGTAATGACAAAAAAATGTGGTGGACAAAACTGTTACGCTGTGTAGGCATTCATGCACAAGAAAGTCATGTGACTATCCATGGAGATGTTAATTGCTTGCTACCTGATACTCCATTAAGGAAAACAAAGGGTTTGAATTATCATGAAAATGCTTAAGCCACATTATGAAATCCCTTCTTACACAGTATACATGTATTAAATCAAGTATACACGGCTTAAAAAATATATATAAAGGAACAGTTAGTCATCACAGTATACCACAGAGTCAGTTAAACTTCTGGGATTGGGACTTGTCAATTTAGGAAGCATCAGCTGCACGAGGGTGGCTTGAGGCGCCCAACATCCTCTTGTGAGACCTGTGTCTACAGCCAAGCACGGTGAGACAGAAGCCAGACTGTGTAAAACAGTGATCTGCTTTGATCCTAGACAATAATTATCTCCTCATCTTTTTAAAAATAAATCTGAAAGTATAGGATATGGTTTGTTAATTTCTTTTTTCCATTTTAATGGTGTTTTTTTTTTTACTGTCATACAAAGGAATAAGGTATGATGACTTGTGCTGAACGTAACGTTAGAGTATTTAATATATATATATAACATTTTATTTAAACATTGGACAATTTCCCTCTTTTGATATGAGATCATGAGTAAAAAAATTCAAAAGTTGCTTAACTTATTCCCCAATAAGTACATGGAATAGGAAAAAAATAAATAAAATTGTGTACAACGCTATTAATGGTCACCAACATACCTGAACGGCTGATAGTTATATATTTTCCAACCAGAGCAATCAGCTTTCAGGATGCAGGGTTACTTATAGTCTCCAGAGAGTCCAACAGTAGAATGGAAACTAGGGCCTTCAGCTATTCGGCTCTTCTCCTATGGAACCATCTTCCAAAGTTAGGGGCGCAGAAACCCTCTCTACATTTAAGACTAGTCTTAAAACTTCAGTTTATAATTACGGCTGACTTAAACTATCTCAAAGTTATGCTGCCTGATGGCATCACCCTTATCATTATTATTATAACAATAGTGTTATAGTATTTTCCCCAGAGGTAATTACTAAATGCAATTACACTAATATTGTATTTTTATTATTATCCTGGGATGAAATGGGGTGTGTTGCTGGGGAAAGGGGTGTTTTTTGGACCCTGATATCATCATTGTTGCTTTGCATGTCTGTGCCCTTCCTCTCCCTGCTTCTCTTACCATCCCCATTCACCTCAGTTCTGGTTGAGGATAATATAATAACTCTCCTTTTGATGTTAACTAATCCTTTCGTGCAAATTAAGAGGAGTACCATGTGTACCTGTCTCCATAGTGGTGGCCGTGTCATCCTCTTTGGTCCCTGAGTTTGTGTTAACATTTGCACCACTGGGCTCTGCACCTTTGTTCCCAGTTGCTTCCTGCTGTTGCTGAGCAGCTCTCTCTGCCTGCTCAGCCGCCTCACGCTCTCTCTCCTCTGCCCGGCGCCTTGCTGTCTCTTCCGCTGCAGCCATCTCTGCTGCTAGCTTTTCCATGTCCACTTCAACCTTCTGACTGCACAGCTGGAGACAAAAGATAAACAATGTCTTCAACGAAACATTGTTTAAAAATGACCTCGGAGACAATAGATGATTGAAAAGTCAAATAACGACGAACCGTGGGACGTAAATATATACATATAAATGAAAGCTCCTTTGTTAAACATCATACATGTGTATATAGAACTGTGAAGATTGGCCAGGCACAGGTTTATGCAGCGCTTGTTGTCCTTTGTTTTTTAAATGTCAATCTAACTATCACGTCAATGATCAAAAGCAATAATTGTGTTAACAATTAATACTTGATTAATTTTGCAGACCTTATCTTTAAACATTTCCTCAATTGTTAGGCTAATACATTTTTCTGGACAATACACTCAGTTTGTGGTAAAAAAAAGTCTTTGGCAAGCCACTTTGAGATGACGGCAATTGAATACTCTGCATGTCGTGTATCTATCTGGCTTTGACAAAGTTTGTTGAACTGTATAAGGAGTTTTACTCGTAAATGATAATGACGATTTGGCATTACACTTAATATTCCTTTCCTTTGTCTCTTTAAACGAGTTCCACAACAAAGTTTTTGATTGCTGTAGAATCTTTTTGCTACAGTGACACAAAGTAACAATATTTTGGAAAAAATTATAGTTGTTTATATCAATCAACTCTTTGTTGTTTCATGACTATACGGAAATCATGGCCCATCCCTATTGCTTTTATGCCAGGTCATTAACAGTTTAAAATTCAACGGTCATCTTTTCCCTTATGTTGCGAAGCAAATAAAGTATTGCTGTACCCGCTTAAGCTCAGTGTTGAACGAATCGGTTGTCTCCAAGAAGCGTCGCTTCTTATCTTGATGACGATCTTCAATCTGCAGAAGTTCTGCCTCCAGCTTCCTCTGAAACAACCAAGCGTAAAACAATGAGTGCACATCTCTAAAGGTCAGTCACAACTTACGGTAGTGTAACATGGGCAAAAGACAATATTCTCCAATATGATGCTGCCCCTGACCTCCTCTCGCCTCACATGTGCCAAGACAAAGAAGGTGTAAGTTCTGCTTACCTGGTGCACCATCAGTGACTGGACCTGCCTCTTGAGGACCTGCATGCGGCCTGTGGTGACCACGGAGCGGACATCAGGCACCACAATCTCACTGAGGATGTCACTAATGAGTCGATGGTTCCTCTGGAAACGAGCAGCTGCTGTGTGCTTCACTGAAAAACCGTCATCGTAGTCTAATGGACAAAATACAGGACACCTAACTTATGTTTGGCTGCTTAACGGATCGCATTTCAAATCCACCTTCAAATCATTTCATGGACTCCAGATGCAACATCAAAAATACATTCAATCCAAGACTGCTTTATCGAAAAACAATTTTCTCTTTGGGATTAATTACGGCTCATTTTACCGTCGGGATCTTCAGCAGGCTGAATGCTCATGTATGGCTCTCCTTTATCCATACGACTTTGCCTTTGTCTGCTCTCCTCCTCCATTGCAGCCTCAGCCCGGTTTTTAGCATTGACATAGGCGAGGTATGCTGGCGAGTTGTGGTATGCCTTCAAAGAGTCATTATACTCAATCTGAAGGGAACAAATAAGTAGATCAGCAACATATGAGTACCTTTCTGTTTCTACAGTTACATATCATCTAAAAAGAAAAGAAAAAAATACAATAATTTTAACAGAAAGAACAAAGGCCTGTGTTTCATTGTAAAGTGCCATGCTCTTTTATCTCTTTAACATTAAGTCCTGATAACCATGAGAACATAATAATGCACATTTGTTGTTCATCACCATAAATTTACAAAGTTCTGTGCTCAGAGGAATTAAACTCTATATCCTAACAGGTCAAAACTCCAACAAAATTGTTTCCTGCCACTCATATTTAGTCTAATGGACAATATCTCTTTTACCATTAATCAATTTTTTTTTAGAACTCAAAAATAACCAAAATCATTACTTGACCTACAGTGCAAATATAGTGAAAATAGAGTACATCTTGCTGTATCATAGCTATCCACTAAACCTTGTTAGCTCTGATATTTTGGATATCCAAAATATTTCCACACATTTGATTTGTTCTCAAAAGTACAGTGACTGTCGTCATCCCGTATCTTGACTGCCTGCCATTCGCATTGTTTTGGAAGTTCAGATTGACACGCAGCTGGGCAAATCTAAAAAAGACAATGTAGATTGATGTTTCGGCTTGCCAACTATTTAACTGGATGGTTGTTCAATCAATCAATGGCTCGATCCAGATTGATGCTTTGTTAAACCCTTAGTTATTTCCCTCATCTAACAATAATGGATTGGTTGGACAAAAGTCAAGCACAGAGCATGCCTTAAAGGATTTTCAGTTGTTTGATGGTATTGCAACCGTATTATATATACCATTCGGACTCATTAATTTACATCAATAGCAGCACTGTTTGTCGAGAAACTTTGGTAATGGTGAGTTACAAACAGAGCTTCTTATTTTTTTTCTTGGTTCCCTTCCCTACCGGTCGCAGGCATTACATGTCAATGTTCAACTTGTTTATCAAAAAATATTAAATAACTAACTTTTTTTCCCCTAACTCCAAAATAAGGGCACCAAGTTGGCAAATATTTAATGCCAGATGAGCAACATAAACATTCAATCATCAAGAAAGAGCTTGTGATTGGGGATCATTTCTGAATAAAGCATGTTCTGCTGTTACACAAACATTAGACTCTGCTTGTCAGAAAACATACCCTAAATGAGGGCTATTAATGAATTGACAAAACAACATTAGATAGTTTGCAATTTGCAAATTTTCTTGCTGATCATCGATTTCTGACCAGGCCATATGTAATGTATTCGGACCTGTTGCAATTATTGTACTCTCTGTCCTCCCCGGCGTGTTTATCTTTCACTAATTGTATGAAGTGAAAATAACACTTTGTACAGTTGTACAAGTTGTTCAGTTCCTTATATGTTGGCTTTGTTCAGGGACGTCAGGGCTTGTGGCTGGCTCTGAGCTCCTACTAGCTTTAGCCGCTATGCTAACTTTAGAGTCTTAATTCGCCATATTCCTTGGGGATGATTACATTTGATGTGTGTAATTACGTTTGTTTAGCCCAATGTTTTTGGTTCCTCCGCAGCTTATTTTGCCCTCACTGGTCTTACAAGTTAGGAGCTTTCTCTTTTCCGGCACCCAATCGGCCTTAAGTGAGGCTGCTTGGCCGACTTCATCTGACTAGGCCTACCGGCTCCGATCGGTAAAGGCGTCCAATGTGCCCCTCTATTAGTGGGATTTATGCTCATAAATAAACAGGCAATTTAATTGTCGCTACATCTACTATTCTCCATGATTAATCAGGGTATATTTGAAGAAGCTACCTCAGTTTGCGATTTTTTTGTTAAGAAAAGAAAAAAAAAAGTTCTGATGCATCGTAAAAAGATTGCAATCTTGATACAGACTTCTATGCAATCTCATATATGAACTATAACGACTTTGCTACAGTCTAATTCATACCGTAAGCTGCAGCAAAGCCAGTGCCTGAACTTCTCTGCCTCACTTAATAAGAGAGCGGTGTTAGACTTGACGCTGAGGTGCAAAATTTAAACAACAGGGCGAGCAAGAGACAGAGAAACCGGAGAAAAGGTGTCCATGTGAGGGGAAAAAAGGCCAGTCCGACACAGGTGAGAACAAGATAAATCTGACTGAACTGAACTTCTGTTGAAAAAAAAGCTCACATTCTGAAGTTTTAGGTTTCAAAGAAGAAAATAAAAGTCAAAAACAGACAAACTGCATGCAATGTTTTGCCATAGTAGCATCACCGAATATCTATACATTCACTTTAAAAGTGCTCCCCCTGGTATCACGAGGGAAAAAGTGCCATGGATAAATACATACATTCCATTTACTAAGCGTGGAGCAGGTTGTACACTCAACTTGATGAATAAAGACAGGCCTGGCCCTTTAAGAAGGTTGCCTTAAAGGTATTGTTTACCTGTGACATGGGGGATTATGGGAGTTGTAGTTGTTGTTACGTTTGTAGCCACAGCTGAATGATGAGTGAGTGCTGGAGAACCTCCACTCGGTTAGAAGTGTTGTTTTTTGTTTGTCACTTGGAACCACGCAGATTTAAGGCTGTGTATTTACTCTGGCTATTAAAATAAAGTGCCTGTTCTCTTCCTCACAGTTTGTCCAGACTGTTTTTGTGACCAAACACAAACCAGAGCAGAGATAAGCGAACTAGCTTAATAATAATTAATGCTATAAATTATGGAGAGCATAATTTATAGCATTATAAATTATGCGCTCCATAATTTATAATGCCTCTATACGCAGAGTATAGGTTGGTAGGGCATCAAGCTCCAGGGGGGTACACCATCAGCCGGGTGGCCAGCCTAAGGTCTTTTTTTATTTCTCAAGTGTATACAATACTTTGGACAATAAGCCAGCATTTTAATAATGAAGACTCTGAAGATCTACACATTTATTTTTAAGCTCACCTTCTCAGCTTCATACTCATTCAGGTAGTCCTGTTTCTCCTCATCCGTCAGGTCCCTCCACATCCCACCAATAATCTTTCCAATCTCCCACAGCTTCAAGTCTGGGTTAGACGCCTTCACTTGGTCCCATACCTTGACCACCAATTACAAACATGTAGTTATTACAGAGCGAATGCAGGTAATGACAAGTTTGACTACTGCAAGGCAGCGTAAAAGTCAAAAGATGGAGAAATGCACAAGATGAAAAAATGGTTGAATAAAATTATTATACTATGAAATAAAACAGCTCAACGTTAAGGAACAGTTGTATTAAATCCAATGGAATATTCTCATTCCACTTGCTATTTATGCATCTGGGTTGCTTTTGTTTGAGTTGACTATTTATTGTACTATTTATAATGAGAGAGCTCTGTACTGATATTAAGAAAAAAAGGAAGAACAAAAACCAGTGTACAATGAACTTTTCAAAACACCTTTTCTGTATAGGGCCCGTGAGTAAGTTGCAAGTTTTATAATGGTATAGAGTATTGTTTTGTTTTTTTATACTATCATTGACACCAAGTTTAGAATTCTGATGTGTAAACATAATTGGCTGGATGAATGGAAAGTAAATAAGTGCTTTTTTAATGAACATCATTTTAATTGAATTAAATCATAATAGATTTATTCAGTGTTTCGAAGGAACAGTAAAAAAGCAACTTATCCCATCAACCATTTTAGTTAATTTTAAAGTCATGAAGATGTGTCCCAAATTTACTCGTTTTTGACTATTCTGTTTTCCATGCATGCGTAGCAATAAACTCCGCAGGCCTTCACATGAAATATCTTTTCAGAGAAGAAATATGAACCTTAATACCTTTTTGCAATATTCTTAGGGGTACGTGATTTAAAAAAAATCTTGGAATTTTGTCAATGACGTTGCACGATATGTTACATCCTTCACACAATGCAGTTATTAATTCTTATATTGTAATAGTTTGTTCTTGTTATCTTGCTCCTGTTAATAGGAATTAAATTTCAAGCATTCACAATTTGAAGCCCTCTATCTCGATCATTTGAACCGGCACCATGTCTTTAATAAAGTAATTGGTGAAAATATTTCTCGAGCTGTATTTAACGGCAACAAATCTGTTGAGCATCATCCACCTTTTCAAAGCCAATCCAACTCCATTTACTTGAAGAGGATCAGTATCTTGCAACTAAATCTAACAATGTTTGTTGATGCTGAGGATGGTGTTCTCCATTTCTCTTTACGGTTGCTCGCCCCTTTTTCAGCCATAATGGCGCAGTGACCATATATACCTACCTAGCAGACGCTGCATGTACTATCAATGTGAAGTAGTCTATTCTACGAGGCTGCATTACACAGGGAATCTATGGACTGTCGGCATATTCTCTTGATTGGTGCTTGTGTGACATATTCGATTATGTCAGCTTGCATAATAACCATTAAGAGACATAGACAATACATATCACACCCATAAGTATTCTACACTTTAAAATGTAGCTATGAAACCATAAAAGAAGCAAAGAAAAGAGCACATAAGGTGGAAATGATAGCAGGAGTATCTTGTGCATTGAGAAGGAAAACAGATGAGATGATGTAATTTCTCTTTATGGTTGACGAACACAGGAGGCTGTATCTGTCAGCCAACAGGATAACAGAGAGACCTCTCCACTGTGTGGCTGAGTTGGTGGTGAAGGTGTCATGGCTTGGCTGTTCCCCACCCTCAAACCCCTGCATTGTTTCAGGGGATGGGAGGACAAGCAGTAAAAGCAGACACCGTGGATGGGTGTCTTACCTTCCTGCTTACCTTCCGGCTGTACCGCATGTAAGGCATCAGTGGCTTGTCAGGAGGTTTGGGAGGCTTTGGAACGGTGATGCCAGAGGCGTTCTGTAGAGGGATAGGGTTAAAATGAGGAAATGGAAGGGAAAAAGCAAGAGAAGGTTAGACAGACAATATCTGAAAAAAGTAAAAACATATCAGTTGATTTAGGGTCTCATGACACCAATGGTTGTATTTATGTGAACAAGTGGATTAATAAACATGCATGTATGAATGTAAAATTTTCTCACAAAAGATGGATGTACGTCTTTCTAGAGACTATCAATTAAGAATCAATTATAACAAGGACAACGGAGTTTGATGATGAATACAACCATGCAACCAGCAAAAACAGAATTGTGCATGTTGTTACATTAACATTCCCCTTTGCATTACCAATATACCTGAAAAATGCATAAAGATGAAGCAAATTATATCCACTACACTGGCCTGAAGTCTTGTCAACAGTCACGCCTTTGTGTCAACTGTAAAGAAGAACGAATTATACTTCTCACTGACGATCTCTATGTCTATCGATATGAAAAAACAATGAAAAAATGCAAAAAACGGAATGACTTACACCCATTACCAATTTTTGAGTATTTCAGTATACGAGTATATATATTTGGAAATGTGATATTTATTGTATAATGTATGTTTGCTGATTACCGGGTTAATTTAAAAAAAGAAGGCGAATCCCACTAGCACACTGTGGGATAGATGCCATACAAGGCTGCAGCAGTGTAATAACAGAGAAGTGTCCCAAATGTCACTAATCTCTATCCCTCTAAAAATATCAGCAATGTATGACTACATGAATATTAAAAAAAAAAAAAAGATTTGTTATCGATCAATTATTAATTACCCAGTTTGTCACAAATGTACAAATTTGTCTGCTAACGGTAGCAACAAATCCAACTTGTTCATCCATCTTGGCGAACATCATCCCTTTGCAAAGATCAAAGTATCAGTCCTATTAAAGCCATTATTGTCGGACAAAGATACAATAAATAAACAATGTTTAGTAACCAGCCTCCAGATGTTGGAACACAAGGGGTTTACATTTACGTGTACTGTTATGCTGTATTGCTTAAATGTTTACATGATACTGGACCTATTTCAATTATTTGGTTATGTGTAAAATATTTGCTCCGAAAAAATAGGAATATATAGCCTAGGTAGAAACAAAACTCAGAACCTTTCAATTAAATGTTGATTATATATTCACAATTTAAGTAATTATCATCATGCCCCCCTGCCAAACTGTCTCGTTTGTCTGTTATTGAAAGGATAGTAAAGTTTGTTTTCGGATCTGTTTCTTTCCCTTCAAATCTCCTTTCAAATGGGAACTTTGTACCTTTTTCCAATTGTATTCATTTACAAAATGGGGCTTTTACTTATGTTTCCAGTTAAAATAGTTAACACTTATAACAATTTAATTTAGTTAAGTGTTTGTTTCCATACATTTTTTACGGCCATAGCAAACATTAGTAATAATGATAATAGAGAAATACCTTAATACTGCAATATTTTATGAGCGGTAGTAATACTGTGAAAATCTTATACAATTAACACTCCTGTCGAGAGATGGATCAAAATGACTTGAAACCGAAAGGGTTCAGAAGACCAAATTAAGTCGTTGTTGGTTTATCAAAAGCTTGTCAGATTTAAGCATCATGAATATCTGGGAAATCAATTTCCATGTTAATAGATGTGATGTTGATGGAATGAAAAAGACAAAAGTTGGTTCTAAGTATAGGGCAGCACTAGGCTAGACTGACATGTGCAGAAACTAGAGATACATTAAAATTCTAAAAAAAAAACTACAAGTGTTTATTAGCATGTCTTCATATGACCCATAAAAAAGAAAAATAGTTTAAAAAAAACTTCATGGAAGCAGCGAAATTCAACTGTAACAAATGAAGGTACCTGACTAACACTCCATTGGGCATCTGTCTCCAGAGCTAAGAGATGATATTCTCCAATCCCGATGACTTTCATAAAAAAACAAGTGCACTTTGCCTCTCCTCCATTTGTTATTTTGAAAGGTAAGAGAATGTAGAATATGCTTTACACTAAACGAAAATGTGTGTGATGCACGGGAATGTCTTTTTTACATAACGGGCCAGGGTCTTTCAGAAATGAGGACAAGATAAACCACCCTGTAACATTAGAGGAAAATCCGTGTTTTTTCCATGTTAATCTATAGAAGCAAAAAAGAGTTACCTAACGCACACTTAAGACCTTTCACAGGATGCTGATTGCATTCTTCTCTACCTTACCCCATGTTTTCTTGCAGACCCTGGCCCGTTATCTAAAAAAGACATTCCCGTGCAGTACCATTCCTCCGTTCCAAAGCCATCTTATGAGTGTAACGTCGCACAATCTCTTTATGAAAATGCCTTAAGGCTTGACAAAATTATTCCCCTTTATCACAATCAAAAATTCAAATAAGCATTAAATGGTCAACACACCAGGATATGTTTCTTATTTACTCACACAAACTAGTGGCATCTTTGTACATTGACAAAGACATTGTTCTGTTCCCCACCAGTCACATGAATCAGCTCTTTTGGGAAGGAACAAATTTACTTTACACCATATGCTTCACTTCCTAAATAACAGAACTACAAACTACGGTAGTGGCATGACAAAACAAATCAGTTTCAAGAATTTTTTGATTACCAAACTAAACACTCTCTAAAGGTTATATGTGTTTGCAACAACATAGTACACATTTGTTAGGTCAATTTAACAGAGTTTAGAAGAAAATTTAATTCAATGAATAAAAACCTCAACTGTGAGCTGCAACAAATAAAAAAATTTATAAATTATTTTTATATTAAAACCTGAATTACCCAAAAAACAACAGCCTGGAACTTTGCTTAAATCGGTTGCTACACTGCACAATCATTTGAACACCATTTTTCAGATGTATGACTTGTCTCTTAAAATCCATTTACCTGTTTGTTCATAATTATTTTCTACCACTTATTTGTTTCAGTCTCATTTTTTATTACCACCAGTCTCTTGGCTTATGAGTTTTCCATCCACTGTTACCACATCTAGGCCCTCAAATTGAGCCCATCTAACCTGAACCCATCATCTTTCTGTTCTCCAGATCCCTCCATCAATATATTATATATATTATTATATTATATACTTATATTATTGAGTATGGAGGCTGAAGGGAGAGGACGCTGGCGTTGTCTGTTCGCCGCTTTTCCATCAGAGTTCTACAGCCTACAATACTATAAACCGACAAGTATACCTTTTATTGTTGCTCACCGGCAAACCTTTTGGATATATATCCGTATTTGTATATGTTTTCCTGTTGCTGCTGGTGTACCGTCACCCGGAGACTTCTGTATCTGTTTGTTTCATCGTTTATGTCCGTTTCTGTTTGTTCATCGCTGATGTCAGTCTGTTTATCCGTCTTGTTCATCACTGCCCCCGTGACACTTTCACCAATAGCCGTTGTATATCACTTTCTGTGTTCGATAGCTTTTTTTCTCGGCATCATTTCCATGAAAATAACGGATACTAACGGGCTAGTCTCCACGACTGGAATGATGATGAATTATTCCGTCACCCAACTGATGAAATTCAACTAGTACAACCCTCCGTTGTGCATATCGGTTATTAAACAACCTAGACTCCTTCGCCGGCCCCGTTACATTCACAGAAGTTGCCATTCTAAGTTTGTTTACTCCCGCTCCGATAACTCCATTCCGCCCTTTTGGTCTGACGTGCACACCGTCGCGTCTCAGACGCGTCATCAGAATGCTGTCGCTTTTCCCATTAGTGTCAATGGACTTTCTTCCATAAAGTTATCCACTGTGCGGGTTAGAGAAAGTGGAGTGGATTTCAGTCTTCTTCGGCCAATACAGAGACTCACTGCACAATTTAGTATTAAAATCGAACTCTTTAATTCACAATCTCTCACAAACAAATCATGCCTCATACATGACCACATCCTGGAGAAATGTCTGGACGTCATGTGCCTTACAGAAACCTGGCAACAACCAGATGATTATTCTGTCCTGAATGAGACCTGTCCCGCCGGTTACTGTTACCTCCAGAAAGCCCGCAGCACTGGTCGTGGTGGTGGTCTGTCTGTCATCTACCGCAGTGATTTGGACTTGTCTCCACTGCCGTTGCCAGAGATCTCTTCTTTTGAATGCCTGGCATTTAATTGTAAACCCCCTTTCTCCATGACCATACGTCTAATCTACCGGCCACCCAAACCAAACCCAGCCTTCATCTCTGAGATGTACAACCTTTTGTCGACATTTTACACAACCTCTGCCAATATTTTAGTACTTGGAGATATGAACATTCATGTCAACTCCCCTGCATGTCGTTTTGCATCTGAATTTCTCCAACTACTAGATTGTTTTAATCTCAGGCAATTTGTCGATTTCCCCACACACACCATTGGGCACACTCTGGATCTAGTCATCACTGACTCTGCTCCTCTCAGCAATCTTCTTGTGTACGATCTGGGTGTGTCCGACCACAAGGCCGACTCCATGGAATTATCGCTTGTGTTCACCTCACCAAGCTCAAACGTCAAATCTACTTCAGGAATTTGAAAAACATCAACCCAGAAACCATGAGAGTCGACCTCCAGCATCTTTTTTCTGGAAACTTGGTATCAGCCAATGACTCAGTAGATTTCTACAATAACTCCCTGAGTAGCATCCTGGATCGTCACGCCCCTGTAAAAACTAGAGCAGTCACCTTCTCCCGATCGGTCCCGATTGGTTCACCAGCGAGCTACGGAAAATGAAGGCAGCTGGGCGTGTACGTGAGCGGCGTTACAAGGCTTCAGGTCTCACTGTCCACAAGCTAGCCTTTCGGGAACACCAAAAGGTCTACTCAAAGTCCCTTAGAGAGGCTCGGTTACTGTTCTACTCTAACATTATCAAAACTATTCCTGGAAATTCTAAGCAGCTGTTTTCCACTATCAATCATCTTCTTAAACCACAAACTCCCCCACCTACAGAAATTACAGAACAGCACTGTAATATTTCATGGCTTTCTTCAAAAATTGACTCAATCCGTTCTGTCCTTTCTGGTTCCTCCTCTCTACCTGTCCAGTCTGCTTACTCACAGTTTGAGATCTCCCAGCCTCTAAAGTGCTTCCCAGAAGTCTCACAGCAAGAGGTTGAGGTTATCATCAGGACGATGAAGCCCTCCACCTGTGCCCTCCACCCCTTTCCTACAGCCCTAGTGAAAACTAACATATCTTCAATCAGTCTCCAGATCACCGCTGTGTCATCAGTCGACATGGACTCTCATTCCATTGTTAAGCTGATGACACGCAAATCTACATAAAAGCTGACACATGTTCCTCCGCAGCCTCTTGATCCTCATCATCATCATCTCCCCTATCAACTCTCCGTGCTTGTCTGGAGGAGATAAAGGTGTGGATGAAAAACCACTTTCTCCAGTTGAACAGCTCCAAAACCGAAGCAATTTTAATAGGCAACCTACATCAGACCCAGTCTTCCTCCATAACCAGTATTACCTTCTATGGTCTAGACATTCCCCTCTCTTCATCAGTCACCCACCTCGGCATAAGATTTGACCCTCAACTCACTTTTGAATCCCACATCAAACACATCTGCAAGATCTCCTTTCACCATCTCAGAAATATTTCCAAACTCCGTTCTTCACTCACCTTGAGTGATGCTGAAAAGCTGGTCCACGCGTTCGTCTCCTCCAGACTGGATTATTGTAACGCACTTCTCATTGGAATCCCTGATCAAAGTCTTCAAAGACTACAATATGTTCAAAACAGTGCTGCATGGATCCTGATGAGAGTCCGTAAACACATCATCCCTGTTCTTCATTCCCTTCATTGGCTTCCCATCTCCACCAGGATTGATTATAAGATCTCTCTCCTCACTCACCAGTGCATCCATGGTAACGCACCCCCCTACCTAAAAGAACTACTCACCCCACTGACCTCAAAACGATCCCGCCGTTCTACCCATTCATACCACCTCCTCCTCCTCCTCCTCCTCCCCCGGACTAAGCTCAGCCCCATGGGTGATCGGGCCTTCTGTTCTGCTGCCCCTCGTCTGTGGAATGCCCTCCCTGACCATCTGAGGGCTCCACAGACGACTGACAAATTTAAAAAAGGACTTAAAACTTTCTTTTTTAGCAGAACCTATAACTTTAATTAACATTGCTGCTTTTTGGTCAGGTTTTTATACAGTTATTTATTTATTTTTAATTGATGCTTTTATCTGCTTTTACTTTGTAGCACTTTGAGATTTGATCCAAATGTAAAGTGCATTATAAATTAAATGTATTATTATTATTATTATTATTACCCTGCTGGAGCCTCCGGAGCTCCCTCCCAGTCGGAGATTGTTGTAGGCCAGATGGCTGTAAGGGTTGTAGCCCACAAACCCTGGGGTGGAAGGCATTTGCTGATGGAAGACAAATGAGACAAAACATGAATGAGAAATGGCTCACAAACAAGAGGACGAAAAGGGATAAACAGAAATAAGCCAAAAGGGGGGAAAAATTAATAAATATAAGGTCTTGCTTGTTTTCCATGACATAATCATGCAAGGCAAAAAAGCCACTGGCTGCTAAGCTGGTATTTTTTAATGAGTGCACAACAAGTAAACATTGCATGGAAGTCATTGTCTCACAACAAGTTCACCAACTACAAAGTTCAAGTTGATTTGATCAGCCACATAAACTCCATTGCATTCAAAGTCTTCGCTTTGCTACCAAATTAAAGGATTAAGAGCCATGAAAAAGCATGTTGATTCAACTTAAACTATACACATGAGTGTTTTTCTCTAAAATCAAAGTGGAAATGTATGCTTTTAGAGTAGGATGTTCCCTGGTGGAGGTATAGTCGGGAAAAGGCAAAGCGCAAAAGGCAAATCCCATCTGAGCCTCTTGAGACCTTCGATATGTAAGTGCTGTGACATGCAAGAGTGAGAGAAATAATGGAGAGCCGAGTAGTTTTGTGACAACCTTGGAATGTTCAGAGAGAAATGAAATAGCAATGTAAGACAAAGAAGACGGAATATGACAGGAAAAGGGAAAGATAAAAAGAACCAAAAGGATTTTAGAAAGTTAAAATGAAGCTTTTTTTCTTATTAGGATATGAAATCAGAGTTTGACACTTACTGTTGTTGGGGCAGGGGGAGGAGGAGGGGCGTAGGAAGGTCGTTCTGAAAAGATAAGAACTTATAGTGAATGGTTTGGTGCAAAGACTTTTATAACAACAATTAAAAACCAGAGTAGATGCTCTGTCGAGGTACTGACCAGGAGAAAGTCATGGGTAGAGCTGGGCAATTATTCATAACAAAATTGCAATCTCAATTCAGTCTGTGCAATCTCATTTCTGAAGTGCAACCATTCTGCAATATTTTAATTTGGAAAATCAGATGCAGCAAAATGTTCTGGGTAATGCGCCAGTTGCAGCAGTAAGACGCCTAGGGCGGAGTGGTTCTGGATTAAATGAGAATTTATTGGCTTTTTTTTTGTGCTGAGGATAGAATAAAAATTATCTCCACTATTTTACCATTCAATTTCGAACATAGTGTACTTCGTTATGGACATGTGAAATCAAAAAAGCACCATGCACTGTCTGAGTCTAGCCCAGGTGGACGCATGTGGGCACTAATGGGTTAAAGTGACAATCGAGAGAATTGTGATCCCAATTCTAAGCAAAATAATTCTAATTCTGATTTAAGTCAGTGATTTAAAAAATCCTTATTCACATTTGAATCAAAACTGGCAAACTCTAGTTATAGTCAATAAATTATTTTCTACATAGTATATATACCGTAAATAAGAGATTAAGTTGATCTTTTTTTTAATGACCAAATAAAATTTTTTAGAGATGCATTATACAATTAAAACAGCGCTCGAGAAAATTCCTTGAGCAAGTAATCAAGTTATCAAATATGAAATATTGCATAGTCTCCAATTTTTTTTCATGAACTCACTTTTGCATTATTCAAGAACAATAGTAAAATACATAACAGAAAATAAGACAGGTCCCTAAAATGACCAACTAGTTGTTCTCTTTTTGATAAATCTGATGTTTTTTGCTTAAATTAAAATAAAATCTGTCTCTATAGTGTTTACTAAAACAGTTATAACAAATCAGATGATTCAGTCTTAACCGTAAGCTTAGCTTTTTCTGACGGAATTTTCCTCACAAAATGGGTTTACACGGACAGCCTAATTCCGATTAGATTGGGAAAAGACGTCTAATCCGAAAGAAAATGCTGCATGTAAACACCCTTTTTCGACTGGAAAGAGCCTTTCCGAATGAGATTTCATTTCTTTTGCAAGGAGGTAGTCTAAGTCCTCCGGAATGCCTTTAAGATAGCCAGTCGCAGCATGTAAACACTGTTTCGGAAAGCTTTCTGTTCGAGTTGTATCTGCGCATGCCCAGCATCGTGACATAATACTCTGGCTGAATATTTTCAGCGCCGCAACGTATTTTAAATATGGCGAGACTTCAAAACAGTACTGGTCTACATCAGAGACTCATTTACTCATCGTAACTTTGAAAGACTGTAACATACAGTTGGTACCCCCATTTATGAGTGCCTTACTTTAAGAGTATTTTGATACAAGACCAAAGATTCTTCGTATCATGGATTTTTCCCAATACGAGTGAGTCCCTGTATCTCGTAAGAAACTTGCTTGGTATACAAGTGCTCTGCTTTGGTTTACGGGCATCCTCTTTGAACATGTCGAAGACGCGAGCGTGGGCTTCCTTTGTTCACTCCAAGACTAGAGCGAAAATTTATGGATCTCCGGTCAGCCTATCTAGAGCTCGCTCTAAGTTAACGTCATACACTCGCTTCTGCGCGCTAACATTTGGAAGGAATCGAGTGAAAAAAAGGAGCCAGAATCTGCCTTAAGTGAGGTTTTTATATCATTTATCATTGCTATTTGTTAGTAAAAGTAATTTTACTGTGTATAAAATACCTTGGAAAATGATTTTTATATGAATATTTTTAGGATATTGAACAAACTATTGGGATTACTGTACATTTGAATGGGGAAATTTTTTGTTTCGGTTTACGAGCAAGGTCTCAGAACGAACTAGGCTCGTAAACGGAGGTACCACTGTATTTGGACGGTTAGACAGGCGAAAATTCATTTTGTGCATGCCCTTTTTGTCGTATTCTTGTTCTGGTTGCTTGTGGCGGTTGGCACCGAGCTCACCGGTGCATTATCGCCACCTTATGAACAGGAATGTGGATTGTCTGCGCATGTGTGAAACACATCCGATTAGGTGATTTTATGTATGTAAACACCGGGTCGGAAAAGATCACAAGTCATGTAAACAGGCGACCGGCATTTCGGAAATGTTTAATTCGGAAAGGAGAAAAGTGTCCCATGGAAACCCACCTAAGGACAATTTGGGAAACTTTATTAGAACTGAGCAAACACAAGAAGACGATGAGACGTGATAGGCGAGAGTGGGACACAATAGCTGGGGTGTCTGCGGGAATTGTGTTGCTATGGCAACCAGGAAGCAGTGGGTTTATTGTAAAGAGCTCTGCTTTTGTCACCAGCTGTTCAAGGTAAACGCATAGATCATACCATCGTTGTATGATATACTCCATGGTCATAGTCTTGTCCGTGAACTGGTTCAGATTTTAGTAGGAGAGCGTCCACCGTCTCCTGTCTTTGCCTCTTTGTACAGCGGTTTTCACTCATTTCTCGGAGGAGTTTAGTCTCTTTGTATGGAAATATTGTAGGCAAAGCATTCCATTTTAGCCTTCGTTTATAACCACCATGACTTGTAAGCTCTTTTAGCAGATGTGGTGGACTAAATGCTTCAAATGCAAGAGGGGAAAAGTGACGCAAACACTGACGCCTGTCCTTTGGAAGTTGTCTACCTCACAGGTATCTTCCCACTGTTTTCTCATCTCTGGTTAAGCTGTGGAGACTTACATCACTTCCCGTATTGCCTTGCCACTGGAAAGTACAACCAAAAGCTGCACAATACTGCAATAAATCGATTTTTCTCTCACTAATATTACGAAAACAACAACCAACAACAGCGGCTCAGCGCGACAACAACCATTCTACGTCATCAACCCATAAAACGCACCGTTAAAGCAAAGGCGACCTGCGAAGGTCAAATATGTCTTATACTTTGGGGATTCATAAAGTAATGACAGTATTGTATGTGTTCTTAACACCTTGCATCATTATGAAAAAACATTTTTGGCATAATGATGCCTTTATAATAGGGGTTCCCTTTAAACACAGTATATAAATGTATATGTATTATAGAGGTGCACCAATCAGAGCGGCGAGAATAAAGCTTATTGCCATACAAATTAACTGCGGCTTTTTTTTCTGTGGGTTATTATTTTCTTGAAACAAACTTAGCTAATTTAGGGACACATGATACCTGCCATGTAACCACCCCACTGATTTATGTTCTTAACCAGCCATTAAAAATGGCCATAATGAACTCATGTTCTTTACTAGCTTTAAAAAGGAAACCCATTAATTTAATAATAATGTATCCTTTATTGATAACCTACAGCCAAACACAGTACAACATATTGAAATTTTTTCTCTGCATTTGACCCATCCGAGGGACTAGCGGGCAGCCCCTTTGAAGCGCCCGGGGAGCTAAGGTTCCAGGGTCTTGCTCAGGATCCTAAGACAAGTAGACCCTAGTGGGACATGAACCGGCTACCTTCCCATCTTCTGATTGGGAGACGGCCGCTCGACCCACTGAGCTACAGCCGCACCATTTATGTTATTTATGTTGTAATTTATGATAAATGCTACTTTTAAGTTATCTTTAACAGAACCTTGTGGTTACCAGACAATACCTGTGGACACATTGACAAAGTGCTATTGAGGTATGCTAATTCTGTTTTACAATAGACACACTGTACTATGTTTTCTTTTTAGCTTGTAGTTCTCCCACACTGTCTGTTCCTTTTGCACCATACCATTTTCTTCTTTTAATTCCTTCACGATTTTGCGAGATTTCACCGTGTAACCAGGTTACAGCAATAGTGGAAGCAAAGCGCATTGTGCGACAGAAGTAACCATCCGTGCGAAACAGTGTGCTGTATAGTTGTCCGGATGTAAGCCAATCCTAATCCAGTCATTTAAATTATTCGAGGAATCGTGTCAGTTTCGACAATTATCATTAAAACCTGTGTAATAGTTTCTAGTCCAAGCTACAGCAAAATAAGAGATTTTTATTCATAATTGAGCATGTTTTCTGAAAACACATGGATAGGGATGTCATGATTAATCGTTTTTGCAATTAACTTTGATCACAAAGTCTCGGTATTATAATCCTAAGAATTGTATTATCTACAGAACTTGGAAGACACGTTTTGTGTGAGAATATCTCTCTCCCTTCTCGAGTCACGTATATGGGTTTACGTGTGGTCAAACCGCATGCAGCACGCTGATGCGTGGAAATGACAGAGTTAACTGACGCTCCAGCACTCTTTCCATCAAAGAAACGTATCACGTCATCAGTGTGGGACTATTTTGGATATCTATCTATTGTGGTTGTGGTTCAATGATGTAATTGAAGTATCCAATCTGCTATGTCTGCCATCAGACAGGTGCTGCTATTAGCTCCCACTATCTCCCAACTTTTTCAGGATAATGATCCATTCCTGTTTGCCCAAGTCAAGGTAAAAAACTAAACTAAACTAAACTTGCTAGTTCTCAGTCTGGATTTTGCATTCAGATGTGTAGTAAGTGCATCGATCGCCACTCAATCGGGCAAAAATGCTTTTAATCACTATACAGCCTCCACTCAACAGAATGCTCACGACTGACTTAGAAAAGAAAGTCATGTTGCATCGCCGGCACGGGAAATTAGGGTCTTCTATTAATGTGCCAGATATCAAGCCACACTTACACGATCACGTGTGCGGGACATATCAATGTTAAACGCAAGAAAGACTAAGATCTCAGGACACACTCCTGTTAGCCAGATTATTATTACCACCAACAACTGAAGTGAATAACATTGATTATCATCATTGCAGCTGTCGGCTTGTGGATATATTTAGAAGGTGAACATTTGGTTCTGAGGATGAGTTGGAAACAGGAACATCTGTAACAGGGAAAGGATCATGGGTGCCTTACGCTCATGGATAAGTGTAGGAAACAGTGGTAGCCTGTGTTATCAGACCCCACAGAAGAGCTTCTGTAGCACAAACTGCTGAAAAGGTTCATGCTGGTCCTGATAGAAAGGTTTCAGAAAACATAGTGACATCAGACAGAGCTGCTTTGGTGCCTTTACAAAATAAGGCAGGTGCATAAGCCTATTTCTCTAGAAGTAAAAGTTGACATTATGCCATGGACAGCACACGGATGCATCTAACAACAGTCACAGCTTCGTGAACTCTCTGCTCTCTGTCTCCTGCCATAGTGTCAATAATTGTGAATACAGAAACGGATTATTTTCTCGACAATAATCATGATATCAAAATCTCAAATCATGACATCCCTACTCATGCACATGGAAGTAACAGAGCAGTTATCTTTTTCAAGAGGTTTTGGCAAACAGAATGGCAAAAAATAACCAAGACAGCTAATTCCTGTCTTGTTATCGTGCTGCTAGCAAACAAACTTATTTCTGTCTCAAAGATTTCAAACAAAACTTTATTGAGAATAGTCAATAGCGACAGCTGGTGGCAAGAGCCGGACAGTGTGAGCACTCATTTTGACAGTACATCGGGAGCACAGCAATCATGAGCTCCCGATAGCGGCCAAGACTTTAAAGTCATATAGGGAAGGCCAGCTGAAGACAACCTTTGAAGACCATTGTTTGACAGCTGCATGACAATATTGGTCCTATTCCAAAGCCTTTTTTCAAAGGTGGCCCAAACAAGCAACCCTCAATTCAGAGTGCACAAAGGACCTATCCAATAATAAATAATAATTGCACGGTGATATTTTTCTTCCCAAAACAGCGCGCATCATAGTAATACCTTAACAGTTGAGGTAATTATTGGTTGATTGGATGGTTATTATTGCTTCTACTGCTACAATGCTTTCAAATACACTGAATTTTAATGCTAATATTGAAGACATTATCTTCCCTGATGATAAGTAATTCAGTGTATAACAGTATGGTGATTTATCCAAGCACCAGTGTTTGGGTATCTTAAAGCATAGGAGGGCTGTTTATTATTTACATATGGTCACTTACAAATAAATCACATATACGCCCAGATCTTATACCAAACATCAAAAACAGCGATTCAAAAGTTGAGATATATCACACATTTACTTACTTGACATCGTAGCTGAAGATTGGCTTAAGGGAGGGCTATGTCCATATTGGTCGAACTGTATAAGAACTATGGGGGGAAAAGACAATGATTTAGTTAACAGAGTTATTTTGTGCTAGACCAAGCCTGAGATGGGAAATTCAGGATATCCAGGTTCAAAACAGCTGATATGAATTGGTTCAATCAAACCACAATTGGTTAACACGGAGTTGAACGCATATACATGGACTATTAAAAGCCATCATCAAGGAGCTCGGATACTGTGATTCAACATGGCAACCAGGGAGATGCTTTTATTGGCATACTTCACCTGATTATGCGGGAGGTTTTAATTTGATCACGAATGTATATTTATTCAAAAAAGTGAGCTGCGGCCTCATCGGAGAAGGATAGAGAACTGGCTGAGTGGATTTGCCATCTTATTCCGTTTTAAGGAACGGAAAACCACGAGTTTCCCTAATCTCAGGCTTAACCAACTCGGAGTTTCCACTATGACCTATTCCTTCCACTCACATATGTTAATTCATTTGATGGCACACTACTTATTCATTTATTAGCGTTTATAGACACACTATAAACGCCATTAACGCTCAGGTTTATGACAACTCAGTGCTAGGGGAATCCTGCCAACAAATTTTTCAATGTTGTGAATAAAAAAGTCAATATACAAAGTAAACTATATCAAAAAAATACAGTAGTTAGCTGACCTTAAACGCTAACATAAGCTTTACCCGCTCCTTTACGCTGGCCTTCTAGCCAAACCTGCTATCGCAAACAATAATTGCCAAATAATAACACTGAGACGTTGCATTCATCTACTTTGGAAATTCACCATCTCCAAAATTAATAAAATAAAAAGACAATGCACAGCACATATGTATGACTGTATTCATGAAGATTATACCGATACGTCTAATGTGTGTAAAGTCAATGAGTTACATGCAAAAATGCTAACGGACAACACAAGCTTGCGAACCGCCTAGCACATGGGGCTATTGTGCTAACCTTAGTAGAAGTTTACCAATAATACACCAAGGAAATTGTGAGTTTACGTTTTAAATTGAATGTACAAAACAGATGAAATGTTAGATTTTCAAGTATTTGTGTTGGGAACAACGCAAGCACACTCACTCAGTCGTCCTTTGTTCCCCGTATTGAGCAGCTTCTTCCGCCTAACACGTAAAAAACCGGAAAAGTTTGTTCTAGCAGGCGGAAATGATACTTTCAGAATAAAAACTTACTTAAAAGTTCACAACACTGAAGTATAATGTCAATTTATATGATAATGGCTGGGCTGATTTTGCAGTTTATAAACAAAAAAATTAAATAAATAACAAAACAAAACTTTAAAAGTACACTGCTACTTCTAGTTTCTGTTATTGCAGTCAGGAACAGCTACACTTCAAAAAAATGCCGATATACTTATACGTTCATTACTTGGCGTTTAAAATGTTTTCGTACCCGTGTTCCCTCCCATGCTCCGTAGCATCTTTTCTAAGGATAATTCCCCGAGGTTTATAAGAATGACTGGACAAATGCTAATACAGTATCTTACGACAGAGGAGAAGGGAAAAGTGCTGGCACAATGCTCTTAATTGATGTTCCGGCTATCGCAGTGCATGTTGGGATTTGTAGTATCTATGGTGTTTGTGCTGCATGCCAGCGGGCCAGATATTACAGAAATTAGCTTTTGTAAGGTGAAGATTTAACATTTTCAAGACTCATCCAAACATGTTACACGTAAATGATAATATTTCAAGCATTAGTTCAAAGAATGTTTTAAAAATCTCGAAGTGTTGGACTTTTTCATTTGGAGTTTCAATAGTTACTGATAACTAACAGTATAAGTACCGTACCTCTCTATTTAATTCATCTCATGCAACCACAATCATGGGGGAGACAGTGTCTAAGAAATTTTTAATAAAGTGAGAAGAGGACCAACATTTCTTTGTGAGTTTTTTTTTTTTTTAGATGCAAGCAATTCGCAAATGGCAGGAGACACACAGGAGCTTCTGGATAAACCACATTCTCAGTAAGGTGGCGTTGAGGCAGAACTGGACAGTGAACGGACAGGAGATGGCAGGGGGAAATCATGATCAGGAAGTGTGATGGGATCAGGAAGTGTGATGGGACTTGAATTTGGTGGTGAGAGAGATGATGTTCTGAATACTGCCAAAAACATACTGTAACAGACGTTAATGCAAAAAGAAAACAGCAACGGAGGGATATATCTAACACAGATTATCATTAAAGTCACCCAGGATGATACATAGTTTTGTTAATGGAAATTTCAACTGAAAAAAATCTGGAAAAATTTAGATGATTTGGAAGTCAGCAGAAAAATATCTTGGCATTAAGGGACTGAAGCGGGAAGCAGTAAAAGAAATGTTAAGTTGAGGACCTTCAAGCTCATGACAGTGTTAGGGTGGCTCTTCGCGGTTTTAATCCTAGTGGAATGCTAGAAGCCTCATTACCAAGGGTCAAGAATTCAGACAAGTTGTTTCAAACTTATCAAATAAACCTAATGTAATATGAATACAGGTAATATGGTTAAAATCACAATGGGATTATAATATTCAAGGGTAAACTGCTATAAGGAATGATAGAAAAAATTTGAAAGATTTGGAGTAGGAGTAGGAGTGGAGCAGTAGCTATATTCATACAAAGTCAAATAAATTACAAATCAATTATTCTGGAAATGAACACGAAGCAAACATAGTAGCAATTTTTAAAGGACAGAAAACTTTAACAATAAACAAAATTACTACAACTCATGCAACAGACTTACCATAGCCATGACAAGCACAGGAGGGATTGCACACGTGGAAATAGTATGGTGTGGGGATTTTAATACACACAGTACACTATGGCGAAGTATTGGCACATATGCAATTGGTATGGTGGTGAAAGGAATTTTGATAATGATAATTTATGATAATTTAATGATAAATATCTAGTTTGTGTAAATAATGGAGAAGGAACCAGATATAATAATACAAACAATACTGTAAGTGTATTAGATCTGACATTATTATAGAAAGAAAGACAAGGCATTAGTGACTGGGAAGTGTTAAACCACTAGTTAGACATCACTATCCCATATTGATCAAATTAGGAGCAAGGATACAAAGGTGGAAGTCGGGGGAAGCAGGGAGTAGGGCGTTTCAAAGAAAGAGCAACATCAGGTGTAAATAAGTAACTTGAGAAAATATAAATTAAATGGAGCTCAAAATAAATTGGTAAAGTTATTTTTCAGACAGCAGAAGAAATGATACCAAAAAGTAAAAGACAATATAAAAAGAGGAGTGTACTATGGTCGGATTAAAACTTTTTCCAATCCTCACACAGGTACAAATTGGAAAAACCACCAGTAAACTAAAACAGAGGATCAGTGAGCACAAAAGCACACTACAAACCTCTTCAACAACACGAGGCCTACTGGATTAACACCCTCCATACACTGGCTCCGAAAGGACTTAATGATGAACATCTTTTCGGAAGCTTCCTGTAATCAAACCCTCTGAGTATTCAATTGTCTATGTGTGTGGTTATTCTGCTACACAAAGATTTCTGAACCTAGAACCAGGTTGCCACTTGACAGAAATATCTGTTATTGAATGTTTGAATGATAATGAATGATATTTTTTGTTTAATGAGCCGATCACAGGTACATTGTCTGGCCTTTACTGGTGACTGATGTGGATTCTAATACGCTCATATAGAGAACCCTATTGGGGAATGTAGTTTATCTACAAACAATTTTACTCTGATACACATTTCCATGGTTATCGCTGTCATTGTACATAGTTATGCTTGTCGCTGTATATCTCAGACCAGGAGTGAGATTCAAATAGAAGGTCCTTGTTAAATGTGCATTTGGCTCTTATGTCGTCAGTTCTGGATTATGGCTGTATAGTTTACATGTCTGCAGCAGAGACACATAAAAAAAAGCTAAAGGTAGAGCAAGCTGGGGCATTAAGAACATGTGGTGGAGCATTCAGAACATCCCCAGTGTCTGCAACGCACGTAGGGATGGGAGGGATGCCAATGCAAATCAGGAGAAGCAAGCTCGTGCTGAATCATTAGGCCAATATAAAGGGTCATAGTAAGACGCATCATGCAAAAGCCATTCTACAAGAATCTTAGGAGCACAGTAGGAATAATTTCACCAGTTGGCTGGATAGGAAATGTCAAAGCTCAACAATCCGGTTTAAGTGAGTTAAATATCAGTCCAACAGTTCCATTGTGAGTTATACATCCTTGGAAATTTATCACACCAAAAGTGGATACCATTAGTTGCAGAGAATAAATGACAAATCCAAATTTGTGCCAATATGAACATTAATACATACTACATAATATCAATCAAATTTTTCTTGACAAACTATTCATTCTTACAGAAGAGCCTGAAACTGGACACAAAGGAAGAGCAGTTTTCATTCCAAAACATGAAGAAAATACCAAAAAAGCAAACAACGGATCATGCAGCACTGGAAATGTTTGCAACAGTAAACAATATTGCTTAATGAGAGAAAAGGCATCTGGATGCTTACACCCACGCCACTCTGAGTTAGCACTCTGTAGCTTTTTGTTGTTGTCTCAAGTAGTGTGTGTGTTTTGGTCTGGTCAGTAAGTGTTAATGGGCTGTCATCTCCATGCTAACAATTCGCTGATAGGCTTAAATGGGACATTTTTATCCTTTCTGAATTAAACTTTTCCGAATTGCACTGTCAATTGCATGTTTACATGACTTGTGATCTTTTCCGACCCGGTGTTTACATGCATCGATTCATGTTATCGGAAACACTTTCACGCATTTGCAGACGATCCACACACCCGTTCATAAGGTGGTGATAATGCTTCGATGAGTTGGGCGGTGAACGCCAACAAGTGCCCAGAAGAAGAATACGACAAAGTGGAAGTTACTTTTTGCCCCTCTAACCGCCCAAATATGTAAAAATATTTCAATGATGTAATGAATAAATGACTCTCCCATACAGACCGGTACTGTTTTGAAGTTGCCATATTTAAAAAGCGTTGCATCGCTTAAAAAAACTTAGAGTTTTACGCCGCTGGGCATGCCCAGATACAACTTCAAACAGAAAGCTTTCCAATATAGTGTTCACATGCAGCGTCTGGCTATTGGAAAGGATTTAGACTACCTCCTTGCAAACCGGGTTGCGTCTCTCTCTGCGCATTTCTCTGGCCCCTAAGACATTAAACCAAAACTAACCCACTCATATGGTCTTCTTGTTAGCTCTTGTCATTTCAAAATCCACATAGATGCTGTCTGTAACTATGAGATCAGTTCCAGTGCAGAACCGCAGAAATTTCTGAATTTTATTTTCATCAAGCTCTCTGATGAATCTTTTTAGATGATGTTCCACTTCCTTTTGTTTTGGAGTCAGACCATTATAAAATGTCAGCAGTTTACAGACCGTCTTTGTGGTTGGCTGCAGGATAGACAGCAAGTTAGTCGTTTCCTCTGGAGTGACTGATAAATGGACTGAGAGATGATAAATGGTGATCTCTCTCCAGTTTTCAATTACAAACATGGGTTTTTGGACAAGTTCTTTGTGTGCTATTTCATCAAGTATTGTAGGAAAGTTCTCGCTTGAGATTCTCCTTTGAAAGCCATAGCTGTTGAGAACTTCCAAGAGATCATCAGTGTCCACTGCTGACAAATCGGTCATCGCATGCATCAAAACTTCACGTTGTTGATGGCTCACTAACTGTAAAAAATGTGATTTAAGATCACTGTACACAGGTAAAAAATCACTTGTTCAAGGAAGGGAAGTGCGAGTTTGTTTTGAAAATATTGGTAGTCTTGGAAACCTTTCAAAATTATTCTGCTAATTGCCTTCCATGTTTCAGCAGGAAAATCATGACGAATGAAGGGCACTTTAACCGTTGTACAAAGTGTGCATCGATCATAGAACTATGCCAGAAGCAGCATAGAACCTCCCAGAACCCCAGTACCACTGCCTGCTTCTTCTTTGTTATCTGGAAGCACGCGTCTCACTCAACGCTTTGTTCAAAATCTCTGCATCAGAGAAAGCTGTAATCATGTCTGGTAAAGTGTTACCATGATGCACAGTGATCGTTATCATATCCTCTGGATGAACTGGACTGATGGGCATAGGGAAACCCTCATAGATCAATGGGTCATCTGTTTCTTCTTCTCTACCAAAAATTGGACCAAAGGTAATTTCAGAGACGTGTGACATACCCAAAGCAGGCTCAACTACAACCCAACCTTCCATGACATCTCCCACTGCCTCGTTGATTTTATTGAACTGTGTGCTGAGACAAAGGTCACTTCAAATGTCTCACTGACTTAATTTCCAAGTTCCTTTGTCTTTGTTGCATATAAAAGCATAAAATTGTCAGCCTTGCAGTCTCGTACCTGGAGCCAACCGAAAAGTTTCATCACTAAGGAGGTTTTGTTTTGAAGTCCCACACCTCAAACTCAAAATGTGATTCTGATCCTTTTTTAGATATTCGATCAGGGAAGAAAAGTTTCTCTCCTTCTCGGAGGAAGACGGTTAATCCAGCATTAATTGGCTACTAGATTTTTCTGGTGCCACTTCCCTGTTTGCCCTCTCCTGTTTGGCAACTTTGCCGTCAATGTGAATCCATCTAATCTCTATATTACTGGTTGTTTTTATCTTCTTTGTCTGCAATATTTTTGCGTTTGAATGTGACAGACTTTCATTTGTGCCTACATTTGTCAAATTTTCTTTGGCTCCTTCTTTTCTGATTGCCCACACTAAGCCAAGGGCTTTTTACTCCTGCAGAAATTGAAGAGGGTTATTCTGTCTCCGTAGGAGGGGCTGTGCTTTTCTAGAGTTTGATAATCCATCAGTGCGATGAAGTCAGTGTCAATCTGCACAAAAGAAGAAAGACAAGAAAATTATTTTCTTCAAACAGCATGCTGATCAACTGCTTCAGTGTCGAACAGCATCATAAATGCAAGTCCAGCCAAGTCCACGATCAGCTCTGTTTTCATCAACGCCATATTTTCTTTATCAATTCAGTCTTTACAACAGCCCACCTTCTGGATTCAAAGACTCTACGACTAGACTAATTGGATTGAAGGATCGATTATAGGCACTGGTATGCCAGCGATAACTGTCAGGGGTACTTCATTCAAAGTTGACGAATCCCATTAAAACTCACCAAAACTGCCTTGGTTAATATATCAACATTCCCAATCAACAATCGCAATCTCCGGTTCGGATACAAGCCCTCAATTAACGTTAGATGTGAAATGCACACTTCACACTGCGTTTGCTACTGCATTGGTTCGACTGGTGCCCCTTTTTAGCTGGTGACGATAGGCCGAATATGTCGGTGGTTGCCATGGTGGTAGCCTCTGAGAAGTCTGGACGGTAATAAAGTATTCGTGTAGTCTTTTTCACTTCTACCTGATTTTAAAATGACATTGTCGCACACAAGCAACAACGCGGCTGAAAGTCATCAGTTAGCACGGTCACGAACGTAACAGCCTATTAGCCAAAACCGTTGAATTTAGCTAATCAATGTCTGCATTTTACACGTTTTTACAACCTTAGGGCACCAAATCATCATATTTTTCTCTTTCACTCGCCTTTTGCTCTTCAATTGCAGAAATTAACTACTCTTGTATGCTTCGAGCACGCAAGAACTCATTTAAAGTGGACATGTCTGTCCGAGTACTGCACCCTTCCTCATGAGGCAAAATTACCTTTGTTCCTTATAGGTACCCATACATCTGAGATTAAAGTCAGAATTCTGAGAATAAAGTCAGAATTCTGAGTTTAAAGTCAGAATTCTGAGAATAATTCATAATTCCCCCCCAAAAAATTCACGTAGTCATATATGGCCCTAATCCTATTCCGTAAAATCCAGTGAGGGGAAGCTTATTAAAATGCAGGTAAGTTTCATGGTATGTTTCAGCAGTTTAATAGTTTGATGTTGTTAAATGTTGTCAATTGTCAGTAAAAAAAACATTATTAATACAGAAAATGTATTTACACACATTTATTAACGCTAAAATTATTACATTAACACAAGTTCTACGTTGGCAATCGTTCGTTGTTTATGTTTTTGTTGCTAGCGTTAACGTTAGCTCACTAACAATACGTTAATGTTAACAAGATGTTAATGACGAGGTCCATTTATTGTTTATTTATTTATATTTTAACACATATAACACAATGAGTCGTCGACTATTTACACTGCAAAAGTTATGAATGGATGTCTGCCAGGCTGTGACCCGCATCGCTGGGGTTGATGTCGACACATCAACCCGCGTGAGATACTGGTATTTTAAATAAAATGTATTTAAATACAAAGCACTGGACGTTACATCAAACCAATACAAAAAAAACTGGCTGTTTGCTGTCAGACAAAGGTAGCCTACTCATGTAAGTTTAATCTTATTAGTTTTTACGATGTTGTTATATCAGGGATTTTATGTCTGAGTAGACCGTGATTTAGGTGAATCAATGTGTGCTTATATTTACCTCCATTGTTCTTATTTTTTCCCCTTGATCTACAGATGGTCACAAGTAGACAAGCAATTGCTTTGTGCTGTCCAGGAATGTTATGGGAAGCTCTTACAGGTTTTCGTGACTGACTGTCTGCACACTTTCCACATCAGTATATTTTTAATAAAAAGATTATAACCTCTTTCAAATATTTGTGCAGAAAAAACAGAAGCGCTTATGCTAGGTATATCTACTTTCTATGTTTAGGCCCAATGGCACAAAGAGGTGAGCTCTTTTATAGCAAATATAGCCCATAAGCAATAATCTGTCATTGTATTGGCACAATGCCATGTATGTAAAATGTGTGGTTCCTTTCAACATTGTTTTTTTTAATACTGATTTGCATTGTCTTGATTGTTCCATTACAAGAGAGAACATTCATAAAAGAGGAGCAGAAGGAGGCTCTGAAATCTTCATTCCGAGAGGGAATGACACAAGTTGGATCCACATTAATAACAACAGCTGCGAGGGCCACTTGTTTGGCACCTGGTGTCAAAAAGTAAGGTTAATTTAATGATTTAATGTCACATTAAGAGATAACATTACAGGTAAATTATCCGCAGAGAACCTGCCTTCTACTAATTTTTGGGATGTTTCTTGGTGTCAGTCTTTGGGCATTGGTGTGTAGACCCCAGTCAATTATGGCAAGAGATCAGGACTCGATAAAAATGTAGTATCGTTGTTTCGTCTCACTGTCTTGAGTTAGCTGCAAGTCTGTGATTTGAGTAAATGTACACCTTCATACTGATACACACACGTACACACAAAGAGGGGGCAGTGAGGCAAACAAAGGAAAAGATGAAGTTTGGGCTTTGGCTGAATGAACACAAATTCTACACTGCAGCACCTTCCTGCAGGGTTGTTTGCAGGTCTTGATGTGTTCATTTGTGTTTTAGAACACAAATGTGAAGCAATCAGAAAGTAAGAAAAATAACTTTTATTTTTAGATTCACTACTTTGTTCTTCAAAATGCTTCTCCCTCTATTCATTCACTCTGTAGCTCACTTGAACACCAGTGTCGAGTTGAGCCGGGGAGGAGGGTACAAAGTTTTACTGCTGTGTGTGCAAATATTAACAGATAATTGTTGTATATTATGCCTTTAATGTTTGTTTCTGTCTTTTGAGAACTGGATTGGAAATTGTAAAAGATTACTTAAAGCTCCCTCTGATCCAAGTCCCCGAAAGACTAAACTTTGCACGCGTGACCTATCAGCTTGCAATCTGTTTTGCTGGGATCATCTGCGAAACAAGGGTGAGAGATATTTCATGTAAATGTCAGGTGTATTGTAACATATAGTAAACCTTTTAAAATTAAGTTCACTTTATTAAGGATGATTATGATCCATTAATATGATCAATGATAGGATGAATTAATTGATAAAAAAGTATTCCTGTTCAAGAGTCTAATTGACCTTTCTCCGTTGAAATCTACTTTCTGTTCAGATTCTGTTGTTATGATTCTGTCTTTGTCCAAATTAAGATGTATAGAAACCCCATAGAGATTTACACCTATACCTGTTATATAATTGTTCTTTTAAATGCATTTTTTATTCTCAGGCACATTGAAAGATAATAAGACAAAGTGATCCTCATTAGAGGAGGAGCAAACAAACTGCTGAATGGAAATCACAGCTCCTTAGGCCTGAGATGAAGGAGCTTAAAGTTAAAAAGGACCTTAAGCAGCTCAAGTTAAAGGTTTGGTATAAATAAATGTTAGGAATTGTTAGTATCATATCGCTAACAATGTTTTTCAGCGACTTTTATATTATATATTATATTTCAAAAGTTATATAAATCATTCTGAACTAAAAAATTTTAACTGAATAGTATAAATGTTCTTAATCTTAATACTGCTATAGAATCAGGTATTGAGCTGATTTTAGAATGTAGTTATAAAAATATTATTTCTAAGGCTGTGTCCGAAATCAACAACTCTTTCGCTTAACCTTTCGTCCCTTCATAATAGATAGATAGAAGTTGAATCAAAAGTGAGTGGTGAAATTAAATTAAAGATACAGATTATTCATCATAATTTTTTTGATGATTAATCCGATTTGCTTCATCACAGACAGATGTAATGTTGCACGACAATAATTTTTGTTTCTTTAAACTGTTACACATTGCATTTTTGGATTGCTTTTATTTTTAAGGGCACACACAAACAGAAAGGGATTTCAACCACAGCCTGACAACAGCAGCAACGGCCATATTTCTGTCCTACTTATCTTTGCACATTAATTTGTATATGTTGGTTTAAGAACATTCTCCCAGCTCTGTTTAGATTTTTGTCGTGACTTTCACCTATACATGTTTAAAGGTGTCCAGCTTTGATGCGTTCGGTGTGGAAATGGCTGTTAATATATATTCGGCCGCCAAACTTAGAAGGGCATGAAGTTAGCAGCAAAGGAGCTTTTGCCTTTTTAGACACAACAGAAACAATCAACAATTTTGCTCTGCATTTTAAAGGTTTATACTGATACACATTCACACAAATAAGCCCAAACATGTCTTATGGTAGAGTTACTTGATATTGTTTGATTTGTTTTGATATACCTTTATGTGTGCAGCTACCTCCTCAGCTGTTTCTGCTAGCACAGAGCCAGTTGATGTCGTGGTTAAGAGGGTGCAGGAAGTATTCAACAGAAAATAAAGTAAGCATGTTTGTGATACTAATGTATACAAAAAAAAAGGAATCATGAATTATGCTTTATTTCACTGAAGGCAGCTATTACTGTTAAGCAATACAGTGACCAATCAACGAATAACGCATACCACGAGTATAGTCTGGTTATACTGTGGTCTGACAGCCTGCATAAAGTTCTTATTAGCTGCTGGAAATTTGAATGTGTATAACGTGTATTATAATGTGTATACACATTATGTTGTTTATATAACATAAACACTAAAACAGACAGTGTGCATATATCATGTGGTGAGGCCAATATGATATGAGGAAGGTTTTTCTACATCTGTGCATCTGTGGGTTCTCTGTGAGGTTATCACTGGCTTAATACGCAGCACAACAGTTTATCGGACTTTATCATTCATGCTAATTACAAACAGGATACTCTGGCACAGGGAATGTTCCAAATAATCCATATTTGCAATTTAAGAGTTCATAAAGTGTAGAAAGGATGAGCCCAATTTAACATTGTCAGTACTATAAAGTAAGAAAGAGATGGAAAATGACTGTACTAAAATCATGATTTTGTTTGTCTTCCGGAATAGGCCCAGCTAATGTTATTCAGACACAGACTGCAGAAGATATACTTGAGGCAATGTGTGGAAATGGTATGTTTCTTTTGTGAAATACTGATTTGAAAGTTCACATTGCTGTTGAAGACCCTTAACCCTCCTGTGGCCCCGGCGTTGCTGGCGTTCTTGGCGCGCGCCCCGTGTCCCTCGGGGTCAAAGGGACCCAGCTGCCCCTCCTCGGGCGCAATCGCGTGCAGCCTCTGCAGATGTATTTCCTGCACCGGCAGCACACCGTGTGCGTCTTACCGTCTTTCCCGGGCGGGCACATCCGACACCTCTTCCTCTTGCTGGCCGCGGGGGACCGGGCGGCCGCCGGATCCCCAGGTCGGTCGCGTGACGCAGCCAGCCGTACCGCTCGCACGACCACAGTGGACCCGTCAGTGCGAGTGAGACGCTGCCGTCTCTCGATCAATGGCGTGAGAAGCGCCTTGCCCAGCTGCTCCAGGAAGACCCTCAGCTTCTTCTGCTTGCACGGCATCCAGTTGGGGTTGAGTTCTCGCCATATCACGTCGTAGGAGGACACGGCGACGATGTTGTGGAAGACGACCAGGGGCCAGCGGGCCGTCATCCTTCAGCAGCTGTAGGTCCTGATCATCTTGTCCAGGTTGTCCACACCACCCGTAGTTGTAGTCTAGGCTGAGGGCCAGCTTCCGGTCCCGGTGATCGCTGATTTCTGCATCGGTGTGCAGTGTGCTCAGAAGCACCACGTTCTTGTTCTTTTTGGGCAGGAAGAACACCGCGGTTGTGGCTCGCTTGAAGGCTCGGGCTTATTCTTGCGTGCCGTGCCGACCATGGTGATGCCCTTCCTCAGGAGCCGCTGTCCAAGTCGTAGGAGGTGAAGAAGTTGTCGCACGTGACATTGTGACCCCTGCAGGCGAGGGGCCTGCAGGGGTGTAGACTTGCATCTTCCACGCGTAGCTGGATCTGGCGTCGCAGGACAACCATGAATTGATCCCGTACTTCGCCGGCTTGCTGGGCATGTACTGTCGGAAAGGACATCAACCTGTGGGCACGCGCGCGAGAGAGACAGAAACAGAGAGACAACACAGACAGAGACAATACAGACCGAGACAGACAGAGACAGTGAGAGAGGGAGACAGGGAGAGAGACAGTGAGTGAGACAGACAGAGACAACAGAGACAGAGAGAGACGGTGCGTGAAAGAGACAGAGACAGGAGAGAAAGAGTGAGAGACAGAGACAGGAGAGACAGAGTTAGAGACAGAGAGAAACAGAGACAGAGAGATTTTGATTTAAAAAATAGCTTTATTTTACTATTTAACAGGACAGTATGCCATAGTCATTTTTTTTGTGTGAACTGAGATTCATTGTATAGTCTCAAAATTTATGAAAACACAGGGGTTCAATTTCACTTTCCCCTCCACCACAGAACAAACAGTTTCAGTTGAACAACACTGAGATGAAAACTCTTGGACATTTTTCATGAGTGAGTAAAATCTGAAATAGACTTTGACTCTTGCTCTCACCAAGGACAAAAACATTGGCAGCAGGGTTTCAGCTAAACCGTTTTCCATCCTGTTTTTCCAGCTTTTATAAATTGCCAACTTGGCCTGTCCCACTAAAAAATTTATCAATTGCCACTTTTTTGCATTTTCTTTTTCATATCCAGCGCCAAAGATGAAGGCGGTTTCAGACCAGCTCATGCCACAGCTAGAAAACACAGTTCTCAGAGTTTTAAAAAGAGACTCAAGTCTGTCACACTCCAAGTAACAGTGGACCACTGTCTCCGTTTCCTGACAGAAGGGACACTTGGTGGATACTGCAGGGTCTATCTTTGCCACAAAGTTGTTCACAGCCAACGCTCCATGCAATATTCCCCACTGCAGGTCACCTGACCTCTTGTTGAGAGGTGCCTTATAGAGCAGCCTCCACACAGGTTTACAGTCCTCTGGAACCTGTAATTTTCCTCTCCACACAGTGTCTCTCCTCCCACTCAGCTTCTTCTTGTTTAATGCCTGCACACAGTATCTGCAGAGAGCTTTGCTGGTCAGGAAGTACAGGTTCACCGGTGCAGAAGACTTGTAGAGCAGTAGCGGTCCAGTCAGCCCAGTATAGTCAATTACCATACCCAGCTCAGGGAAAGGATCTCCTTCATCGGGATTCTCTGCTCCAGTCATATAATCCCTTAGCATCTGTAGCTCCTCACTCAGTAGTTCTTTTCCCCATGTGTTCAAAATGTCTCTGGTGTGACGAGCTGACCTCAGGCCAAGCCGAGAAGCCACTGCTGCTGTGTCCTGAAATCCTGGACCTGCAACGTTCATTATACTTTTCCTGACCCTGTTGAGTCTCAGTTGTCCCCCCCCCATCCTGCTCAGCCTCAGGCTGGGTTTGATCGACAGGAGAAGGTTTGTCAGAGTTGACAGGGGAGACTTTTTCTGGGCATGCATGAACTATAAAGATAAAGATAAAGATAACCTTTATTAGTCCCACAATGGGGAAATTGCAGTGTTACAGCAGCAGAGCATGTTACAGAATACAGAATAACAGAGCATTATGTGCAATTAAATTAAATTAAATGTACAGTTGACATGTTGGGAAGTGTATTGTCCCATAGTGCAAAGTGCAAGTGAGGTAGGTGTGTGTGTAGTTGTGTAGGTGTGTGTTTGTTGCTAACAGTGCTGGTTGTAGAGTCTGACTGCTGCAGGAAGGAAAGATCGGCGATATCGCTCCTTCACACACTTGGGGTGAAGGAGCCTATCGCTGAAGGAGCTCTCCTGTGCAGAGATGGTTTCCTGCATGGGGTGGGAGACGTTGTCCCGGAGAGATGACAGCTTGGCCATCATTCTCCTGTCTCCCAACTCCTGCACCGAGTCCAGAGGACAACCCAGGACCGAACTGGCCTTCCTGATCAATTTGTCCAGTTTCCTCCTGTCAGCAGCTGAGATGCTGCTGCACCAGCAGACCACTCCATAAAAAATGGCTGAGGCGACTGCAGAGTCAAAGAAGGTCTTCAGGAGCGGTCCCTGCACTCCAAAAGACCTCAGTCTCCTCAGCAGATACAGTCGGCTCTGACTCCTTTTATAGAGTGCCGTGGAGTTGTGAGTCCAGTCCAGTTTGTTGTTCAGGTGAACACCAAGGTAATTGTAGGACGTGACCATCTCTATGTCCATTCCCTGGATGTTCACCGGTGTGTGGGGGGGTGTGTGCCTGCGGAAGTCCACCACCAGTTCCTTGGTCTTACCCGCGTTGATCTGGAGGTGGTTCCACTGGCACCAGTGCATGAAGTCCTGCGTCAATCCTCTGTACTCCTTGTCGTCCCCGTCTGTGATGAGACCGACAATTGCAGAGTCATCAGAGAACTTCTGCAAGTGACACGTGGGTGTGTTGTATGAGAAGTCTGCAGTGTAGAGGGTGTAGAGGAACGGAGCCAGGACCGTTCCCTGTGGGGCCCCCGTACTGCAGACAACCACGTCCGACACACAGTCCCGAGTCCTCACATACTGGGGACGGTTGGTCAGGTAGTCCAGGATCCAGGATGCGAGGTGCTCATCCACTCCGGTCAGTTGCAGTTTGTCCCTCAGAAGCGTGGGCTGGATGGTGTTGAAAGCACTGGAGAAATCAAAGAATGTGATCCTCACGGTGCTTCCAGGCTTCTCCAGGTGAGAGAGAGCTCGGTGGAGAAGGAGGATGATGGCATCGTCCACCCCGATGTTCGACTGGTAGGCGAACTGAAGGGGGTCCATCGACAGGCTGACCACCGGGCGGAGATGACCAAGGACCAGTCGCTCCAGAGTCTTCATCAGGTGGGATGTTAATGCCACCGGCCTGTAGCTGTTGAAGTCCTTGGGGTGCGGCGTCTTGGGGACAGGTACCACACAGGAGGTTTTCTGCAGGAGTGGTACTTTCCCCAGCTTCAGGCTCAAATTGAAGACGTGCTCCAAAATCCCACACAGCTGGTCTGCGCAGGTCTTCAGGAGCCTGGGGCTGATGCCGTCCGGGCCCGTGGCCTTCCTCACCTTGATCTTCCTTGGCTGGTTCCTCACCTGGAGTGTTGTGAGGGACAGACTGGTGTAGGGGGGCTGAGTGTTGGGGGGGTGGATGGTGGGGGGGTGATAGCTAGGAGGGGGGGCAGGGTGTTAGGTAGAGCAGGGGGATGTGGCTGGGAGTTCATTGTAGTGGGAGAGGAGGTGGGGGAGGGGCAGTGCACTGAGGGGGGTGAGAGGAGTCCCAGCTGTGGGAGTCGGGCTGGAGGATTTAGGGCAGATTACTGGTCGAACCGGTTAAAAAACTGGTTCAGGTTATCTGCCCACTATTGGTCCCCTGCAGCTTGGGAGTTTGGCCCTTTGAAGCCTGAGATGGCTTTCAGGCTTCTCCAAACACCACTGATGTTGTTCTGCTGCAGCTGGTCTTCCATCTTCTTCCTGTAGGAGCTCTTCCCCTCTCTGATCTTCCTCCTCAGTTCCTTCTGCACAACCTTCAGCTCTTCCTTGTTACCTGACCTAAAGGTCCTCTTCTTCTCCTTTAGGAGGACCTTTATGTCTGGACTAATCCAGGGATGTGTCCTTCTTTGCCACAGACAAAACACTTTAAGACCCCTGACATCACAAAAACAACATAATCAAAGTCCTCAACTTTCCGACTGAAGACCAGGTTCAGTTCTTCATCCTTCCTGCTGTGGATCATGTAAACCTGTCGTCTGTGTGACACCACGTGCTTCAGCAGCGGGGATTTGCATCCCGACGGGAGTTTCCTGATCGGGGAAACAATCTTCCCGTATCTGGACAGTTCCCTCGCCAACACCTCGTCATTGATGAACGGGGGACAGTTAGATATTGTCACCCTCGTTGCAGGTGTTGAGAGAGGAGACACTGATACCAGCGTATGGTTCACAACGATACCCTTCTCAATGAATCTGTTCGCCTTTTCCTGTCCACAAACAACACCACAGCGCCGCTCATCCTAGCAGCTGAGTTGATGCTTCTGTGACCCACAACGTCCCCGACAGCCAAACCACAACTCTCCAACGAGCAAGGAAAAGTTGGCGAGACTTTAAAGCCGTGTTTCCTGCTCAGTTGAACGTACTCCATAGCAGCGTTTAGCATGCCGACGAGCTTACGCTGGTGGGCTCCAAACACACACTCAAGCCCCTAACCACACTCTCCGTGCCCCCCACACACCCGAAAGTTCTGAAAACACACTGTGTGCAACAATATTATCCGCAATCACAAATATAGAAGAAGAAAAACACGTACTCACAATCGCTCTTACACGACCGCTCAGCACACCCACTCAATCCTTCCACTCAGAGAGAGAGAGAGAGAGAGAGACAGTGCATGAGAGACAGTGAGTGAGAGAGACAGAGACAGAGAGACAGTAAGTGACAGAGACAGAGAGAGAGAGAGACAGTGACTGAGAGAGTGAGTGACAGAGACAGAGACAAGAGACAGACAGACAGAGACAGAGAGACAGAGAAAGACAGTGAGTGAGAGAGCGGGTGTGTCACGAAGGCAGGCGGTGGCGACGGCTTTCTCTACAGTCGAAAGTGTGTCCGACCTCTGAACGGAACCAGTTGCATGTCCACCGTCATGCGACGTCCCGGGTTGTAGAGGTACGGCAGTCGCGCCGCCCACTCATCCCAGACCACACGTATGGCTGCAAGTTTTTCGGTCGCGCGTCTTTTGGGTCTCGACTCGCGGCCGTGGAATCGTAGCATTCTGCTGAGATCAGCAGCCCTATGTAGGCGTGCAGGTCGGTCGCGTCCATCAGTTTCCAGGTTTCTCCGTATTTCCATAACCCCTCCAGATTTGTCATCGCCAGTATGACCTTGTCTATCGCCGGTGTGACGAACATGCGGAACGTCAAGACGATGTCCCGGAAGTGGCACACCGCGTACGGCGTGGGTCCCGGATTCATCCTAGTGCTCGCTCGTCGCCTCGCCTCTCTGTGTCGGCCCTGTTTTCCGCGGGACTCGGGTCTCTGTCCTTCTTTTTTATCTTGTTCGTCTCCTCCTTCACCATCCCCTCCTTCACCATCCCCTCCGTCTGCATTTCCTCCTCTGTCATTGTCCCCTTCTCCGTCCTCTTCTCCCGACGACACATCGTGCTCCGGGTTGTACTCCTCCCCGTCTTCTTCTTCCGACACATCCTCAGCTTCGGAATCGGAGTACTCTTGCGGGACATCCGCAAAGAGCTGTTCTATGACCTGGTCAACAGTGAACCGCCGCGCAGCCATGGTTTTTTCGACCCTTGCAGTGACCGCAGGCCCGGTCGGACGTACGCCCAACACGATATTTGTTTTTTTTTCATCAAGACAACAACATCTCACGTGTTTGTAATCGCGGGCTCAGGCTATGTTACGATATCATATTGCCATGGAGGTTAACGCTATTAATGATTATGTACTACTGTCAGTGACACGGATACTTTTCAGTAACAATTGTTTGAATAATGGCACATGCTATATCAATGGGTTCAGACCGACCTGATGTTTATGATCCCAGATACAGGGATGTCAGTAGCTATGATTGAATTTGCTAGCAACATGCAGGTTAAAGGGCTGCGGTTCAACCCTATTAGAGGTGTTGTTGCCTGGCTTTTACGCGACATTCTGAAGGTGCAGTGGAAGGAGTAGTCTACAATTACAGATACTGGTGAGTTGGGGACACATTGTAAAATCGTGAAGATAAGGGGCGATGGAAATTGTTTCTTCAGAGCGGTCAGTCAAGCGTGTGTGTGGTACCGATGAGCATCATGGAACAATTCGAAATCTCGTGTTCAAGCAGCTAGAGAGCAACAATATAACATATAGGAGCATCCTGACAACGGGTTACAGTTCAGTGTCGGAATACATTAGCGATTCCAAAATGAGCTCTCTAGGTGTTTGGGCGACCGAAGTAGAGATCCAAGCTGCGGCTGACCGTCTGGGTGTAAGCATATATACATACTACAATGATCATTGGCTTGAATACACTTGTAAAGGATTATGACTGTCTAACCAAGGGATTTATTTGAAGAATAATCGCGGGACCCATTATGAGACAGTTGTTTGTAACAAGATACCCCGGACTTGGTCTTGTTACGGTTACTGTGAGGTATATGGAAGCGGAGCCAAGTTGACACAAGACACTTGCATATTTCCTGTTTGCACCCGTCCAACGCTGTGCGAAGATCAAGCACCGGTGGATGGGTGCATGTATGATGATGCGGATGATGCTGATGATTCTGATGGTGTTGATGTAGATGTTGATGATGGATACTGGCAAGAGGACGTTGAGCATGAAAGGGAAGCATCATGTGCTAACTCGGAGGCTACCAAGGACTGCACTGACAAAACCTGTAATCAATACGATTTCAACTGCAGTCTTATGGCAGATGGGATTTCTAACTATGTCGGTTCCAACAGGTACTCTTTCATGAGTCCGGACAAGGTTTTGGTTCAGGAGGCGACAATGAAAACGGATACCCAACGGATACCCTATGTAATATCATGATCATTGTGTTATACTCATTTATGTATATCTACATGTGAATAAAGACAATGTATTTCCAAACCATAATGGACATTCACATTTTATTGACAAGAGTACATTATAACCCTTCATCTCACAACAAAGAAAGGTGAATAGAGTACCATAGATACAGTTGGTACACTATGCCATGTCACAGGTCTCTATCACAGTCAATGAAATATATATTACATTGTATGCTCATGGCATCCATAATAGAAATTATACCAATCCCTCAAGGGCATACGATCATTAAACAGGAAATTCAATCGTGGTTTCCTGAGCAACACGTCGGTGCCCCACTGTGTGATTTTAGCAGGACTATCGTGGTGTTCCTCACATCCCTCCATATACGGCAAGTCACGGCTGAGGTTGGTGTACATGCTCAAGAGAGTTGATCCATATATGATGGTGAGGGACACATGTCCGATGACCTGACCTAGGTTCCCTGACTGGCTCTCGATCAAGACTCTTACGTGAGGTATATTATCGTCTACGACGGCAAAGTTGTCTGCGTACTCACTCATGGTCTGGTAAAGGGAAGTCATGTATTTCATCACCGTGTATGGGATTATGATTTCCTTCCTGTACTTGTGTGTAGGAGGGAAGGCTGTGCAGTGGAGTTCTTGACAAGAGCGGTTAGTGGCCATACCTTGTGTGACCCGGTGTAAAATACCAAGGTTGTCAAGGAAAGCCGATCTCAAGAGAGCTAGGATATGTCTGACAGCATCATAGTCCTTGATAATGCTGGGCTGTTGGGAAGGTATGCACGCGTAGCTGTCCGTACACTGTTGGAAAGAGAATGAGGGAAGTTCACCGGGTCCAGGATGTCCGAACACAGGTCGCACGTGAATTCGAACTCCCCTCGGGTAGATTTCTAGGAGTATCTCGAAAGCACCTCTTGCTCCGTTTGAGGTTAAGACGCTGTTTGACATCATGCTCTACCAACTGAGCCCCCGTTGCCCAACGTGTCTTGCTTGTAAGCGGTAACGCTCATGTTGTCAATGACAAACAGAGTGCTGCAATCCTCCAGGGGTATGAGCCCATCCAGGTCCATTTTAAACATGGAAAGGTTGATGGGTAAAAACATACTCCTTCTGACTGAAAGACATGTTTAACCGAGTGTAAGCTGGGTTGTGCAGGAGGGATTTAATAAAACCAGGGCTTGCTTGATGAACATTCACGGAATCGTATATACAGTGACTTTCTGTTGTCTCAATATGCAAAGTGCAAATGCTTGCATACGGAGCCAAGGAGAAGCGCATGTCCAAGCTAGTATCAAGAGAGCCACCGTCTTTCGTTGACACATCGTCCTATCCTTATCCTCTTGTCTTGGCCGTACATGCGCTGCATAAGCCTGTGACCCGGTACGTTATTTGCGAACAGGTCCCTGTAGAAGTTTTTACAGCCTGTGCAATGATACGTGACTTCCCTGCTGTCAGCGAGAGGATTTGTCCTCTTGCCGAGCTTGGCTCTAATGGGTTTGAGCCACTTCTTCTCCCTGAAGGTCTCGATCCACGTTCGCGTGAGGTTTACTTCAGCGCAAGAGTAGGGCATGACACAAAGAACAGACTCGGGATACATAGTGGTTGTTGAGCTGAACGCGTTGGGAGTGTGTATCTGCAACATGATTACGATCTGATACAGAAGCCCGGCTAGGTCAACAAGACTCCTCTCACATGACTCGCTTCTCACAATGGACAGCCTACCATTAGTGCACACAATCCCCGCGTCTGTCAACAAGACACTTGGCACCAACAGTGAGATGGGTGCGTCCGAGTTTGGGAGCAAAGACTTGTTGTGTCTGAGCGACACTATGCCTTCAGTCATGGCTTCGGTGAGCCTTTTCCTGAGTGAAGCGCTTAGGTTCATGTATACATTGAGGGGCTGCAGGGCCAAGTCCTTGGTGATCACCTTGAGGCATATATCGAGTTTGCCACCCGGCAGACGAGCCACAGTCTCCCTGTTTATCCTTTGATGTGCCAACTCCCTAGTCCCGCATGCTGGTATCATGTGTTCGGGACAGTTGTTCATAATGGTGTTGAAAGCAGTGGTAGCCCTTTTCAACCGCTCTCTGACAGAGGCGATGTAGGTGAGCAAGTACTTTTCACAATCGTCCAGACTGTGGCTGTGAGAACTACATGTACATGTACATGTAGCGAGGCAAGCAGTAGTCTAGGATACAGTGAGCCACAAGCTTCCCGGAGCGATTGACCAAGGTGCAGTCCGCATAGTGAGCTATGAACAACCTAGAGTTGGCGAAACATTTGTTAAACGGCGGGTGGTGGGCAATGAGCTTTGTGTGAGAGGAAGGGCAGACGGATGGAGGTTCTTGGTGCTCTTCACCATGGTCATACGAGTTGTCATCGCAATTGTGCTCCGTATCGATCCCAGACACTTTGCTGGGTTTGGTGTGCTTGGCCTCGCATGCGCTTGCATGCCTCCGAACATAGCCGTGATACACCCTGTGTGGGCCTGGAGGTTCAACGGGCAGATGTAGAAAGCGGCTTCGCAAGGGTTGCACTTGTGAAATTCGTTGCACTCGACGGGCTTGACTGAGAGTCCGGTGATCTGCTCTAGCCATGTCTTTGCTATTTCAACGTAGATGGTTTTGACACTGGAGTTGCTGAACTTCAGGAAATCCAACGTTTGTGGACTAAAGTGTTTGTTCTTGAGGATTTGATGAGACTGTTCCAGGGGAAGAACCCTGCTCCACTCTTGGATTCGATGAGTTCAGATGCTTTGCACAAAATCAGGTCTCTGAGGATGGCTTGCTTGCGTGAGAACATGTGGTTCATGCAGTATTTCCGGCCCCTGTACAACATTTTCACCGTTTGGGGCGTATTACCTCTGCCTATCACGTGCATCCACTCAAGAGTATCCTCCACCAATACCTTGCGCTCGTAGTCCAGAAAGGCAGGCACCTGCTCGCCCGCCTGTTTAAATTTGTCAGCCAATGCCGTCCAGGCATTACAGGCGAAGCTCCTGTGGGGTTCCTTTTCCCCTTTGCCTCCGCTGACGTCTACATCGGGCACGTCGCTCTCAGCTAGGTCATTGGGTCCGTATCCGACCGAGACCATGACGCTGTCGGTATGTCTGTAGACAACATGGCAGCGGTGCTGGTAAAAGATAGACACGCAGCTGTTTACCACGGAAATCTGTTGCCTACCATGACCAGATATGAGAGGCGTGGGGAGCCCTTCCGTAGAAGGAGTTGGCCAGCACTTTACACTCCCCCTCCTGCATCTTGTAGTAGACCCGCTCGGCCTCACTGATGTCAGGGTTCTTAAGTTTCCTCTTGAAATCGGCTCCCTGATTGAGATAGTACTCGACCGAGGACGAGAATATGCCAGGGTCTCGGATAAACTCACCTCGGTCTTGATCTTACTTGAGGATGAGTGAGGCGTACTGGAACCGCTCCACTTCCCAGTTGTAACACACCCAACCCGATATATCGTGAGGGAAGTCAGTGGGAGGCCGGGGGATGGTGGTCTCAGGTGAGATGTTGGACGGGTACATGCTTGAGAAGTTGAACAAGAGCTCCAGACCCATGCCAGGTCCGGAGTAGTGCAGACTTGGAGAGGATCGCACACAGCTCCCCCCTTCCACGTTTTACCGTTTCCGTTGACAGAGTCAAACGTAGGATCCCATATCAGGCGGCTGTTAAGTGTCATACTCACGGGACCCGCTTTGACCCTGAGAGTATCGAGTGTAAACTTGAGCTGAGGGATCTGAACCGAGTGAATTCTTTGCACAAAACCGCCAAAGGTATACCCCCCTCCGTGTACTACGACGTCTATATTGAGAGTGGTCCTACATTGGTGAAATGGAGCTGATACGAATAGAGGACTTTAGCCAGCCTGGCGCACAGATATGAGTCAACCGAGTTATACACAAGCACGGCAAAAAGACACTTTCCTCCCATTTCGATCATCTCATCCATTTTAGAGTAGCTGACATCTGCCAGCTTGCAAAGCTTTCTGGGGTCTTTTGGGGGCTTTCTTTTCAGCTCCCTGACCTTGGCAATGACGAAAAGTGCCACGTCGTTCAACTTCATGCTAGTCCACGCAAACTTGATATCTCTGGTCCCTGCCATCCTGTACAGATCTATGATATTCATACCACAACTGTTCATCTAAAAGTGGCCCGGCTTAGCCTTGCATTTGTTGAACTTATCAATGTGCGTAAAAAACACAAGAAAGGGACCACATCCTCGGACAGGGCCCTGGTCACGAAGAGCCCGTACCATGCTCGAAATAGCAAGGAACAACGTTTCTGGGTAGCACCAATCGAGATGCTTGGCGTAGTTCGATTCAGCGTAGAAATGCACACGCTGCTCGATCACCCTAACGTCAAACCCTGGTTAAACACGCACAAGAGTTCTATCCCGTATCTTTACAGCAATTGGATCACTTTCTCCAGCAGTGTGAGTTCGCCGGAGCACGGGTAAAACAATATCCTTTTGACATCGTCTACACCAGCGCCCCAGGCCAGTTCATGGTCTACGGTTGGTTGTTTGTTACCTTACCTTATTTGTTATAAAGAACTATCAGCCTTTTCCTGTGGGGGTCGGTTGACCTCTTGGGTATGTGAGAGTTGAGGATCACGAGAGAGACACAAGTTATCTCGTGCAGCTTGCCAGGCAAGTTGGGAGCAAGAGCAGGGATTAAGATGTGCCTACTCTGTTTGGGTAATTGTTTCCTGCCTGTGTCCAGCATGCATATCTCGGTACGATTTGTCAAACGCAGTCTCGATTTCCAGAGATGACGTAGAAATGTGGCACGTGTTTACTGTCAAAGAGCCTAGCCTCAGCCTCCGACCGTTCATGATCATAGATAAGTTTGCAGGCTGAGACAACCCCATTCAGCTTGTTTGCAGGTAAAAAACACCCTGCCAAACATAACATCGAAGCATAGGGCAGGCGTGTTACCATCTCGATCAAGGTACTAGCCCCTGTCCGAGCAAAAGTCTCCGCAGGTCAACTCGTCTCTTACTGTTTGCATGTAATTTTTGGCCATTGATATACATCTGAGTGGGAATACCTGAGCATTTACTTTTCGCTTAATGTCCTCATGGATAACAGGGATTCTCACAGGCTCAGCAGCAAATTGTTTAGACCAATTCCTCCCTACCATCTCCCAGGTTTCTTCTTCACCATCCTGATGTCAAATCAAGTCTAGGTCATAGCCCACACACGGACATATACCTGTAACCTTGAAGTGTACTGTAGTGTAGATGCTGATATCACGAGCTTGCACCGCTAGCCCTCTGCACAAGAGCAACTCTTCCTGTCGGTGAAAAATGACAAATATGATCATCAACCCGACAAGATTAGGTTAGAGTTCATGGTTGACATTTCTGCGCTCAGGGTAGATGGCAGGAAAAAATTCCACAAACGGCACCGCTTTGTTCATGGTTCAGATTCTGGAGACCTTTGAGTTTACAGAGTGTACTGAGTTTTCGATCCACCTACTGGTCTATGAGAGCTGGATAGCCCTGTGTAGACAGCGGATCATCTAACCATTTGGATATATAACAAATTAGTCAGGTTCAGATACCAACGAGCTGCATCATCCGACCAATCCGAATAGTCCAACCTAGCTGAATCATACTACAAGGGCTGAATAGTCCAACCGAGGGTTGGATCGTCCAACCTAGCTGAATCATACTACAAGGGCTGAATAGCCCAACCGACGGTTGGATCCAACCCTTATATAATATATTCTCAGATCACTCCATGTTAACTTGTGAGGTTGTAATCGCAAATATTAAAAGTAGGTCTGCTTACTGGCACTTTAACACTGCTCTGTTATTAGATGTACACTTTAGAGAGACTTTCACATTTTTTTGGAGAGTTTTTCAGAATAAGAAAGAAGAGTTTACATCACTAAATCAGTGGTGGGATTGTGGGAAAGTGGATATCAAGCAGCTTTGTCAGCAGTACACTTTAAATATCTCTCGTGACATCACCAAATCTATGCGGGATCTAGAGAATGAAATATTTGAACTATAGAGTTTTGCATAAACCACAGGAAACAGAGGTTGTAGTGAATATCTCAAGTCCAAAAAAGTCTTGCTGGCTGACCTGCTTGGCTCTAAAGCACAGGGTGCTCTGGTCCGGTCTCGCTTTCAGAGCGTTACTCACATGGATTCACCGTCTAAGTATTTTTTCAGTCTGGAAAAGAAAAATGTTTAGAGCAGACTCATCCACAATAGGACGGACGCTAATTGAGGCCAGTGAGGTCCGGCAGAGGGCTGTGGAGTTTTATTCCCACCTGTATCGTAGTGAGTACACTGAGGATGACTAGACGTTTGAATCCTTCTGCAGTGGGCTTGCCCATAGTCTCAGAGGAAGCCAGCAAAGAGCTGGAAGGTCCTCTGACTGCAGAGGAACTGTTCACAGCACTGCAGGAATTGATGGACTGCCAGCTGAGTTTTATAAAAAATTTCGGCATGAATTGTGTGGAGACTTTTTGGAAAGTTTTATTCAGATGTCTTTACCTCAGAGCTGCAAGAGGGCTGTTCTGATGCTGTTGCAAAAAACAGGTGACCTTCAGGACATAAAAACCTGTATCTCTGCTATGTACGGATTACAAACTGCTGTCAAAAGTACTCGCTAAAAGACTGAAGAAGGTGATGGACCAGGTTACACATCGGAACCAAACTTACTTTGTGTCTGGCAGGTCCATTATTGACAATGTGTCACTGATTTGTGATGTGGTAGAAAATGGTTTAGCTAAAACCCTGCTGCAAATGTTTGTGTTCTTGGTCAGAATAAGAGTCAGAGTTGATTTCATATTTTACTCGCTCATGAAGAATATCGAAGAGTTTTCATCTCAATGGTGTTCAACTGAAACTGTTCTGTGGTGGAGGGGAAGCTGAAATTTAAACCTGTATTTTCATAAATTTTGAGACTATACAATGACGGTCTTTGTTCAAACAAAGAAAAATGACTATGGCATACTATCCTGTTAATTAGTAAAATAAAGCTATTTTAAAAAAAAAAAATTAAAAGATCACTCGCTGTCTCTGTCCGTCTCTGTCCGTCTCTGTCTCTCTCACTTGCTGTCACTCTGTCTCTCTCTGTCCCTCTCTCTCACTCGCTGTCTCTGTTGTCTCTGTCTCGCTGTCTCTCCCCGTCTCTGTCTCTGTCCGTCTCTCTGTCTCTGTCTCTCTCCGTCTCTGTTTCTCTCTGTCTCTCCGTCTCTCGCGCGCGCCCCCACAGGATCCGACAGCAATCCTTTCCGTCAGTACATGCCCAGCAAGCCGGCGAAGTGAAGGATCAAGTCGGGGGTGTCCTGCGACGCCGGCTCCAGCTACGTGTGGAAGGAAAATGCAAGTCTATAACGGGAAGCAGATCGGCGGTGCCCCGGAGAAGAACCAGAGAGGACTGCAAAGTGAAAAGTCTCCGTTTTCAGCTCAAACACACATGAAACGTAATCTAAACCTTATCAGCCTTCATATACTGCCAAATATGACTATATCTAGGATTACAACTTGCATCTAAGTATTTTGGCAGAAAATTTAAACATGTTTGCAAAAATAGAATTATCTCTGCTGGAGGACTCCAAAATGACAAAGTATGTGATTTCAACTCAAATGCACATCAAACTTTGCCAAAACCTTGTAAGCCTTTCTTTGATAGCCATGGATGACTATATCTAGGCTTGAAACTTGCATTTAGGTACGTTTGCAGAAAAATTAAAAATGTTTGCAAAAATAGAATTATCTCTGCGAGAGGACTCCAACATAACAAAGTATCTGATTTGAACTTGGTCGAAACATTGTCAGCCTTTCTTTGATAGCCTAATATGACTATATCTAGGCTTGAAACTTGCCTTTAGGTACATTTGCAGAAAAATTAAACATGTTTGCAAAAAATAGAATTATCTCAGCGAGAGGTCTGCAAAATGACAAAGTCTCTGTTTTGAGCTCCAATAACCATGGAATGTAATCAAAACATTGTAAGCCTTCATATTCTGCCAAATATGACTATATCTATGACTGATAATTGCATCTAAGAATTTTGGCAGAAAACTTAAACATGTTTGCAAAAATAGAATTATCTCTGCGATAGGACTGCAAAATGACAAAGTATGTGATATCAGCTCAATTCACATGGAACTTGGTCAAACCCTTGTCAGCCTTCATATATGTTTAATATGACTATATCTATGACTGAAACTTGCATCAAAGTAATTTTGCAGAAAAATTAAACATGTTTTTAAAAATAGAATTATCTCCGCGAGAGGACTGCAAAATGACAAAGTCTCTGTTTTCAGCTCAAATACACATGAAACGTAATAAAAATCTTGTCAGCATTTCTTTGATAGCCTAATATGACTATATCTAGGCTTGAAACTTGCACCTAAGTAAACTTGCATTTAGGTACATTTTCAGAAAAAGTTAAACGTGTTTGCAAAAATAGAATTATCTCTGTGAGAGGATTGCAAAATGACAAAGTATGTGATATCAGCTAGATTCACAGGAAACTTGGTTGAATACTTGTCAGGCTTCATATAATACCATATATGACTATATCTAGGATTGAAAATTGCATCTAAGTATTTTGGTAGAAAACTTAAACATGTTTGAAAAAATAGAATTATCTCTGCGAGAGAACTCCAAAATAACAAAGTCTCTGTCACGCCTCTGTGTTCCTTTCCTTCTCTGTCTGTCTTGTGATTGGTCATCATGCTCACCTGTGTTTCCCCTCCAGCTGTGTCTCATTGTCTCGTTATATTTGTGTATAAAGACTTACCTTCCCTTCTGTGCCAGTTCGTTGCATGATGTCCTCGTGTCGTCATGTGTCCCAACCCTTCCCAGTGGCTTGTGAGTAACCTCCAGTTTTTCTGTTCCTGTTTTTCCTTGTGTCTTTGAGTACAATAAATATATTTGCACCCGCTCTACGTCGCATACGTCTGCATTTGGGTCCGAGCATAACCCAACAGGAGTGCGTAACAGTATCTGTTTTGAACTTGGTCAAAACCTTGTTAACCTTTCTTTGATAGCCTAATATGACTATATCTAGGCTTGAAAATTGCATCTAATACTTTTGCAGAAAAACTTAAACATGTTTGCACAAATAGAATTATCTCCTCGAGAGGACTCCAAAATGACAAAGTATCTGATTTCAGCTCAATTCACATGAATCTTGGTCAAATCCTTGTACGCCTTTCTTTGATAGCTTACTATGACTATATCTAGGCTTGAAACTTGCATCTAAGTACTTTTGCAGAAAACTTAAAAATGTTTGCAAAAATAGAATTATTTCAGTGAGAAGACTGCTAAATGACAAAGCCTCTGTTTTCAGCTAAAATACACATGAAACGTAATCAAAACCTTGTAAGCCTTTCTTTGATAGATGGCTGTCAAATATATCAAATATATGGATATGACTATATCTAGGCTTTGAAACTTGCATCTAAGTACTTTTGCAGAAAAAATTAAACATGTTTGTACAAATAGAATTATCTCCACGAGAGGACTGCAAAATGACAAAGTCGTTCAGCTCAAATGCACATGAAACGTAATCAAAATCTTGTAAGCCTTTCTTTGATAGATGGCTATCAAATATATATCAAATAAATGGATACGACTATATCTAGGCTTTGAAACTTGCATTTAGGTACATTTGCAGAAAAATTAAACATGTTTGCAAAAATTGAATTATCTCTGCGAGAGGACTCCAAAATAACAAAGTATCTGTTTTGAACTTGGTCAAAACCATGTTAGCCTTTCTCTGATAGCCTAATATGACTATATCTAGGCTCGAAACTTACATCTAAGTACTTTTGCAGAAAAAGTTAAACATGTTTGCAAAAATAGAATTATCTCTGCTAGAGGTCTGCAAAATGAGAGTCATTCAGCTCAAATACACGTCAAAAAAAAAAAAGGTCTTGGTCAAAACCTTGTAGGCCTTAATTGATAGCCAAATAAGACTATATCCATGCACTCTTGCAGAAAAAGTTAAACATGTTTGCAAAAATAGAATTATCTCTGCGAGAGGACTCCAAAATAACAAAGTATGTGATTTGAGCTCAATTCACATGAATGTTGGTCGAAACCTGGTTAGCCTTCTTATACTGCCAAATATGACTATATCTAGGATTGAAACTTGGATCTAAGTACTTTTGCAGAAAAATTAAACATGTTTGCAAAAATAGAATTATCTCTGTGAGGGGACTGAAACATGACAAAGTGTCTGATTTGAACTTGGTCAAAACCTTGTCAGCCTTTCTTTGATAGCTTACTATAACTATATCTAGGCTTGAAACTTGCATCTAAGTTTTTTTTGCAGAAAAAGTTAAACATGTTTGCAAAAATAGAATTAGCTCTGCGAGAGGACTGCAAAATGAAAAAGTATGTGATATCAGCTCAATTCACATGAATGTTTGTCAAAACCTTGTAAGCCTTTATTAATAGCCAAATAAGACTATATCTAGGATTGAAACTTGAATCTAAGTACTTTTGCAGAAAAAATTAAACTCGTTTGCAAAAATAGAATTATCTCTGCAAATGGACTCCAAAATAACAAAGTATCTGTTTTGAACTTGTTCTAAACCTTGTCAACCTTTGTTTGATAGCCTAATATGATTATATCTAGGCTTGAAACTTGAATCTAAGTACTTTAGCAGAAAAAGTTAAACATGTTTGCAAAAATAGAATTATCTCTGCGAGAGGACTGCAAAAAGACAAAGTATCTGATTTCAGCTCAATTCACATGAATGTTTGTCGAAACCTGGTCAGCCTTTTTATACTGCCAAATATGACTATATGTAGGATTGAAACTTGCATCTAACAAGCCGAGGTTGGATAATTCAGCCCAGGTTGGATAAATCAGCACCGGTTGGAGTATTCCACTCCGAATGGATAATTCAGCCCCGGTTGGATAATTCAGCCCCGGTTGGACAAGGGCTGAATAGCCCAACCGACGGTTGGATCCAACCCTTATATAATATATTCTCAGATCACTCCATGTTAACTTGTGAGGTTGTAATCGCAAATATTAAAAGTAGGTCTGCTTACTGGCACTTTAACACTGCTCTGTTATTAGATGTACACTTTAGAGAGACTTTCACATTTTTTTGGAGAGTTTTTCAGAATAAGAAAGAAGAGTTTACATCACTAAATCAGTGGTGGGATTGTGGGAAAGTGGATATCAAGCAGCTTTGTCAGCAGTACACTTTAAATATCTCTCGTGACATCACCAAATCTATGCGGGATCTAGAGAATGAAATATTTGAACTATAGAGTTTTGCATAAACCACAGGAAACAGAGGTTGTAGTGAATATCTCAAGTCCAAAAAAGTCTTGCTGGCTGACCTGCTTGGCTCTAAAGCACAGGGTGCTCTGGTCCGGTCTCGCTTTCAGAGCGTTACTCACATGGATTCACCGTCTAAGTATTTTTTCAGTCTGGAAAAGAAAAATGTTTAGAGCAGACTCATCCACAATAGGACGGACGCTAATTGAGGCCAGTGAGGTCCGGCAGAGGGCTGTGGAGTTTTATTCCCACCTGTATCGTAGTGAGTACACTGAGGATGACTAGACGTTTGAATCCTTCTGCAGTGGGCTTGCCCATAGTCTCAGAGGAAGCCAGCAAAGAGCTGGAAGGTCCTCTGACTGCAGAGGAACTGTTCACAGCACTGCAGGAATTGATGGACTGCCAGCTGAGTTTTATAAAAAATTTCGGCATGAATTGTGTGGAGACTTTTTGGAAAGTTTTATTCAGATGTCTTTACCTCAGAGCTGCAAGAGGGCTGTTCTGATGCTGTTGCAAAAAACAGGTGACCTTCAGGACATAAAAACCTGTATCTCTGCTATGTACGGATTACAAACTGCTGTCAAAAGTACTCGCTAAAAGACTGAAGAAGGTGATGGACCAGGTTACACATCGGAACCAAACTTACTTTGTGTCTGGCAGGTCCATTATTGACAATGTGTCACTGATTTGTGATGTGGTAGAAAATGGTTTAGCTAAAACCCTGCTGCAAATGTTTGTGTTCTTGGTCAGAATAAGAGTCAGAGTTGATTTCATATTTTACTCGCTCATGAAGAATATCGAAGAGTTTTCATCTCAATGGTGTTCAACTGAAACTGTTCTGTGGTGGAGGGGAAGCTGAAATTTAAACCTGTATTTTCATAAATTTTGAGACTGAAAAATCAGCCCCGGTTGGAAAAATCAGCCCCGGTTGGAAAAATCAGCCCCGGTTGGAGTATTCAGCCCCGGTTGGATAATTCATTCCCGGTTGGAGTATCCAGCCCCGGTTGGAGTATCCAGCCCCGGTTGGATAATTCAGCCCAGGTTTGACTATTCGGCCCCGGTTGAATAGTTCAGCCCTGGATGGAGTATTCAGCCCAGGTTGGATAATTCAGCCCCGGTTGGATAATTCAGCCCCGGTTGGAAAAATCAGCCCCGGTTGGAAAAATCAGCCCCGGTTGGAAAAATCAGCCCCGGTTGGAGTATTCAGCCCCGGTTGGATAATTCATTCCCGGTTGGAGTATCCAGCCCCGGTTGGAGTATCCAGCCCCGGTTGGAGTATCCAGCCCCGGTTGGAGTATCCAGCCCCGGTTGGATAATTCAGCCCAGGTTTGACTATTCGGCCCCGGTTGAAAAGTTCAGCCCAGGTTGGATAATTCAGCCCCGGTTGGATAATTCAGCCCCGGTTGGGTAATTCAGCCCCGGTTGGAGTATTCAGCCCATGTTGGATAATTCAGCCCCGGTTGCAGTATTCAGCCCATGTTGGATAATTCAGCCCATGTTGGAGTATTCAGCCCCGATAGGAGAATTAAGCCCAGGTTTGAGTATTCAGCCCATGTTGGGTAATTCAGCCCCGGTTGGAGTATTCAGCCCCGGTTGGAGTATTCAGCCCCGGTTGGAGTATTCAGCCCCGGTTGGAGTATTCAGCCCCGGTTGGAGAATTCAGCCCAGGTTTGACTATTCAGCCCCGGATGGAGTATTCAGCCCAGGTTGGATAATTCAGCACCGGTTGGTTAATTCAGCCCCGGTTTGATAATTCAGCCCCGGTTTGAGTATTCGGCCCCTGTTGGATAATTCGGCCCCGGATGGAGTATTCAGCCCGGGTTGGATAATTCAGCCCCAATTGGAGTATTCAGCCCAGGATGGATTATTCAGTCCAGGATGGATTATTCAGCCCCGGTTGGATAATTCAGCCCCGGTTGGAGTATTCAGTCCAGAATGGATAATTCAGTCCAGGTTGGATAATTCAGTCCAGGTTGGAGTATTCAGCCCCGGTTGGATAATTCAACCCCGGTTGGTGTATTCAGCCTAGGTTGGAGTATTCGACCCCGGTTGGAAAATTCGGCCCTGGATGGAGTATTCAGCCCCGTTTGTATAATTCAGCCCCTTTTGGAGTATTCAGTCCAGGTTGAATAGTACAGCCGAGGTTGGATAATTCAGCCCCGGTCGGATTATTCAGCCCCGGTTGGATAATTCAGCCCCGGTCGGATTATTCAGCCCCGGTCGGATTATTCAGCCCCGGTCGGATTATTCAGCCCCTGTCGGAGTACTCAGCCCAGGATGGATAATTCAGTCCAGGTTGGATAATTCAGTCCAGGTTGGATAATTCAGTCCAGGTTGGATAATTCAGTCCATGTTGGATAATTCAACCCCGGTTAGAGTATTCAGCCTAGGTTGGAGTATTCGACCCCGGTTGGAAAATTCGGCCCCGGATGGAGTATTCAGCCCCGTTTGTATAATTCAGCCCCTTTTGGAGTATTCAGTCCAGGTTGAATAGTACAGCCGAGGTTGGATAATTCAGCCCCGGTCGGATTATTCAGCCCAGGTTGAATTATTCAGCCCCGGTTGGAGTATTCAGCCCCGGTTGGAGTATTCAGCCCCGGTTGGAGAATTTAGCCCTGGTTGCATAATACAGCCCAGGTTGGATAATTCAGTCCAGGTTGGATAAATCAGCCCCAGATGGACAATTCAGCACCGGTTGGAGTACTCAGCCCCGTTTGGAGTATTCAGCCCATGTTGGATAATTAACCCCCGTTGCAGTATACAGCCCAGGTTGGAGTATTCAGCCCATGTTGGAATAATCAGCCCATATTGGATAATTCAGCCCATGTTGGAGTATTCAGCCCCGATAGGAGAATTAAGCCCAGGTTGGATAATTCAGCCCCGGTTGGAGTATTCAGCCCAGGATGGATAATTCAGTCCAGGTTGGATAATTCAGTCCAGGTTGGAGTATTCAGCCTAGGTTGGAGTATTCGACCCCGGTTGGAAAATTCAGCCCCGGATGGAGTATTCAGCCCCGGATGGAGTATTCAGCCCCTTTTGGAGTATTCAGTCCAGGTTGAATAGTACAGCCGAGGTTGGATAATTCAGCCCCGGTCGGATTATTCAGCCCAGGTCGGATAATTCAGCCCCCGTTGGAGTCTTCGGCCCCGGTTGGAGTATTCAGCCCCGGTTGGAGTATTCAGCCCCGGTTGGAGTATTCAGCCCCGGTTGGAGTATTCAGCCCCGGTTGGAGTATTCATCCCAGGATGGATTATTCAGTCCAGGATGGATTATTCAGCCCCGGTTGGATAATTCAGCCCCGGTTGGAGTATTCAGTCCAGGATGGATAATTCAGTCCAGGTTGGATAATTCAGTCCAGGTTGGAGTATTCAGCCCCGGTTGGATAATTCAACCCCGGTTGGTGTATTCAGCCTAGGTTGGAGTATTCGACCCCGGTTGGAAAATTCGGCCCTGGATGGAGTATTCTGCCCCGTTTGGAGTATTCAGCTCATGTTGGAGTATTCGGCCATTATTGGAATATTCAGCCCCGGTTGGAGTATTCAGCCCATGTTGGATAATTCAGCCCCGGTTGCAGTATTCAGCCCATGTTGGATAATTCAGCCCATGTTGGAGTATTCAGCCCCGATAGGAGAATTAAACCCAGGTTTGAGTATTCAGCCCATGTTGGGTAATTCAGGCCCGGTTGGAGTATTCAGCCCAGGTTGGAGTATTCAGCCCCGGTCGGAGTATTCAGCCCAGGTTGAATAGTTCAGCCGAGGTCGGATAATTCAGCCCCGGTCGGATTATTCAGCCCCGGTCGGATTATTCAGCCCCGGTCGGATTATTCAGCCCCTGTCGGAGTATTCAGCCCAGGATGGATAATTCAGTCCAGGTTGGATAATTCCGTCCAGGTAGGATAATTCAGTCCAGGTTGGATAATTCAGTCCAGGTTGGATAATTCAACCCCGGTTAGAGTATTCAGCCTAGGTTGGAGTATTCGACCCCGGTTGGAAAATTCGGCCCCGGATGGAGTATTCAGCCCCGTTTGTATAATTCAGCCCCTTTTGGAGTATTCAGTCCAGGTTGAATAGTACAGCCGAGGTTGAATTATTCAGCCCCGGTTGGAGTATTCAGCCCCGGTTGGAGTATTCAGCCCCGGTTGGAGTATTCAGCCCCGGTTGGAGTATTCGGCCCAGGTTGGAGTATTCGGCCCCGGTTAGAGTATTCGACCCCGGTTGCAAAATTCGGCCCAGGTTTGACTATTCAGCCCCGGTTGAATAGTTCAGCCCTGGATGGAGTATTCAGCCCAGGTTGGATAATTCAGCACCGGTTGGTTAATTCAGCCCCTGTTTGATAATTCAGCCCCGGTTGGAGTATTCGGCCCCTGTTGTATAATTCAGCCCCGGTTGTATAATTCGGCCTCGGTTGTATAATTCGGCCTCGGTTGGATAAATCGGCCCCGGTTGGATAAATCGGCCCCGGTTGGATAAATCAGCCCCGTTTGGAGTACTCAGCCCCGTTTGGATAATTCAGCCCAGGTTGGATAATTCAGCCCATGTTGGACAATTCAGCCCCGGTTGGAGTATTCAGCCCCGGTTGGAGTATTCAGCCCAGCTTGAATAGTTCAGCCGAGGTCGGATAATTCAGCCCCGGTTGGATAACTCAGCCCCGGTTGGATAACTCAGCACCGGTTGGATAATTCAGCCCCGGTTGGATAATTCAGCCCCGGTTGGATAATTCAGCCCCAATTGGAGTATTCAGCCCAGGATGGATTATTCAGTCCAGGATGGATTATTCAGCCCCGGTTGGATAATTCAGCCCCGGTTGGATAATTCAGCCCCGGTTGGATAATTCAGTCCAGGTTGGATAATTCAGTCCAGGTTGGAGTATTCAGCCCCGGTTGGATAATTCAACCCCGGTTGGTGTATTCAGCCTAGGTTGGAGTATTCAACCCCGGTTGGAAAATTTGGCCCTGGATGGAGTATACAGCCCCGTTTGTATAATTCAGCCCCGGTTGGAGTATTCAGCCCAGGTTGAATAGTACAGCCGAGGTTGGATAATTCAGCCCCGGTCGGATTATTCAGCCCAGGTTGGATAATTCAGCCCCAATCGGATTATTCAGCCCCGGTTGGAGTATTCAGCCCAGGTTGAATAGTTCAGCCGAGGTCGGATAATTCAGCCCCGGTCGGATTATTCAGCCCCGGTCGTATTATTCAGTCCCTGTCGGAGTATTCAGCCCAGGATGGATAATTCAGTCCAGGTTGGATAATTCAGTCCAGGTTGGATAATTCAGTCCAGGTTGGATAATTCAGTCCAGGTTGGATAATTCAGTCCAGGTTGGATTATTCAGCCCATGTTGGAGTATTCGGCCATTGTTGGATAATTCAGCCCTGGTTGGAGTATTCAGCCCATGTTGGATAATTCAGCCCCGGTTGCAGTATTCAGCCCATGTTGGATAATTCAGCCCATGTTGGAGTATTCAACCCCGATAGGAGAATTAAGCCCAGGTTTGAGTATTCAGCCCAGGATGGATAATTCAGTCCAGGATGGATAATTCAGTCCAGGTTGGATAATTCAGTCCAGGTTGGATAGTTCAGCCCATGTTGGATAATTCAGTCCAGGGTGGAGTATTCAGACCCGGTTGGATAATTCAAACCCGGTTGGAGTATTCAGTCTAGGTAGGAGTATTCAGCCCATGTTGGGTAATTCAGGCCCGGTTGGAGTATTCAGCCCAGGTTGGAGTATTCAGCCCCGGTCGGAGTATTCAGCCCAGGTTGAATAGTTCAGCCGAGGTCGGATAATTCAGCCCCGGTCCGATTATTCAGCCCCGGTCGGATTATTCAGCCCCGGTCGGATTATTCAGCCCCTGTCGGAGTATTCAGCCCAGGATGGATAATTCAGTCCAGGTTGGATAATTCCGTCCAGGTAGGATAATTCAGTCCAGGTTGGATAATTCAGTCCAGGTTGGATAATTCAACCCCGGTTAGAGTATTCAGCCTAGGTTGGAGTATTCGACCCCGGTTGGAAAATTCGGCCCCGGATGGAGTATTCAGCCCCGTTTGTATAATTCAGCCCCTTTTGGAGTATTCAGTCCAGGTTGAATAGTACAGCCGAGGTTGAATTATTCAGCCCCGGTTGGAGTATTCAGCCCCGGTTGGAGTATTCAGCCCCGGTTGGAGTATTCAGCCCCGGTTGGAGTATTCGGCCCCGGTTGGAGTATTCGGCCCCGGTTAGAGTATTCGACCCCGGTTGCAAAATTCGGCCCAGGTTTGACTATTCAGCCCCGGTTGAATAGTTCAGCCCTGGATGGAGTATTCAGCCCAGGTTGGATAATTCAGCACCAGTTGGTTAATTCAGCCCCTGTTTGATAATTCAGCCCCGGTTGGAGTATTCGGCCCCTGTTGTATAATTCAGCCCCGGTTGTATAATTCGGCCTCGGTTGTATAATTCGGCCTCGGTTGGATAAATCGGCCCCGGTTGGATAAATCGGCCCCGGTTGGATAAATCAGCCCCGTTTGGAGTACTCAGCCCCGTTTGGATAATTCAGCCCAGGTTGGATAATTCAGCCCATGTTGGACAATTCAGCCCCGGTTGGAGTATTCAGCCCCGGTTGGAGTATTCAGCCCAGCTTGAATAGTTCAGCCGAGGTCGGATAATTCAGCCCCGGTTGGATAACTCAGCCCCGGTTGGATAACTCAGCACCGGTTGGATAATTCAGCCCCGGTTGGATAATTCAGCCCCGGTTGGATAATTCAGCCCCAATTGGAGTATTCAGCCCAGGATGGATTATTCAGTCCAGGATGGATTATTCAGCCCCGGTTGGATAATTCAGCCCCGGTTGGATAATTCAGCCCCGGTTGGATAATTCAGTCCAGGTTGGATAATTCAGTCCAGGTTGGAGTATTCAGCCCCGGTTGGATAATTCAACCCCGGTTGGTGTATTCAGCCTAGGTTGGAGTATTCAACCCCGGTTGGAAAATTTGGCCCTGGATGGAGTATACAGCCCCGTTTGTATAATTCAGCCCCGGTTGGAGTATTCAGCCCAGGTTGAATAGTACAGCCGAGGTTGGATAATTCAGCCCCGGTCGGATTATTCAGCCCAGGTTGGATAATTCAGCCCCGGTCGGATTATTCAGCCCCGGTTGGAGTATTCAGCCCAGGTTGAATAGTTCAGCCGAGGTCGGATAATTCAGCCCCGGTCGGATTATTCAGCCCCGGTCGTATTATTCAGTCCCTGTCGGAGTATTCAGCCCAGGATGGATAATTCAGTCCAGGTTGGATAATTCAGTCCAGGTTGGATAATTCAGTCCAGGTTGGATAATTCAGTCCAGGTTGGATAATTCAGTCCAGGTTGGATTATTCAGCCCATGTTGGAGTATTAGGCCATTGTTGGATAATTCAGCCCTGGTTGGAGTATTCAGCCCATGTTGGATAATTCAGCCCCGGTTGCAGTATTCAGCCCATGTTGGATAATTCAGCCCATGTTGGAGTATTCAACCCCGATAGGAGAATTAAGCCCAGGTTTGAGTATTCAGCCCAGGATGGATAATTCAGTCCAGGATGGATAATTCAGTCCAGGTTGGATAATTCAGTCCAGGTTGGATAGTTCAGCCCATGTTGGATAATTCAGTCCAGGGTGGAGTATTCAGACCCGGTTGGATAATTCAAACCCGGTTGGAGTATTCAGTCTAGGTAGGAGTATTCGGCCCCGGTTGGATAATTCGGCCCCGGATGGAGTATTCAGCCCCGTTTGTATAATTCAGCCCCGTTTGGAGTATTCAGTCCAGGTTGAATAGTACAGCCGAGGTTGGATAATTCAGCCCCGGTCGGATTATTCAGACCAGGTTGGATAATTCAGCCCCGGTCGGATTATTCAGCCCCAGATGGACAATTTAACCCCGGTTGGAGTATTCAGCCCCGTTTGGAATATTCAGCCCATGTTGGAGTATTCAGCCCATATTGGATAATTCAGCCCCGGTTGCAGTATACAGCCCCGGTTGGAGTATTCAGCCCAGGTTGGATAATTCAGCCCCGGTTGGATAATTCAGCCCCGTTTGGAGTATTCGGCCCCGGTTGGATAATTCAGCCCCGTTTGGAGTATTCAGTCCAGGTTGAATAGTACAGCCGAGGTTGGATAATTCAGCCCCGGTCGGATTATTCAGCCCAGGTTGGAAAATTCAGCCCCGGTCGGATTATTCAGCCCCGGTTGCATAATTCAGCCCAGGTTGGATAATTCAGCCCCAGATGGACAATTCAGCCCCGGTTGGAGTATTCAGTCCAGGTTGGAGTATTCAGCCTAGGTTGGAGTATTCGATCCCGGTTGGAAAATTCAGCCCCGGATGGAGTATTCAGCCCCGTTTGTATAATTCAGCCCCTTTTGGAGTATTCAGTCCAGGTTGAATAGTACAGCCGAGGTTGGATAATTCAGCCCCGGTCGGATTATTCAGCCCAGGTCGGATAATTCAGCCCCCGTTGGAGTCTTCGGCCCCGGTTGGAGTATTCAGCCCCGGTTGGAGTATTAAGCCCCGGTTGGAGTATTCAGCCCCGGTTGGAGTATTCAGCCCCGGTTGGAGTATTCAACCCCGGTTGGAGTATTCAGCCCCGGTTGGAGTATTCAGCCCCGGTTGGAGTATTCAGCCCCGGTCGTATTATTCAGTCCCTGTCGGAGTATTCAGCCCAGGATGGATAATTCAGTCCAGGTTGGATAATTCAGTCCAGGTTGGATAATTCAGTCCAGGTTGGATAATTCAGTCCAGGTTGGATAATTCAGTCCAGGTTGGATTATTCAGCCCATGTTGGAGTATTAGGCCATTGTTGGATAATTCAGCCCTGGTTGGAGTATTCAGCCCATGTTGGATAATTCAGCCCCGGTTGCAGTATTCAGCCCATGTTGGATAATTCAGCCCATGTTGGAGTATTCAACCCCGATAGGAGAATTAAGCCCAGGTTTGAGTATTCAGCCCAGGATGGATAATTCAGTCCAGGATGGATAATTCAGTCCAGGTTGGATAATTCAGTCCAGGTTGGATAGTTCAGCCCATGTTGGATAATTCAGTCCAGGGTGGAGTATTCAGACCCGGTTGGATAATTCAAACCCGGTTGGAGTATTCAGTCTAGGTAGGAGTATTCGGCCCCGGTTGGATAATTCGGCCCCGGATGGAGTATTCAGCCCCGTTTGTATAATTCAGCCCCGTTTGGAGTATTCAGTCCAGGTTGAATAGTACAGCCGAGGTTGGATAATTCAGCCCCGGTCGGATTATTCAGACCAGGTTGGATAATTCAGCCCCGGTCGGATTATTCAGCCCCAGATGGACAATTTAACCCCGGTTGGAGTATTCAGCCCCGTTTGGAATATTCAGCCCATGTTGGAGTATTCAGCCCATATTGGATAATTCAGCCCCGGTTGCAGTATACAGCCCCGGTTGGAGTATTCAGCCCAGGTTGGATAATTCAGCCCCGGTTGGATAATTCAGCCCCGTTTGGAGTATTCGGCCCCGGTTGGATAATTCAGCCCCGTTTGGAGTATTCAGTCCAGGTTGAATAGTACAGCCGAGGTTGGATAATTCAGCCCCGGTCGGATTATTCAGCCCAGGTTGGAAAATTCAGCCCCGGTCGGATTATTCAGCCCCGGTTGCATAATTCAGCCCAGGTTGGATAATTCAGCCCCAGATGGACAATTCAGCCCCGGTTGGAGTATTCAGTCCAGGTTGGAGTATTCAGCCTAGGTTGGAGTATTCGATCCCGGTTGGAAAATTCAGCCCCGGATGGAGTATTCAGCCCCGTTTGTATAATTCAGCCCCTTTTGGAGTATTCAGTCCAGGTTGAATAGTACAGCCGAGGTTGGATAATTCAGCCCCGGTCGGATTATTCAGCCCAGGTCGGATAATTCAGCCCCCGTTGGAGTCTTCGGCCCCGGTTGGAGTATTCAGCCCCGGTTGGAGTATTAAGCCCCGGTTGGAGTATTCAGCCCCGGTTGGAGTATTCAGCCCCGGTTGGAGTATTCAACCCCGGTTGGAGTATTCAGCCCCGGTTGGAGTATTCAGCCCCGGTTGGAGTATTCAGCCCCGGATGGAGTATTCGACCCCGGTTGGAAAATTCGGCCCCGGATGGAATATTCAGCCCCGTTTGTATAATTCAGCCTTTTTTGGAGTATTCAGTCCAGGTTGAATAGTACAGCAGAGGTTGGATAATTCAGCCCCGGTCGGATTATTCAGCCCAGGCTGGAAAATTCAGCCCCGGTCTGATTATTCAGCCCCGATTGGAGAATTCATCCCTGGTTGCATAGTTCAGCCCATGTTGGATAATTCAGTCCAGGGTGGAGTATTCAGACCCGGTTGGATAATTCAACCCCGGTTGGAGTATTCAGCCTAGGTAGGAGTATTCGGCCCCGGTTGGATAATTCGGCCCCGGATGGAGTATTCAGCCCCGTTTGTATAATTCAGCCCCATTTGGAGTATTCAGTCCAGGTTGAATAGTACAGCCGAGGTTGGATAATTCAGCCCCGGTCGGATTATTCAGACCAGGTTGGATAATTCAGCCCCGGTCGGATTATTCAGCCCCAGATGGACAATTTAACCCCGGTTGGAGTATTCAGCCCCGTTTGGAATATTCAGCCCATGTTGGAGTATTCAGCCCATATTGGATAATTCAGCCCCGGTTGCAGTATACAGCCCCGGTTGGAGTATTCAGCCCAGGTTGGATAATTCAGCCCCGGTTGGATAATTCAGCCCCGTTTGGAGTATTCGGCCCCGGTTGGAGAATTCAGCCCCGTTTGGAGTATTCAGTCCAGGTTGAATAGTACAGCCGAGGTTGGATAATTCAGCCCCGGTCGGATTATTCAGCCCAGGTTGGAAAATTCAGCCCCGGTCGGATTATTCAGCCCCGGTTGCATAATTCAGCCCAGGTTGGATAATTCAGCCCCAGATGGACAATTCAGCCCCGGTTGGAGTATTCAGCCCAGGTTGGAGTATTCAGCCCATATTGGATAATTCAGCCCCGGTTGGATAATTCGGCCCCGGATGGAGTATTCAGCCCCGTTTGTATAATTCAGCCCCGTTTGTATAATTCAGCCCCGTTTGGAGTATTCAGCCCCGGTTGGAGTATTCAGCCCCGGTTGGATAATTCAGCCCAGGTTTGACTATTCAGCCCATGTTGGATAATTCAGCCCAGGTTGGATAATTCAGCCCAGGTTGGATAATTCAGCCCCGGTTGGATAATTCAGCCCCGGTTGGAGTATTCAGCCCAGCATGGATAATTCAGCACCGGTTGAATAATTCAGTCCAGGTTGGAGTATTCAGTCCCGGTTGAAAAATTCAGCCCCGTTTGGAGTATTCAGCCCAGGTTGAATAGTTCAGCCAAGTTCGGATTATTCAGCCCCGGTCGGAGTATTCAGCCCCGGTGGGATAATTCAACCCCGGTTGGAGTATTCAGCCTAGGTAGGAGTATTCGGCCCCAGTTGGATAATTCGGCCCCGGATGGAGTATTCAGCCCCGGTTGGAGTATTCAGCCCCGGTTGGAGAATTCAGCCCAGGTTTGACTATTCAGCCCCGGTTGAATAGTTCAGCCCCGTTTGGAGTATTCAGTCCAGGTTGTATAAATCAGCCCCGGTTGGAGTATTCAGCCCCGGTTGGATAATTCAGCCCAGGTTGAATAATTCAGCCGAGGTTGGATAATTCAGCCCCGGTCGGATTATTCAGCCCAGGTCGGATAATTCAGCCCCCGTTGGAGTCTTCGGCCCCGGTTGGAGTATTCAGCCCCGTTTGGAGAATTCAGCCCCGTTTGGAGTATTCAGCCCCGGTTGGAGTATTCAGCCCCGGTTGGAGTATTCAGCCCCGGTTGGAGTATTCAGACCCGGTTGGAGTATTCAACCCCGGTTGGAGTATTCAGCCCCGGTTGGAGTATTCAGCCCCGGTTGGAGTATTCAGCCCCGGATGGAGTATTCGACCCCGGTTGGAAAATTCGGCCCCGGATGGAATATTCAGCCCCGTTTGTATAATTCAGCTTTTTTTGGAGTATTCAGTCCAGGTTGAATAGTACAGCCGAGGTTGGATAATTCAGTCCCGGTCGGATTATTCAGCCCAGGCTGGAAAATTCAGCCCCGGTCGGATTATTCAGCCCCGATTGGAGAATTCATCCCTGGTTGCATAGTTCAGCCCATGTTGGATAATTCAGTCCAGGGTGGAGTATTCAGACCCGGTTGGATAATTCAAACCCGGTTGGAGTATTCAGCCTAGGTAGGAGTATTCGGCCCCGGTTGGATAATTCGGCCCCGGATGGAGTATTCAGCCCCGCTTGTATAATTCAGCCCCGTTTGGAGTATTCAGTCCAGGTTGAATAGTACAGCCGAGGTTGGATAATTCAGCCCCGGTTGGATTATTCAGACCAGGTTGGATAATTCAGCCCCGGTCGGATTATTCAGCCCCAGATGGACAATTTAACCCCGGTTGGAGTATTCAGCCCCGTTTGGAATATTCAGCCCATGTTGGAGTATTCAGCCCATATTGGATAATTCAGCCCTGGTTGCAGTATACAGCCCCGGTTGGAGTATTCAGCCCAGGTTGGATAATTCAGCCCCGGTTGGATAATTCAGCCCCGTTTGGAGTATTCGGCCCCGGTTGGATAATTCAGCCCCGTTTGGAGTATTCAGTCCAGGTTGAATAGTACAGCCGAGGTTGGATAATTCAGCCCCGGTCGGATTATTCAGCCCAGGTTGGAAAATTCAGCCCCGGTCGGATTATTCAGCCCCGGTTGCATAATTCAGCCCAGGTTGGATAATTCAGCCCCAGATGGACAATTCAGCCCCGGTTGGAGTATTCAGTCCAGGTTGGAGTATTCAGCCTAGGTTGGAGTATTCGACCCCGGTTGGAAAATTCAGCCCCGGATGGAGTATTCAGCCCCGTTTGTATAATTCAGCCCCTTTTGGAGTATTCAGTCCAGGTTGAATAGTACAGCCGAGGTTGGATAATTCAGCCCCGGTCGGATTATTCAGCCCAGGTCGGATAATTCAGCCCCCGTTGGAGTCTTCGGCCCCGGTTGGAGTATTCAGCCCCGGTTGGAGTATTAAGCCCCGGTTGGAGTATTCAGCCCCGGTTGGAGTATTCAGCCCCGGTTGGAGTATTCAACCCCGGTTGGAGTATTCAGCCCCGGTTGGAGTATTCAGCCCCGGTTGGAGTATTCAGCCCCGGATGGAGTATTCGACCCCGGTTGGAAAATTCGGCCCCGGATGGAATATTCAGCCCCGTTTGTATAATTCAGCCTTTTTTGGAGTATTCAGTCCAGGTTGAATAGTACAGCAGAGGTTGGATAATTCAGCCCCGGTCGGATTATTCAGCCCAGGCTGGAAAATTCAGCCCCGGTCTGATTATTCAGCCCCGATTGGAGAATTCATCCCTGGTTGCATAGTTCAGCCCATGTTGGATAATTCAGTCCAGGGTGGAGTATTCAGACCCGGTTGGATAATTCAACCCCGGTTGGAGTATTCAGCCTAGGTAGGAGTATTCGGCCCCGGTTGGATAATTCGGCCCCGGATGGAGTATTCAGCCCCGTTTGTATAATTCAGCCCCATTTGGAGTATTCAGTCCAGGTTGAATAGTACAGCCGAGGTTGGATAATTCAGCCCCGGTCGGATTATTCAGCCCCAGATGGACAATTTAACCCCGGTTGGAGTATTCAGCCCCGTTTGGAATATTCAGCCCATGTTGGAGTATTCAGCCCATATTGGATAATTCAGCCCCGGTTGCAGTATACAGCCCCGGTTGGATAATTCAGCCCAGGTTGGATAATTCAGCCCCGGTTGGATAATTCAGCCCCGTTTGGAGTATTCGGCCCCGGTTGGAGAATTCAGCCCCGTTTGGAGTATTCAGTCCAGGTTGAATAGTACAGCCGAGGTTGGATAATTCAGCCCCGGTCGGATTATTCAGCCCAGGTTGGAAAATTCAGCCCCGGTCGGATTATTCAGCCCCGATTGGAGAATTCATCCCTGGTTGCATAATTCAGCCCAGGTTTGATAATTCAGCCCCAGATGGACAATTCAGCCCCGGTTGGAGTATTCAGTCCAGGTTGGAGTATTCAGCCTAGGTTGGAGTATTCGACCCCGGTTGGAAAATTCAGCCCCGGATGGAGTATTCAGCCCCGTTTGTATAATTCAGCCCCTTTTGGAGTATTCAGTCCAGGTTGAATAGTACAGCCGAGGTTGGATAATTCAGCCCCGGTCGGATTATTCAGCCCAGGTCGGATAATTCAGCCCCCGTTGGAGTCTTCGGCCCCGGTTGGAGTATTCAGCCCCGGTTGGAGTATTCAGCCCCGGTTGGAGTATTCAGCCCCGGTTGGAGTATTCAGCCCCGGTTGGAGTATTCAGCCCCGGTTGGAGTATTCAACCCCGGTTGGAGTATTCAGCCCCGGTTGGAGTATTCAGCCCCGGTTGGAGTATTCAGCCCCGGATGGAGTATTCGACCCCGGTTGGAAAATTCGGCCCCGGATGGAATATTCAGCCCCGTTTGTATAATTCAGCCTTTTTTGGAGTATTCAGTCCAGGTTGAATAGTACAGCAGAGGTTGGATAATTCAGCCCCGGTCGGATTATTCAGCCCAGGCTGGAAAATTCAGCCCCGGTCGGATTATTCAGCCCCGATTGGAGAATTCATCCCTGGTTGCATAGTTCAGCCCATGTTGGATAATTCAGTCCAGGGTGGAGTATTCAGACCCGGTTGGATAATTCAACCCCGGTTGGAGTATTCAGCCTAGGTAGGAGTATTCGGCCCCGGTTGGATAATTCGGCCCCGGATGAGTATTCAGCCCCGTTTGTATAATTCAGCCCCGTTTGGAGTATTCAGTCCAGGTTGGAGTATTCAGCCCCGGTTGGAGTATTCAACCCCGGTTGGAGTATTCAGCCCCGGTTGGAGTATTCAGCCCCGGTTGGAGTATTCAGCCCCGGATGGAGTATTCGACCCCGGTTGGAAAATTCGGCCCCGGATGGAATATTCAGCCCGTTTGTATAATTCAGCCTTTTTTGGAGTATTCAGTCCAGGTTGAATAGTACAGCAGAGGTTGGATAATTCAGCCCCGGTCGGATTATTCAGCCCAGGCTGGAAAATTCAGCCCCGGTCTGATTATTCAGCCCCGATTGGAGAATTCATCCCTGGTTGCATAGTTCAGCCCATGTTGGATAATTCAGTCCAGGGTGGAGTATTCAGACCCGGTTGGATAATTCAACCCCGGTTGGAGTATTCAGCCTAGGTAGGAGTATTCGGCCCCGGTTGGATAATTCGGCCCCGGATGGAGTATTCAGCCCCGTTTGTATAATTCAGCCCCATTTGGAGTATTCAGTCCAGGTTGAATAGTACAGCCGAGGTTGGATAATTCAGCCCCGGTCGGATTATTCAGCCCCAGATGGACAATTTAACCCCGGTTGGAGTATTCAGCCCCGTTTGGAATATTCAGCCCATGTTGGAGTATTCAGCCCATATTGGATAATTCAGCCCCGGTTGCAGTATACAGCCCCGGTTGGATAATTCAGCCCAGGTTGGATAATTCAGCCCGGTTGGATAATTCAGCCCCGTTTGGAGTATTCGGCCCCGGTTGGAGAATTCAGCCCCGTTTGGAGTATTCAGTCCAGGTTGAATAGTACAGCCGAGGTTGGATAATTCAGCCCCGGTCGGATTATTCAGCCCAGGTTGGAAAATTCAGCCCCGGTCGGATTATTCAGCCCCGATTGGAGAATTCATCCCTGGTTGCATAATTCAGCCCAGGTTTGATAATTCAGCCCCAGATGGACAATTCAGCCCCGGTTGGAGTATTCAGTCCAGGTTGGAGTATTCAGCCTAGGTTGGAGTATTCGACCCCGGTTGGAAAATTCAGCCCCGGATGGAGTATTCAGCCCCGTTTGTATAATTCAGCCCCTTTTGGAGTATTCAGTCCAGGTTGAATAGTACAGCCGAGGTTGGATAATTCAGCCCCGGTCGGATTATTCAGCCAGGTCGGATAATTCAGCCCCCGTTGGAGTCTTCGGCCCCGGTTGGAGTATTCAGCCCCGGTTGGAGTATTCAGCCCCGGTTGGAGTATTCAGCCCCGGTTGGAGTATTCAGCCCCGGTTGGAGTATTCAGCCCCGGTTGGAGTATTCACCCCGGTTGGAGTATTCAGCCCCGGTTGGAGTATTCAGCCCCGGTTGGAGTATTCAGCCCCGGATGGAGTATTCGACCCCGGTTGGAAAATTCGGCCCCGGATGGAATATTCAGCCCCGTTTGTATAATTCAGCCTTTTTTGGAGTATTCAGTCCAGGTTGAATAGTACAGCAGAGGTTGGATAATTCAGCCCGGTCGGATTATTCAGCCCAGGCTGGAAAATTCAGCCCCCGGTCGGATTATTCAGCCCCGATTGGAGAATTCATCCCTGGTTGCATAGTTCAGCCCATGTTGGATAATTCAGTCCAGGGTGGAGTATTCAGACCCGGTTGGATAATTCAACCCCGGTTGGAGTATTCAGCCTAGGTAGGAGTATTCGGCCCCGGTTGGATAATTCGGCCCCGGATGGAGTATTCAGCCCCGTTTGTATAATTCAGCCCCGTTTGGAGTATTCAGTCCAGGTTGAATAGTACAGCCGAGGTTGGATAATTCAGCCCCGGTCAGATTATTCAGCCCAGGTTGGATAATTCAGCCCCGGTCGGATTATTCAGCCCCAGATGGACAATTTAACCCCGGTTGGAGTATTCAGCCCCGTTTGGAATATTCAGCCCATGTTGGAGTATTCAGCCCATATTGGATAATTCAGCCCCGGTTGCAGTATACAGCCCCGGTTGGAGTATTCAGCCCAGGTTGGATAATTCAGCCCCGGTTGGATAATTCAGCCCCGTTTGGAGTATTCGGCCCCGGTTGGAGAATTCAGCCCCGTTTGGAGTATTCAGTCCAGGTTGAATAGTACAGCCGAGGTTGGATAATTCAGCCCCGGTCGGATTATTCAGCCCAGGTTGGAAAATTCAGCCCCGGTCGGATTATTCAGCCCCAGTTGCATAATTCAGCCCAGGTTGGATAATTCAGCCCCAGATGGACAATTCAGCCCCGGTTGGAGTATTCAGCCCAGGTTGGAGTATTCAGCCCCTATTGGATAATTCAGCCCCGGTTGGATAATTCGGCCCCGGATGGAGTATTCAGCCCCGTTTGTATAATTCAGCCCCGTTTGGAGTATTCAGCCCCGGTTGGAGTATTCAGCCCCGGTTGGATAATTCAGCCCAGGTTTGACTATTCAGCCCATGTTGGATAATTCAGCCCCGGTTGGATAATTCAGCCCAGGTTGGATAATTCAGCCCCGGTTGGATAATTCAGCCCCGGTTGGAGTATTCAGCCCAGCATGGATAATTCAGCACCGGTTGAATAATTCAGTCCAGGTTGGAGTATTCAGCCCCGGTTGAAAAATTCAGCCCCGTTTGGAGTATTCAGCCCAGGTTGAATAGTTCAGCCAAGTTCGGATTATTCAGCCCCGGTCGGAGTATTCAGCCCCGGTGGGATAATTCAGCCGAGGTTGGATAATTCAGTCCAGGGTGGAGTATTCAGACCCGGTTGGATAATTCAACCCGGTTGGAGTATTCAGCCTAGGTAGGAGTATTCGGCCCCAGTTGGATAATTCGGCCCCGGATGGAGTATTCAGCCCCGGTTGGAGTATTCAGCCCCGTTGGAGAATTCAGCCCAGGTTTGACTATTCAGCCCCGGTTGAATAGTTCAGCCCCGTTTGGAGTATTCAGTCCAGGTTGAATAGTACAGCCGAGGTTGGATAATTCAGCCCCTGTCGGATTATTCAGACCAGGTTGGATAATTCAGCCCCGGTCGGATTATTCAGTCCCGATTGGAGAATTCAGCCCCGGTTGCATAATTCAGCCCATGTATGAGTATTCAGCCCCAGAAGGACAATTTAGCCCCGGTTGGAGTATTCAGCCCCGTTTGGAATATTCAGCCCATGTTGGAGTATTCAGCCCATATTGGATAATTCAGCCCCGGTTGCAGTATACAGCCCAGGTTGGATAATTCAGCCCATGTTGGATAATTCAGCCCATGTTGGAGTATTCAGCCCATGTTGGATAATTCAGCCCCGGTTGGATAATTCAGCCCAGGTTTGAGTATCCAGCCCCGTTTGGATAATTCAGCACAGGTTGGATAGTTCAGCCCAGGTTGGATAATTCAGCCCCGGTTGGAGTATTCAGCTCCGGTTGGATAATTCTGCCCCGTTTGGAGTATTCAGCCCAGGTGGAATAGTTCAGCCCCGGTTGGAACGTTCAGCCCAGGTTGGAACGTTCAGCCCAGGTTGAATAATTCAGCCCCGTTTGGAGTATTCAGCCCAGGTTGAATAGTACAGCCGAGGTTGGATAATTCAGCCCCGGATGGAGTATTCAGCTCCGGTTGGATAATTCAGCCCCGTGTGGAGTATTCAGCCCAGGTTGAATAGTACAGCCGAGGTTGGATAATTCAGCCCCGGTCGGATTATTCAGCCCAGGTTGGATAATTCAGCCCCGGTCGGATAATTCAGCCCCGGTCGGATAATTCAGCCGAGGTTGGATAATTCAGTCCAGGGTGGAGTATTCAGACCCGGTTGGATAATTCAACCCCGGTTGGAGTATTCAGCCTAGGTAGGAGTATTCGGCCCGGTTGGATAATTCGGCCCCGGATGGAGTATTCAGCCCCGGTTGGAGTATTCAGCCCCGGTTGGAGAATTCAGCCCAGGTTTGACTATTCAGCCCCGGTTGAATAGTTCAGCCCCGTTTGGAGTATTCAGTCCAGGTTGTATAAATCAGCCCCGGTTGGAGTATTCAGCCCCGGTTGGATAATTCAGCCCCGGTTGGAGTATTCAGCCCCGGTTGAATAATTCAGCCCAGGTTGAATAATTCAGCCCAGGTTGAATAGTTCAGCCCAGGTCGGAGTATTCAGCCCAGGTCGGATAATTCAGCACCGGTTGGGTAATTCAGCCCCGGTTTGATAACTCAGGCCCGGTTGAAGAATTCAGCCCCGGTTTGAGATTCACCCCAGGTTGGATAGTTCAGCCCCGGTTGGATAATTCAGCCACGGTTTGATAATTCAGCCCCGTTTGGAGTATTCAGTCCAGGTTGAATAGTACAGCCGAGGTTGGATAATTCAGCCCCGGTCGGATTATTCAGCCCAGGTTGGAAAATTCAGCCCCGGTCGGATTATTCAGCCCCGGTTGCATAATTCAGCCCAGGTTGGATAATTCAGCCCCAGATGGACAATTCAGCCCCGGTTGGAGTATTCAGTCCAGGTTGGAGTATTCAGCCTAGGTTGGAGTATTCGACCCCGGTTGGAAAATTCAGCCCCGGATGGAGTATTCAGCCCCGTTTGTATAATTCAGCCCCTTTTGGAGTATTCAGTCCAGGTTGAATAGTACAGCCGAGGTTGGATAATTCAGCCCCGGTCGGATTATTCAGCCCAGGTCGGATAATTCAGCCCCCGTTGGAGTCTTCGGCCCCGGTTGGAGTATTCAGCCCCGGTTGGAGTATTAAGCCCCGGTTGGAGTATTCAGCCCCGGTTGGAGTATTCAGCCCCGGTTGGAGTATTCAACCCCGGTTGGAGTATTCAGCCCCGGTTGGAGTATTCAGCCCCGGTTGGAGTATTCAGCCCCGGATGGAGTATTCGACCCCGGTTGGAAAATTCGGCCCCGGATGGAATATTCAGCCCCGTTTGTATAATTCAGCCTTTTTTGGAGTATTCAGTCCAGGTTGAATAGTACAGCAGAGGTTGGATAATTCAGCCCCGGTCGGATTATTCAGCCCAGGCTGGAAAATTCAGCCCCGGTCTGATTATTCAGCCCCGATTGGAGAATTCATCCCTGGTTGCATAGTTCAGCCCATGTTGGATAATTCAGTCCAGGGTGGAGTATTCAGACCCGGTTGGATAATTCAACCCCGGTTGGAGTATTCAGCCTAGGTAGGAGTATTCGGCCCCGGTTGGATAATTCGGCCCCGGATGGAGTATTCAGCCCCGTTTGTATAATTCAGCCCCATTTGGAGTATTCAGTCCAGGTTGAATAGTACAGCCGAGGTTGGATAATTCAGCCCCGGTCGGATTATTCAGACCAGGTTGGATAATTCAGCCCCGGTCGGATTATTCAGCCCCAGATGGACAATTTAACCCCGGTTGGAGTATTCAGCCCCGTTTGGAATATTCAGCCCATGTTGGAGTATTCAGCCCATATTGGATAATTCAGCCCCGGTTGCAGTATACAGCCCCGGTTGGAGTATTCAGCCCAGGTTGGATAATTCAGCCCCGGTTGGATAATTCAGCCCCGTTTGGAGTATTCGGCCCCGGTTGGAGAATTCAGCCCCGTTTGGAGTATTCAGTCCAGGTTGAATAGTACAGCCGAGGTTGGATAATTCAGCCCCGGTCGGATTATTCAGCCCAGGTTGGAAAATTCAGCCCCGGTCGGATTATTCAGCCCCGATTGGAGAATTCATCCCTGGTTGCATAATTCAGCCCAGGTTGGATAATTCAGCCCCAGATGGACAATTCAGCCCCGGTTGGAGTATTCAGTCCAGGTTGGAGTATTCAGCCTAGGTTGGAGTATTCGACCCCGGTTGGAAAATTCAGCCCCGGATGGAGTATTCAGCCCCGTTTGTATAATTCAGCCCCTTTTGGAGTATTCAGTCCAGGTTGAATAGTACAGCCGAGGTTGGATAATTCAGCCCCGGTCGGATTATTCAGCCCAGGTCGGATAATTCAGCCCCCGTTGGAGTCTTCGGCCCCGGTTGGAGTATTCAGCCCCGGTTGGAGTATTCAGCCCCGGTTGGAGTATTCAGCCCCGGTTGGAGTATTCAGCCCCGGTTGGAGTATTCAACCCCGGTTGGAGTATTCAGCCCCGGTTGGAGTATTCAGCCCCGGTTGGAGTATTCAGCCCCGGATGGAGTATTCGACCCCGGTTGGAAAATTCGGCCCCGGATGGAATATTCAGCCCCGTTTGTATAATTCAGCCTTTTTTGGAGTATTCAGTCCAGGTTGAATAGTACAGCAGAGGTTGGATAATTCAGCCCCGGTCGGATTATTCAGCCCAGGCTGGAAAATTCAGCCCCGGTCGGATTATTCAGCCCCGATTGGAGAATTCATCCCTGGTTGCATAGTTCAGCCCATGTTGGATAATTCAGTCCAGGGTGGAGTATTCAGACCCGGTTGGATAATTCAACCCCGGTTGGAGTATTCAGCCTAGGTAGGAGTATTCGGCCCCGGTTGGATAATTCGGCCCCGGATGGAGTATTCAGCCCCGTTTGTATAATTCAGCCCCGTTTGGAGTATTCAGTCCAGGTTGAATAGTACAGCCGAGGTTGGATAATTCAGCCCCGGTCGGATTATTCAGCCCAGGTTGGATAATTCAGCCCCGGTCGGATTATTCAGCCCCAGATGGACAATTTAACCCCGGTTGGAGTATTCAGCCCCGTTTGGAATATTCAGCCCATGTTGGAGTATTCAGCCCATATTGGATAATTCAGCCCCGGTTGCAGTATACAGCCCCGGTTGGAGTATTCAGCCCAGGTTGGATAATTCAGCCCCGGTTGGATAATTCAGCCCCGTTTGGAGTATTCGGCCCCGGTTGGAGAATTCAGCCCCGTTTGGAGTATTCAGTCCAGGTTGAATAGTACAGCCGAGGTTGGATAATTCAGCCCCGGTCGGATTATTCTGCCCAGGTTGGAAAATTCAGCCCCGGTCGGATTATTCAGCCCCAGTTGCATAATTCAGCCCAGGTTGGATAATTCAGCCCCAGATGGACAATTCAGCCCCGGTTGGAGTATTCAGCCCAGGTTGGAGTATTCAGCCCATATTGGATAATTCAGCCCCGGTTGGATAATTCGGCCCCGGATGGAGTATTCAGCCCCGTTTGTATAATTCAGCCCCGTTTGGAGTATTCAGCCCCGGTTGGAGTATTCAGCCCCGGTTGGATAATTCAGCCCAGGTTTGACTATTCAGCCCATGTTGGATAATTCAGCCCCGGTTGGATAATTCAGCCCAGGTTGGATAATTCAGCCCCGGTTGGATAATTCAGCCCCGGTTGGAGTATTCAGCCCAGCATGGATAATTCAGCACCGGTTGAATAATTCAGTCCAGGTTGGAGTATTCAGCCCCGGTTGAAAAATTCAGCCCCGTTTGGAGTATTCAGCCCAGGTTGAATAGTTCAGCCAAGTTCGGATTATTCAGCCCCGGTCGGAGTATTCAGCCCCGGTGGGATAATTCAGCCGAGGTTGGATAATTCAGTCCAGGGTGGAGTATTCAGACCCGGTTGGATAATTCAACCCCGGTTGGAGTATTCAGCCTAGGTAGGAGTATTCGGCCCCAGTTGGATAATTCGGCCCCGGATGGAGTATTCAGCCCCGGTTGGAGTATTCAGCCCCGGTTGGAGAATTCAGCCCAGGTTTGACTATTCAGCCCCGGTTGAATAGTTCAGCCCCGTTTGGAGTATTCAGTCCAGGTTGAATAGTACAGCCGAGGTTGGATAATTCAGCCCCTGTCGGATTATTCAGACCAGGTTGGATAATTCAGCCCCGGTCGGATTATTCAGTCCCGATTGGAGAATTCAGCCCCGGTTGCATAATTCAGCCCATGTTGGAGTATTCAGCCCCAGAAGGACAATTTAGCCCCGGTTGGAGTATTCAGCCCCGTTTGGAATATTCAGCCCATGTTGGAGTATTCAGCCCATATTGGATAATTCAGCCCCGGTTGCAGTATACAGCCCAGGTTGGATAATTCAGCCCATGTTGGATAATTCAGCCCATGTTGGAGTATTCAGCCCATGTTGGATAATTCAGCCCCGGTTGGATAATTCAGCCCAGGTTTGAGTATCCAGCCCCGTTTGGATAATTCAGCACAGGTTGGATAGTTCAGCCCAGGTTGGATAATTCAGCCCCGGTTGGAGTATTCAGCTCCGGTTGGATAATTCTGCCCCGTTTGGAGTATTCAGCCCAGGTGGAATAGTTCAGCCCCGGTTGGAACGTTCAGCCCAGGTTGGAACGTTCAGCCCAGGTTGAATAATTCAGCCCCGTTTGGAGTATTCAGCCCAGGTTGAATAGTACAGCCGAGGTTGGATAATTCAGCCCCGGATGGAGTATTCAGCTCCGGTTGGATAATTCAGCCCCGTGTGGAGTATTCAGCCCAGGTTGAATAGTACAGCCGAGGTTGGATAATTCAGCCCCGGTCGGATTATTCAGCCCAGGTTGGATAATTCAGCCCCGGTCGGATAATTCAGCCCCGGTCGGATAATTCAGCCGAGGTTGGATAATTCAGTCCAGGGTGGAGTATTCAGACCCGGTTGGATAATTCAACCCCGGTTGGAGTATTCAGCCTAGGTAGGAGTATTCGGCCCGGTTGGATAATTCGGCCCCGGATGGAGTATTCAGCCCCGGTTGGAGTATTCAGCCCCGGTTGGAGAATTCAGCCCAGGTTTGACTATTCAGCCCCGGTTGAATAGTTCAGCCCCGTTTGGAGTATTCAGTCCAGGTTGTATAAATCAGCCCCGGTTGGAGTATTCAGCCCCGGTTGGATAATTCAGCCCCGGTTGGAGTATTCAGCCCCGGTTGAATAATTCAGCCCAGGTTGAATAATTCAGCCCAGGTTGAATAGTTCAGCCCAGGTCGGAGTATTCAGCCCAGGTCGGATAATTCAGCACCGGTTGGGTAATTCAGCCCCGGTTTGATAACTCAGGCCCGGTTGAAGAATTCAGCCCCGGTTTGAGATTCACCCCAGGTTGGATAGTTCAGCCCCGGTTGGATAATTCAGCCACGGTTTGATAATTCAGCCCCGGTTGAAGAATTCAGCCCCGGTTTGAGATTCACCCCAGGGTTGGATAATTCAACCCCGGTTGGAGTATTCAGCCTAGTTTGGAGTATTCGGCCCCGGTTGGATAATTCGGCCCCGGATGAAGTATTCAGCCCCGTTTGTATAATTCAGCCCCTTTTGGAGTATTCAGTCCAGGTTGAATAGTAGAGCCGAGGTTGGAAAATTCAGCCCCGGTCGGATTATTCAGCCCAGGTTGGATAATTCAGCCCCGGTTGGATTATTCAGCCCCGATTGGAGAATTCAGCCGCGGTTGCATAATTCAGCCCAGGTTGGATAATTCAGCCCCAGATGGACAATTCAGCACCGGTTGGAGTACTCAGCCCCGTTTGGAGTATTCAGCCTATGTTGGAGTATTCAGCCCATATTGGATAATTCAGGCCCGGTTGCAGTATACAGCCCAGGTTGGATAATTCAGCCCATGTTGGATAATTCAGCCCCGGTTGGAGTATTCAGCCCAGGTTGGATAATTCAGCCCATGTTGGAGTATTCAGCCCATGATGGATAATTCAGCCCATGTTGGATAATTCAGCCCCGGTTGCAGTATTCAGCCCAGGTTGGATAATTCAGCCCATGTTGGATAATTCAGCCCCGGTTGGAGTATTCAGCACAGGTTGGATAATTCAGCCCCGGTCGGATTATTCAGCACAGGTTGGATAATTCAGACCCGGTCGGATTATTCAGCCCAGGTTGGATTGTTCAGCACCGGTTGGAGTACTCAGCCCCGTTTAGAGTATTCAGACCCGGTTGGATAATTCAACCCCGGTTGGAGTATTCAGCCTAGGTAGGAGTATTCGGCCCCAGTTGGATAATTCGGCCCCGGATGGAGTATTCAGCCCCGGTTGGAGTATTCAGCCCCGGTTGGAGAATTCAGCCCAGGTTTGACTATTCAGCCCCGGTTGAATAGTTCAGCCCCGTTTGGAGTATTCAGTCCAGGTTGTATAGTACAGCCGAGGTTGGATAATTCAGCCCCGGTCGGATTATTCAGACCAGGTTGGATAATTCAGCCCCGGTCGGATTATTCAGTCCCGATTGGAGAATTCAGCCCCGGTTGCATAATTCAGCCCATGTTGGAGTATTCAGCCCCAGAAGGACAATTTAGCCCCGGTTGGAGTATTCAGCCCCGTTTGGAATATTCAGCCCATGTTGGAGTATTCAGCCCATATTGGATAATTCAGCCCCGGTCGGATTATTCAGTCCCGATTGGAGAATTCAGCCCCGGTTGCATAATTCAGCCCATGTTGGAGTATTCAGCCCCAGAAGGACAATTTAGCCCCGGTTGGAGTATTCAGCCCCGTTTGGAATATTCAGCCCATGTTGGAGTATTCAGCCCATATTGGATAATTCAGCCCCGGTTGCAGTATACAGCCCAGGTTGGATAATTCAGCCCATGTTGGATAATTCAGCCCATGTTGGAGTATTCAGCCCATGTTGGATAATTCAGCCCCGGTTGGATAATTCAGCCCAGGTTTGAGTATCCAGCCCCGTTTGGATAATTCAGCACAGGTTGGATAGTTCAGCCCAGGTTGGATAATTCAGCCCCGGTTGGAGTATTCAGCTCCGGTTGGATAATTCTGCCCCGTTTGGAGTATTCAGCCCAGGTGGAATAGTTCAGCCCCGGTTGGAACGTTCAGCCCAGGTTGGAACGTTCAGCCCAGGTTGAATAATTCAGCCCCGTTTGGAGTATTCAGCCCAGGTTGAATAGTACAGCCGAGGTTGGATAATTCAGCCCCGGATGGAGTATTCAGCTCCGGTTGGATAATTCAGCCCCGTGTGGAGTATTCAGCCCAGGTTGAATAGTACAGCCGAGGTTGGATAATTCAGCCCCGGTCGGATTATTCAGCCCAGGTTGGATAATTCAGCCCCGGTCGGATAATTCAGCCCCGGTCGGATAATTCAGCCGAGGTTGGATAATTCAGTCCAGGGTGGAGTATTCAGACCCGGTTGGATAATTCAACCCCGGTTGGAGTATTCAGCCTAGGTAGGAGTATTCGGCCCGGTTGGATAATTCGGCCCCGGATGGAGTATTCAGCCCCGGTTGGAGTATTCAGCCCCGGTTGGAGAATTCAGCCCAGGTTTGACTATTCAGCCCCGGTTGAATAGTTCAGCCCCGTTTGGAGTATTCAGTCCAGGTTGTATAAATCAGCCCCGGTTGGAGTATTCAGCCCCGGTTGGATAATTCAGCCCCGGTTGGAGTATTCAGCCCCGGTTGAATAATTCAGCCCAGGTTGAATAATTCAGCCCAGGTTGAATAGTTCAGCCCAGGTCGGAGTATTCAGCCCAGGTCGGATAATTCAGCACCGGTTGGGTAATTCAGCCCCGGTTTGATAACTCAGGCCCGGTTGAAGAATTCAGCCCCGGTTTGAGATTCACCCCAGGTTGGATAGTTCAGCCCCGGTTGGATAATTCAGCCACGGTTTGATAATTCAGCCCCGGTTGAAGAATTCAGCCCCGGTTTGAGATTCACCCCAGGGTTGGATAATTCAACCCCGGTTGGAGTATTCAGCCTAGTTTGGAGTATTCGGCCCCGGTTGGATAATTCGGCCCCGGATGAAGTATTCAGCCCCGTTTGTATAATTCAGCCCCTTTTGGAGTATTCAGTCCAGGTTGAATAGTAGAGCCGAGGTTGGAAAATTCAGCCCCGGTCGGATTATTCAGCCCAGGTTGGATAATTCAGCCCCGGTTGGATTATTCAGCCCCGATTGGAGAATTCAGCCGCGGTTGCATAATTCAGCCCAGGTTGGATAATTCAGCCCCAGATGGACAATTCAGCACCGGTTGGAGTACTCAGCCCCGTTTGGAGTATTCAGCCTATGTTGGAGTATTCAGCCCATATTGGATAATTCAGGCCCGGTTGCAGTATACAGCCCAGGTTGGATAATTCAGCCCATGTTGGATAATTCAGCCCCGGTTGGAGTATTCAGCCCAGGTTGGATAATTCAGCCCATGTTGGAGTATTCAGCCCATGATGGATAATTCAGCCCATGTTGGATAATTCAGCCCCGGTTGCAGTATTCAGCCCAGGTTGGATAATTCAGCCCATGTTGGATAATTCAGCCCCGGTTGGAGTATTCAGCACAGGTTGGATAATTCAGCCCCGGTCGGATTATTCAGCACAGGTTGGATAATTCAGACCCGGTCGGATTATTCAGCCCAGGTTGGATTGTTCAGCACCGGTTGGAGTACTCAGCCCCGTTTAGAGTATTCAGACCCGGTTGGATAATTCAACCCCGGTTGGAGTATTCAGCCTAGGTAGGAGTATTCGGCCCCAGTTGGATAATTCGGCCCCGGATGGAGTATTCAGCCCCGGTTGGAGTATTCAGCCCCGGTTGGAGAATTCAGCCCAGGTTTGACTATTCAGCCCCGGTTGAATAGTTCAGCCCCGTTTGGAGTATTCAGTCCAGGTTGTATAGTACAGCCGAGGTTGGATAATTCAGCCCCGGTCGGATTATTCAGACCAGGTTGGATAATTCAGCCCCGGTCGGATTATTCAGTCCCGATTGGAGAATTCAGCCCCGGTTGCATAATTCAGCCCATGTTGGAGTATTCAGCCCCAGAAGGACAATTTAGCCCCGGTTGGAGTATTCAGCCCCGTTTGGAATATTCAGCCCATGTTGGAGTATTCAGCCCATATTGGATAATTCAGCCCCGGTTGCAGTATACAGCCAAGGTTGGATAATTCAGCCCATGTTGGATAATTCAGCCCATGTTGGAGTATTCAGCCCATGTTGGATAATTCAGCCCCGGTTAGACTATTCAGCCCCGGTTGTATAAATCAGCCCCGGTTGGAGTATTCAGCACCGGTTGGAGTACTCAGCCCAGGTTGGATAATTCAGCCCCTGTTGGATAATTCAGCCCCGATTGGAGAATTCAGCCCCGGTTGCATAATTCAGCCCATGTTGGAGTATTCAGCCCCAGAAGGACAATTTAGCCCCGGTTGGAGTATTCAGCCCCGTTTGGAATATTCAGCCCATGTTGGAGTATTCAGCCCATATTGGATAATTCAGCCCCGGTCGGATTATTCAGTCCCGATTGGAGAATTCAGCCCCGGTTGCATAATTCAGCCCATGTTGGAGTATTCAGCCCCAGAAGGACAATTTAGCCCCGGTTGGAGTATTCAGCCCCGTTTGGAATATTCAGCCCATGTTGGAGTATTCAGCCCATATTGGATAATTCAGCCCCGGTTGCAGTATACAGCCCAGGTTGGATAATTCAGCCCATGTTGGATAATTCAGCCCATGTTGGAGTATTCAGCCCATGTTGGATAATTCAGCCCCGGTTGGATAATTCAGCCCAGGTTTGAGTATCCAGCCCCGTTTGGATAATTCAGCACAGGTTGGATAGTTCAGCCCAGGTTGGATAATTCAGCCCCGGTTGGAGTATTCAGCTCCGGTTGGATAATTCTGCCCCGTTTGGAGTATTCAGCCCAGGTGGAATAGTTCAGCCCCGGTTGGAACGTTCAGCCCAGGTTGGAACGTTCAGCCCAGGTTGAATAATTCAGCCCCGTTTGGAGTATTCAGCCCAGGTTGAATAGTACAGCCGAGGTTGGATAATTCAGCCCCGGATGGAGTATTCAGCTCCGGTTGGATAATTCAGCCCCGTGTGGAGTATTCAGCCCAGGTTGAATAGTACAGCCGAGGTTGGATAATTCAGCCCCGGTCGGATTATTCAGCCCAGGTTGGATAATTCAGCCCCGGTCGGATAATTCAGCCCCGGTCGGATAATTCAGCCGAGGTTGGATAATTCAGTCCAGGGTGGAGTATTCAGACCCGGTTGGATAATTCAACCCCGGTTGGAGTATTCAGCCTAGGTAGGAGTATTCGGCCCGGTTGGATAATTCGGCCCCGGATGGAGTATTCAGCCCCGGTTGGAGTATTCAGCCCCGGTTGGAGAATTCAGCCCAGGTTTGACTATTCAGCCCCGGTTGAATAGTTCAGCCCCGTTTGGAGTATTCAGTCCAGGTTGTATAAATCAGCCCCGGTTGGAGTATTCAGCCCCGGTTGGATAATTCAGCCCCGGTTGGAGTATTCAGCCCCGGTTGAATAATTCAGCCCAGGTTGAATAATTCAGCCCAGGTTGAATAGTTCAGCCCAGGTCGGAGTATTCAGCCCAGGTCGGATAATTCAGCACCGGTTGGGTAATTCAGCCCCGGTTTGATAACTCAGGCCCGGTTGAAGAATTCAGCCCCGGTTTGAGATTCACCCCAGGTTGGATAGTTCAGCCCCGGTTGGATAATTCAGCCACGGTTTGATAATTCAGCCCCGGTTGAAGAATTCAGCCCCGGTTTGAGATTCACCCCAGGGTTGGATAATTCAACCCCGGTTGGAGTATTCAGCCTAGTTTGGAGTATTCGGCCCCGGTTGGATAATTCGGCCCCGGATGAAGTATTCAGCCCCGTTTGTATAATTCAGCCCCTTTTGGAGTATTCAGTCCAGGTTGAATAGTAGAGCCGAGGTTGGAAAATTCAGCCCCGGTCGGATTATTCAGCCCAGGTTGGATAATTCAGCCCCGGTTGGATTATTCAGCCCCGATTGGAGAATTCAGCCGCGGTTGCATAATTCAGCCCAGGTTGGATAATTCAGCCCCAGATGGACAATTCAGCACCGGTTGGAGTACTCAGCCCCGTTTGGAGTATTCAGCCTATGTTGGAGTATTCAGCCCATATTGGATAATTCAGGCCCGGTTGCAGTATACAGCCCAGGTTGGATAATTCAGCCCATGTTGGATAATTCAGCCCCGGTTGGAGTATTCAGCCCAGGTTGGATAATTCAGCCCATGTTGGAGTATTCAGCCCATGATGGATAATTCAGCCCATGTTGGATAATTCAGCCCCGGTTGCAGTATTCAGCCCAGGTTGGATAATTCAGCCCATGTTGGATAATTCAGCCCCGGTTGGAGTATTCAGCACAGGTTGGATAATTCAGCCCCGGTCGGATTATTCAGCACAGGTTGGATAATTCAGACCCGGTCGGATTATTCAGCCCAGGTTGGATTGTTCAGCACCGGTTGGAGTACTCAGCCCCGTTTAGAGTATTCAGACCCGGTTGGATAATTCAACCCCGGTTGGAGTATTCAGCCTAGGTAGGAGTATTCGGCCCCAGTTGGATAATTCGGCCCCGGATGGAGTATTCAGCCCCGGTTGGAGTATTCAGCCCCGGTTGGAGAATTCAGCCCAGGTTTGACTATTCAGCCCCGGTTGAATAGTTCAGCCCCGTTTGGAGTATTCAGTCCAGGTTGTATAGTACAGCCGAGGTTGGATAATTCAGCCCCGGTCGGATTATTCAGACCAGGTTGGAAAATTCAGCCCCGGTCGGATTATTCAGTCCCGATTGGAGAATTCAGCCCCGGTTGCATAATTCAGCCCATGTTGGAGTATTCAGCCCCAGAAGGACAATTTAGCCCCGGTTGGAGTATTCAGCCCCGTTTGGAATATTCAGCCCATGTTGGAGTATTCAGCCCATATTGGATAATTCAGCCCCGGTTGCAGTATACAGCCAAGGTTGGATAATTCAGCCCATGTTGGATAATTCAGCCCATGTTGGAGTATTCAGCCCATGTTGGATAATTCAGCCCAGGTTTGAGTATCCAGCCCCGTTTGGATAATTCAGCCCAGGTTGGATAGTTCAGCCCAGGTTGGATAATTCAGCCCCGGTTGGAGTATTCAGCTCCGGTTGGATAATTCTGCCCCGTTTGGAGTATTCAGCCCAGGTGGAATAGTTCAGCCCCGGTTGGAACGTTCAGCCCAGGTTGGAACGTTCAGCCCAGGTTGGATAATTCAGTCCAGGGTGGAGTATTCAGACCCGGTTGGATAATTCAACCCCGGTTGGAGTATTCAGCCTAGGTAGGAGTATTCGGCCCGGTTGGATAATTCGGCCCCGGATGGAGTATTCAGCCCCGGTTGGAGTATTCAGCCCCGGTTGGAGAATTCAGCCCAGGTTTGACTATTCAGCCCCGGTTGAATAGTTCAGCCCCGTTTGGAGTATTCAGTCCAGGTTGTATAAATCAGCCCCGGTTGGAGTATTCAGCCCCGGTTGGATAATTCAGCCCATGTTGGAGTATTCAGCCCATGATGGATAATTCAGCCCCGGTTGCAGTATTCAGCCCAGGTTGGATATTTCAGCCCATGTTGGATAATTCAGCCCCGGTTGCAGTATTCAGCCCAGGTTGGATAATTCAGCCCATGTTGGATAATTCAGCTCCGGTTGGAGTATTCAGCACAGGTTGGATAATTCAGCCCCGGTCGGATTATTCAGTCCAGGTTGGAGTATTCAGCCCCGGTTGAAAAATTCAGCCCCGTTTGGAGTATTCAGCCCAGGTTGAATAGTTCAGCCAAGGTCGGATTATTCAGCCCCGGTCGGAGTATTCAGCCCCGGTGGGATAATTCAGCCGAGGTTGGATAATTCAGTCCAGGGTGGAGTATTCAGACCCGGTTGGATAATTCAACCCCGGTTGGAGTATTCAGCCTAGGTAGGAGTATTCGGCCCCAGTTGGATAATTCGGCCCCGGATGGAGTATTCAGCCCCGGTTGGAGTATTCGGCCCCGGTTGGATAATTCGGCCCCGGATGAAGTATTCAGCCCCGTTTGTATAATTCAGCCCCTTTTGGAGTATTCAGTCCAGGTTGAATAGTAGAGCCGAGGTTGGAAAATTCAGCCCCGGTCGGATTATTCAGCCCAGGTTGGATAATTCAGCCCCGGTTGGATTATTCAGCCCCGATTGGAGAATTCAGCCGCGGTTGCATAATTCAGCCCAGGTTGGATAATTCAGCCCCAGATGGACAATTCAGCACCGGTTGGAGTACTCAGCCCCGTTTGGAGTATTCAGCCTATGTTGGAGTATTCAGCCCATATTGGATAATTCAGGCCCGGTTGCAGTATACAGCCCAGTTTGGATAATTCAGCCCATGTTGGATAATTCAGCCCCGGTTGGAGTATTCAGCCCAGGTTGGATAATTCAGCCCATGTTGGAGTATTCAGCCCATGTTGGATAATTCAGCCCCGGTTGGATAATTCAGCCCAGGTTTGATAGTTCAGCCCAGGTTGGATAATTCAGCCCCGGTCGGAGTATTCAGCTCCGGTTGGATAATTCTGCCCCGTTTGGAGTATTCAGCCCAGGTGGAATAGTTCAGCCCCGGTTGGAACGTTCAGCCCAGGTTGGAACGTTCAGCCCAGGTTGGATAATTCAGCCCCGTTTGGAGTATTCAGCCCAGGTTGAATAGTACAGCCGAGGTTGGATAATTCAGCCCCGGATGGAGTATTCAGCTCCGGTTGGATAATTCAGTCCCGTGTGGAGTATTCAGCCCAGGTTGAATAGTACAGCCGAGGTTGGATAATTCAGCCCCGGTCGGATTATTCAGCCCAGGTTGGATAATTCAGCCCCGGTCGGATAATTCAGCCCTGGTCGGATAATTCAGCCGAGGTTGGATAATTCAGTCCAGGGTGGAGTATTCAGACCCGGTTGGATAATTCAACCCCGGTTGGAGTATTCAGCCTAGGTAGGAGTATTCGGCCCGGTTGGATAATTCAGCCCAGGTTTGACTATTCAGCCCCGGTTGAATAGTTCAGCCCCGTTTGGAGTATTCAGTCCAGTTTGTATAAATCAGCCCCGGTTGGAGTATTCAGCCCCGGTTGGATAATTCAGCCCCGGTTGGAGTATTCAGCCCCGGTTGAATAATTCAGCCCAGGTTGAATAATTCAGCCCAGGTTGAATAGTTCAGCCCAGGTCGGAGTATTCAGCCCAGGTCGGATAATTCAGCACCGGTTGGGTAATTCAGCCCCGGTTTGATAACTCAGCCCCGGTTGAAGAATTCAGCCCCGGTTTGAGATTCACCCCAGGTTGGATAGTTCAGCCCCGGTTGGATAATTCAGCCACGGTTTGATAATTCAGCCCCGGTTGAAGAATTCAGCCCCGGTTTGAGATTCACCCCAGGGTTGGATAATTCAACCCCGGTTGGAGTATTCAGCCTAGGTTGGAGTATTCGGCCCCGGTTGGATAATTCGGCCCCGGATGAAGTATTCAGCCCCGTTTGTATAATTCAGCCCCTTTTGGAGTATTCAGTCCAGGTTGAATAGTAGAGCCGAGGTTGGAAAATTCAGCCCCGGTCGGATTATTCAGCCCAGGTTGGATAATTCAGCCCCGGTTGGATTATTCAGCCCCGATTGGAGAATTCAGCCGCGGTTGCATAATTCAGCCCAGGTTGGATAATTCAGCCCCAGATGGACAATTCAGCACCGGTTGGAGTACTCAGCCCAGGTTGGATATTTCAGCCCATGTTGGATAATTCAGCCCCGGTTGCAGTATTCAGCCCAGGTTGGATAATTCAGCCCATGTTGGATAATTCAGCCCCGGTTGGAGTATTCAACACAGGTTGGATAATTCAGCCCCGGTCGGATTATTCAGCACAGGTTGGATAATTCAGACCCGGTCGGATTATTCAGCCCAGGTTGGATTGTTCAGCACCGGTTGGAGTACTCAGCCCCGTTTAGAGTATTCAGCCCATGTTGGAGTATTCAGCCCATATTGGATAATTCAGCCCCGGTTGCAGTATACAGCCCAGGCTGGATAATTCAGCCCATGTTGGATAATTCAGCCGATGTTGGAGTATTCAGCCCATGTTGGATAATTCAGCCCCGGTTGGATAATTCAGCCCAGGTTTGAGTATCCAGCCCCGGTTGGATAAGTCAGCCCAGGTTGGATAATTCAACCCCGGTTGGAGTATTCAGCCTAGGTTGGAGTATTCGGCCCCGGTTGGATAATTCGGCCCCGGATGAAGTATTCAGCCCCGTTTGTATAATTCAGCCCCTTTTGGAGTATTCAGTCCAGGTTGAATAGTAGAGCCGAGGTTGGAAAATTCAGCCCCGGTCGGATTATTCAGCCCAGGTTGGATAATTCAGCCCCGGTTGGATTATTCAGCCCCGATTGGAGAATTCAGCCGCGGTTGCATAATTCAGCCCAGGTTGGATAATTCAGCCCCAGATGGACAATTCAGCACCGGTTGGAGTACTCAGCCCCGTTTGGAGTATTCAGCCTATGTTGGAGTATTCAGCCCATATTGGATAATTCAGGCCCGGTTGCAGTATACAGCCCAGGTTGGATAATTCAGCCCATGTTGGATAATTCAGCCCCGGTTGGAGTATTCAGCCCAGGTTGGATAATTCAGCCCATGTTGGAGTATTCAGCCCATGATGGATAATTCAGCCCCGGTTGCAGTATTCAGCCCAGGTTGGATATTTCAGCCCATGTTGGATAATTCAGCCCCGGTTGCAGTATTCAGCCCAGGTTGGATAATTCAGCCCATGTTGGATAATTCAGCCCCGGTTGGAGTATTCAGCACAGGTTGGATAATTCAGCCCCGGTCGGATTATTCAGCACAGGTTGGATAATTCAGACCCGGTCGGATTATTCAGCCCAGGTTGGATTGTTCAGCACCGGTTGGAGTACTCAGCCCCGTTTAGAGTATTCAGCCCATGTTGGAGTATTCAGCCCATGTTGGAGTATTCAGCCCATATTGGATAATTCAGCCCCGGTTGCAGTATACAGCCCATGTTGGATAATTCAGCCGATGTTGGAGTATTCAGCCCATGTTGGATAATTCAGCCCCGGTTGGATAATTCAGCCCAGGTTTGAGTATCCAGCCCCGGTTGGATAAGTCAGCCCAGGTTGGATAGTTCAGCCCAGGTTGGATAATTCAGCCCCGGTTGGAGTATTGAGCTCCTGTTGGATAATTCAGCCCCGTTTGGAGTATTCAGCCTAGGTTGAATAGTACAGCCGAGGTTGGATAATTCAGCCCCGGATGGAGTATTCAGCTCCGGTTGGACAATTCAGCCCCGTGTGGAGTATTCAGCCCATGTTCAATAGTACAGCCGAGGTTGGATAATTCAGCCCCGGTCGGATTATTCAGCCCAGGTTGGATAATTTAGCCCCGGTTGGATAATTCAGCCCGGTTGGAGTATTCAGCACCGGTAGGGTAATTCAGCCCCGGTTTGATAATTCAGCCCCGGTTGAAGAATTCAGCCCCGGTTGAAGAATTCACCCCAGGTTGGATAGTTCAGCCCCGGTCGGATAATTCAGCCCGGTTGGAGAATTCAGCCCCTGTTGGATAATTCAGCCCCGGTTAGAGTATTCAGCCCCGGTTGTATAAATCAGCCCCGATTGGAGTATTCAGCCCCGGTTGGATAATTCAGCCCCGGTTGGAGTATTCAGGCCCGGTTGGAGTATTCAGGCCCGGTTGGAAAATTCAGCCCCGGTTGGATAATTCAGCCCCGGTTGGAGTATTCAGCCCCGGTTGCATAATTCAGCCCAGGTTGAATAGTTCAGCCCAGGTCGGATAATTCAGCACCAGTTGCGTAATTCAGCCCCGGTTTGATAATTCAGCCACGGTTGACGAAATCAGCCCCGGTTTGAGATTCAATCCAGGTTGGATGGTTCAGCCCCGGTTGGATGATTCAGCCACGGTTTGATAATTCAGCCCCGGTTGAAGAATTCAGCCCCGGTTTGAGATTCACCCCAGGTTGGATAATTCAACCCCGGTTGGAGTATTCAGCACCGGTTGGTAAATTCAGCCCAGGTTATAGTATTCAACCCAGGTTGGATAATTCAACCCCGGTTGGAGTATTCAGCCTAGGTTGGAGTATTCGGCCCCGGTTGGATAATTCGGCCCCGTTTGTATAATTCAGCCCCTTTTGGAGTATTCAGTCCAGGTTGAATAGTACAGCCGAGGTTGGAAAATTCAGCCCCGGTCGGATTATTCAGCCCAGGTTAGATAATTCAGCCCCGGTTGGATTATTCAGCCCCGATTGGAGAATTCAGCCCCGGTTGCATAATTCAGCCCAGGTTGGATAATTCAGCCCCAGATGGACAATTCAGCACCGGTTGGAGTACTCAGCCCCGTTTGGAGTATTCAGCCCATGTTGGAGTATTCAGCCGATATTGGATAATTCAGCCCCGGTTGCAGTATACAGCCCAGGTTGGATAATTCAGCCCATGTTGGATAATTCAGCCCATGTTGGAGTATTCAGCCCATGTTGGATAATTCAGCCCCGGTGGGAGTATTCAGCCCAGGTTGGATAATTCAGCCCATGTTGGATAATTCAGCCCCGGTTGCAGTATTCAGCCCAGGTTGGATATTTCAGCCCATGTTGGATAATTCAGCCCCGGTTGCAGTATTCAGCCCAGGTTGGATAATTCAGCCCATGTTGGATAATTCAGCCCCAGTTGGAGTATTCAGCACAGGTTGGATAATTCAGCCCCGGTCGGATTATTCAGCCTAGGTTGGATAATTCAGCCCTGGTCGGATAATTCAGCCCCGGTCGGATAATTCAGCCCGGTTGGAGTATTCAGCACCGGTTGGATAATTCAGCCCAGGTTGGAGAATTCAGCCCCTGTTGGATAATTCAGCCTCGGTTAGAATATTCAGAACCGGTTGTATAAATCAGCCCCGGTTGGAGTATTCAGCACCGGTTGGAGTACTCAGCCCCGTCTGGAGTATTCAGCCCATGTTGGAGTATTCAGCCCATATTGGATAATTCAGCCCCGGTTGCAGTATTCAGCCCAGGTTGGATATTTCAGCCCAGGTTGGATATTTCAGCCCCGGTTGCAGTATTCAGCCCAGGTTGGATAATTCAGCCCATGTTGGATAATTCAGCCCCGGTTGGAGTATTCAGCACCGGTTGGATAATTCAGCCCCGGTCGGATTATTCAGCCCAGGTTGGATAATTCAGCCCCGGTCGGATAATTCAGCCCCGGTCGGATAATTCAGCCTGGTTGGAGTATTCAGCACCGGCTGGATAATTCAGCCCAGGTTGGAGAATTCAGCCCCTGTTGGATAATTCAGCCCCGGTTAGACTATTCAGCCCCGGTTGTATAAATCAGCCCCGGTTGGAGTATTCAGCCCCGGTTGGAGTTTACAGCCCCGGTTGAATAATTCAGCCCAGGTTGAATAGTTCAGCCCAGGTCGGAGTATTCAGCCCAGGTCGGATAATTCAGCAACAGTTGGGTAATTCAGCCCCGGTTTGATAATTCAGTCCCGGTTGAAGAATTCAGCCCCGGTTTGAGATTCACCCCAGGCTGGATAGTTCAGCCCCGGTCGGATAATTCAGCCCGGTTGGAGTATTCAGCACCGGTTGGATAATTCAGCCCAGGTTGGAGAATTCAGCCCCTGTTGGATAATTCAGCCCCGGTTAGAGTATTCAGCCCGGGTTGTATAAATCAGCCCCGGTCGGATAATTCAGCACCAGTAGCGTAATTCAGCCCCGGTTTGATAATTCAGCCCCGGTCGGATAATTCAGCCCCGGTTTGAGATTCAATCCAGGTTGGATAGTTCAGCCCCGGTTGGATAATTCAGCCACGGTTTGATAATTCAGCCCCGGTTGAAGAATTCAGCCCCGGTTTGAGATTCACCCCATGTTGGATAATTCAACCCCGGTTGGAGTATTCAGCACCGGTTGGTAAATTCAGCCCAGGTTATAGTATTCAACCCAGGTTGGATAATTCAACCCCGGTTGGAGTATTCAGCCTAGGTTGGAGTATTCGGCCCCGGTTGGATAATTCGGCCCCGGATGAAGTATTCAGCCCCGTTTGTATAATTCAGCCCCTTTTGGAGTATTCAGTCCAGGTTGAATAGTAGAGCCGAAGTTGGAAAATTCAGCCCCGGTCGGATTATTCAGCCCAGGTTGGATAATTCAGCCCCGGTTGGATTATTCAGCCCCGATTGGAGAATTCAGCCGCGGTTGCATAATTCAGCCCAGGTTGGATAATTCAGCCCCAGATGGACAATTCAGCACCGGATGGAGTACTCAGCCCCGTTTGGAGTATTCAGCCTATGTTGGAGTATTCAGCCCATATTGGATAATTCAGGCCCGGTTGCAGTATACAGCCCAGGTTGGATAATTCAGCCCATGTTGGATAATTCAGCCCCGGTTGGAGTATTCAGCCCAGGTTGGATAATTCAGCCCATGTTGGAGTATTCAGCCCATGTTGGATAATTCAGCCCCGGTTGCAGTATTCAGCCCAGGTTGGATATTTCAGCCCATGTTGGATAATTCAGCCCCGGTTGCAGTATTCAGCCCAGGTTGGATAATTCAGCCCATGTTGGATAATTCAGCCCCGGTTGGAGTATTCAGCACAGGTTGGATAATTCAGCCCCGGTCGGATTATTCAGCACAGGTTGGATAATTCAGCCCCGGTCGGATTATTCAGCCCAGGTTGGATAGTTCAGCACCGGTTGGAGTACTCAGCCCCGTTTGGAGTATTCAGCCCATGTTGGAGTATTCAGCCCATATTGGATAATTCAGCCCCGGTTGCAGTATACAGCCCAGGTTGGATAATTCAGCCCATGTTGGATAATTCAGCCGATGTTGGAGTATTCAGCCCATGTTGGATAATTCAGCCCCGGTTGGATAATTCAGCCCAGGTTTGAGTATCCAGCCCCGGTTGGATAAGTCAGCCCAGGTTGGATAGTTCAGCCCAGGTTGGATAATTCAGCCCCGGTTGGAGTATTGAGCTCCTGTTGGATAATTCAGCCCTGTTTGGAGTATTCAGCCTAGGTTGAATAGTACAGCCGAGGTTGGATAATTCAGCCCCGGATGGAGTATTCAGCTCCGGTTGGACAATTCAGCCCCGTGTGGAGTATTCAGCCCAGGTTCAATAGTACAGCCGAGGTTGGATAATTCAGCCCCGGTCGGATTATTCAGCCCAGGTTGGATAATTTAGCCCCGGTTGGATAATTCAGCCCCGGTCGGATAATTCAGCCCGGTTGGAGTATTCAGCACCGGTTGGATAATGCAGCCCAGGTTGGAGAATTCAGCCCCTGTTGGATAATTCAGCCCCGGTTAGAGTATGCAGCCCCGGTTGTATAAATCAGCCCCGGTGGGAGTATTCAGCCCCGGTTGGATAATTCAGCCCCGGTTGGAATATTCAGCCCCGGTTGGAGTATTCAGCACCGGTAGGGTAATTCAGCCCCGGTTTGATAATTCATCCCCGGTTGAAGAATTCAGCCCTGGTTGAAGAATTCACCCCAGGTTGGATAGTTCAGCCCCGGTCGGATAATTCAGCCCGGTTGGAGTATTCAGCCCCGGTTGAATAATTCAGCCCAGGTTGAATAGTTCAGCCCAGTTCGGAGGATTCAGCCCAGGTCGGATAATTCAGCACCAGTTGCATAATTCAGCCCCGGTTTGATAATTCAGCCACGGTTGACGAATTCAGCCCCGGTTTGAGATTCAATCCAGGTTGGATAGTTCAGCCCCGGTTGGATAATTCAGCCACGGTTTGATAATTCAGCCCCGGTTGAAGAATTCAGCCCCGGTTTGAGATTCACCCCAGGTTGGATAATTAAACCCCGGTTGGAGTATTCAGCACTGGTTGGTAAATTCAGCCCAGGTTATAGTATTCAACCCAGGTTGGATAATTCAACCCCGGTTGGAGTATTCAGCCTAGGTTGGAGTATTCTGCCCCGGTTGGATAATTCTGCCCTGTTTGTATAATTCAGCCCCTTTTGGAGTATTCAGTCCAGGTTGAATAGTACAGCCGAGGTTGGAAAATTCAGCCCCGGTCGGATTATTCAGCCCAGGTTGGATAATTCAGCCCCGGTTGGATTATTCAGCCCCGATTGGAGAATTCAGCCCCGGTAGCATAATTCAGCCCAGGTTGGATAATTCAGCCCCAGATGGACAATTCAGCACCGGTAGGAGTACTCAGCCCCGTTTGGAGTATTCAGCCCATGTTGGAGTATTCAGCCCATATTGGATAATTCAGCCCCGGTTGCAGTATACAGCCCAGGTTGGATAATTCAGCCATTGTTGGATAATTCAGCCCAGGTTGGATAATTCAGCCCATGTTGGATAATTCAGCCCCGGTTGCAGTATTCAGTCCCGGTTGGATATTTCAGCCCCGGTTGAATAATTCAGCCCAGGTTGAATAGTTCAGCCCAGGTCGGAGTATTCAGCCCAGGTCGGATAATTCAGCACCGGTTGGGTAATTCAGCCCCGGTTTGATAATTCAGTCCCGGTTGAAGAATTCAGCCCCGGTTTGAGATTCACCCCAGGTTGTATAGTTCAGCCCCGGTCGAATAATTCAGCCCGGTTGGAGTATTCAGCACCGGTTGGATAATTCAGCCCAGGTTGGAGAATTCAGCCCCTGTTGGATAATTCAGCCCCGGTTAGACTATTCAGCCCCGGTTGTATAAATCAGCCCCGGTCGGATAATTCAGCACCGGTTGGAGTATTCAGCACCGGTTGGATAATGCAGCCCAGGTTGGAGAATTCAGCCCCTGTTGGATAATTCAGCCCCGGTTAGAGTATGCAGCCCCGGTTGTATAAATCAGCCCCGGTTAGAGTATTCAGCCCCGGTTGGATAATTCAGCCCCGGTTGGAGTATTCAGCCCCGGTTGGAGTATTCAGCCCCGGTTGAATAATTCAGCCCAGGTTGAATAGTTCAGCCCAGGTCGGAGTATTCAGCCCAGGTCGGATAATTCAGCACCGGTAGGGTAATTCAGCCCCGGTTTGATAATTCAGCCCCGGTTGAAGAATTCAGCCCCGGTTTGAGATTCACCCCAGGTTGGATAGTTCAGCCCCGGTCGGATAATTCAGCCCGGTTGGAGTATTCAGCACCGGTTGGATAATTCAGCCCAGGTTGGAGAATTCAGCCCCTGTTGGATAATTCAGCCCCTGTTAGAGTATTCAGCCCCGGTTGTATAAATCAGCCCCGGTTGGAGTATTCAGCCCCGGTTGGATAGTACAGCCGAGGTTGGATAATTCAGCCCCGGATGGAGTATTTAGCTCCGGTTGGATAATTCAGCCCAGGTTGGATAGTTCAGCCCAGGTTGGATAATTCAGCCCCGGTTGGAGTATTCAGCTCCGGTTGGATAATTCAGCCCCGTTTGGAGTATTCAGCCCAGGTTGAATAGTACAGCCGAGGTTGGTTAATTACGCCCAGGATGGAGTATTCAGCTCTGGTTGGATAATTCAGCCCCGTGTGGAGTATTCAGCCCAGGTTCAATAGTACAGCCGAGGTTGGATAATTCAGCCCCGGTCGGATTATTCAGCCCAGGTTGGATAATTCAGCCCCGGTCGGATAATTCTGCCCCGGTCGGATAATTCAGCCCGGTTGGAGTATTCAGCACCGGTTGGATAATGCAGCCCAGGTTGGAGAATTCAGCCTCTGTTGGATAATTCAGCCCCGGTTAGAGTAGGCAGCCCCGGTTGTATAAATCAGCCCCGGTTGGAGTATTCAGCCCCGGTTGGATAATTCAGCCCCGGTTGGAGTATTCAGCCCCGGTTGGAGTATTCAGCCCCGGTTGAATAATTCAGCCCAGGTTGAATAGTTCAGCCCAGGTCGGAGTATTCAGCCCAGGTCGGATAATACAGCACCGGTAGGGTAATTCAGCCCCGGTTTGATAATTCAGCCCCGGTTGAAGAATTCAGCCCCGGTTTGAGATTCACCCCAGGTTGGATAGTTCAGCCCCGGTCGGATAATTCAGCCCGGTTGGAGTATTCAGCACCGGTTGGATAATTCAGCCCAGGTTGGAGAATTCAGCCCCTGTTGGATAATTCAGCCCCGGTTAGAGTATTCAGCCCCGGTTGTATAAATCAGCCCCGGTTGGAGTATTCAGCCCCGGTTGGATAATTCAGCCCAGGTTGGAGTATTCAGGCCCGGTTGGAGTATTCAGCCCCGGTTGGATAATTCAGCCCCGGTTGGAGTATTCAGCCCCGGTTGAATAATTCAGCCCAGGTTGAATAGTTCAGCCCAGGTCGGAGGATTCAGCCCAGGTCGGATAATTCAGCACCAGTTGCGTAATTCAGCCCCGGTTTGATAACTAGCCACGGTTGACGAATTCAGCCCCGGTTTGAGATTCAATCCAGGTTGGATAATTAAACCCCGGTTGGAGTATTCAGCCCCGGTTGGATAGTACAGCCGAGGTTGGATAATTCAGCCCCGGATGGAGTATTTAGCTCCGGTTGGATAATTCAGCCCAGGTTGGATAGTTCAGCCCAGGTTGGATAATTCAGCCCCGGTTGGAGTATTCAGCTCCGGTTGGATAATTCAGCCCCGTTTGGAGTATTCAGCCCAGGTTGAATAGTACAGCCGAGGTTGGATAATTCAGCCCAGGATGGAGTATTCAGCTCTGGTTGGATAATTCAGCCCCGTGTGGAGTATTCAGCCCAGGTTCAATAGTACAGCCGAGGTTGGATAATTCAGCCCCGGTCGGATTATTCAGCCCAGGTTGGATAATTCAGCCCCGGTCGGATAATTCAGCCCCGGTCGGATAATTCAGCCCGGTTGGAGTATTCAGCACCGGTTGGATAATGCAGCCCAGGTTGGAGAATTCAGCCTCTGTTGGATAATTCAGCCCCGGTTAGAGTAGGCAGCCCCGGTTGTATAAATCAGCCCCGGTTGGAGTATTCAGCCCCGGTTGGATAATTCAGCCCCGGTTGGAGTATTCAGCCCCGGTTGGAGTATTCAGCCCCGGTTGAATAATTCAGCCCAGGTTGAATAGTTCAGCCCAGGTCGGAGTATTCAGCCCAGGTCGGATAATTCAGCACCGGTAGGGTAATTCAGCCCCGGTTTGATAATTCAGCCCCGGTTGAAGAATTCAGCCCCGGTTTGAGATTCAGCCCCGGTTTGAGATTCACCCCAGGTTGGATAGTTCAGCCCCGGTCGGATAATTCAGCCCCGTTGAAGTATTCAGCACCGGTTGGATAATTCAGCCCAGGTTGGAGAATTCAGCCCCTGTTGGATAATTCAGCCCCGGTTAGAGTATTCAGCCCGGGTTGTACAAATCAGCCCAGGTCGGAATATTCAACCCAGGTTGGATAATTCAGCCCCGGTCGGATAATTCAGCCCCGGTCGGATAATTCAGCCCGGTTGGAGTATTCAGCACCGGTTGGATAATTCAGCCCAGGTTGGAGAATTCAGCCCCTGTTGGATAATTCAGCCCCGGTTAGAGTATTCAGCCCCGGTTAGAGTATTCAGCCCCGGTTGTATAAATCAGCCCCGGTTGGAGTATTCAGCACCGGTTGGAGTACTCAGCCCCATTTGGAGTATTCAGCCCATGTTGGAGTATTCAGCCCATATTGGATAATTCAGCCCATGTTGGAGTATTCAGCCCATGTTGGATATTTCAGCCCATGTTGGATAATTCAGCCCCGGTTGCAGTATTCAGCCCAGGTTGGATAATTCAGCCCATGTTGGATAATTCAGCCCCGGTTGCAGTATTCAGCCCAGGTTGGATAATTCAGCCCATATTGGATAATTCAGCCCATGTTGCAGTATACAGCCCAGGTTGGATAATTCAGCCCATGTTGGATAATTCAGCCCATGTTGGAGTATTCAGCCCATGTTGGATAATTCAGCCCCGGTTGGAGTATTCAGCCCAGGTTGGATAATTCAGCCCATGTTGGAGTATTCAGCCCATGTTGGATAATTCAGCCCCGGTTGCAGTATTCAGCCCAGGTTGGAGAATTCAGCCCCTGTTGGATAATTCAGCCCCGGTTAGAGTATTCAGCCCGGGTTGTATAAATCAGCCCCGGTCGGATTATTCAGCCCAGGTTGGATAATTCAGCCCCGGTCGGATAATTCAGCCCCGGTCGGATAATTCAGCCCGGTTGGAGTATTCAGCACCGGTTGGATAATTCAGCCCAGGTTGGATAATTCAGCCCCGGTTGGAGTATTCAGCCCAGGATGGATAATTCAGCCCCGGTCGGATAATTCAGCCCGGTTGGAGTATTCAGCACCGGTTGGATAATTCAGCCCAGGTTGGAGAATTCAGCCCCTGTTGGAGTATTCAGCCCCGGTTAGACTATTCAGCCCCGGTTGTATAAATCAGCCCCGGTTGGAGTATTCAGCACCGGTTGGAGTACTCAGCCCCGTTTGGAGTATTCAGCCCATGTTGGAGTATTCAGCCCATAATGCATAATTCAGCCCCGGTTGCAGTATACAGCCCAGGTTGGATAATTCAGCCCATGTTGGATAATTCAGCCCATGTTGGAGTATTCAGCCCATGTTGGATAATTCAGCCCCGGTTGGAGTATTCAGCCCAGGTTGGATAATTCAGCCCATGTTGGAGTATTCAGCCCATGTTGGATAATTCAGCCCCGGTTGCAGTATTCAGCCCAAGTTGGATATTTCAGCCCATGTTGGATAATTCAGCCCCGGTTGCAGTATTCAGCCCAGGTTGGATAATTCAGCCCATGTTGGATAATTCAGCCCCGGTTGGAGTATTCAGCCCAGATGGATAATTCAGCCCAGGTTGGAGAATTCAGCCCCTGTTGGATAATTCAGCCCCGGTTAGACTATGCAGCCCCGGTTGTATAAATCAGCCCCGGTTGGAGTATTCAGCCCCGGTTGGATAATTCAGCCCCGGTTGGAGTATTCAGCCCCGGTTGGAGTATTCAGCCCCGGTTGAATAATTCAGCCCAGGTTGAATAGTTAAGCCCAGGTCGGAGTATTCAGCCCAGGTCGGATAATTCAGCACCGGTAGGGTAATTCAGCCCCGGTTTGATAATTCAGCCCTGGTTGAAGAATTCAGCCCCGGTTTGAGATTCACCCCAGGTTGGATAGTTCAGCCCCGGTCGGATAATTCAGCCCGGTTGGAGTATTCAGCACCGGTTGGATAATTCAGCCCAGGTTGGAGAATTCAGCCCCTGTTGGATAATTCAGCCCCGGTTAGAGTATTCAGCCCCGGTTGTATAAATCAGCCCCGGTTGGAGTATTCAGCCCCGGTTGGATAATTCAGCCCCGGTTGGAGTATTCAGGCCCGGTTGGAGTATTCAGCCCCGGTTGGATAATTCAGCCCCGGTTGAATAATTCAGCCCAGGTTGAATAGTTCAGCCCAGGTCAGAGGATTCAGCCCAGGTCGGATAATTCAGCACCAGTTGCGTAATTCAGCCCCGGTTTGATAATTCAGCCACGGTTGACGAATTCAGCCCCTATTTGAGATTCAATCCAGGTTGGATAATTAAACCCCGGTTGGAGTATTCAGCACCGGTTGGTAAATTCAGCCCAGGTTATAGTATTCAACCCAGGTTGGATAATTCAACCCCGGTTGGAGTATTCAGCCTAGGTTGGAGTATTCGGCCCCGGTTGGATAATTCGGCCCCGTTTGTATAATTCAGCCCCTTGTGGAGTATTCAGTCCAGGTTGAATAGTACAGCCGAGGTTGGAAAATTCAGCCCCGGTCGGATTATTCAGCCCAGGTTGGATAATTCAGCCCCGGTTGGATTATTCAGCCCCGATTGGAGAATTCAGCCCCGGTAGCATAATTCAGCCCAGGTTGGATAATTCAGCCCCAGATGGACAATACAGCACCGGTTGGAGTACTCAGCCCCGTTTGGAGTATTCAGCCCATGTTGGAGTATTCAGCCCATATTGGATAATTCAGCCCCGGTTGCAGTATACAGCCCAGGTTGGATAATTCAGCCCATGTTGGATAATTCAGCCCAGGTTGGATAATTCAGCCCATGTTGGATAATTCAGCCCCGGTTGCAGTATTCAGCCCCGGTTGGATATTTCAGCTCCGGTTGAATAATTCAGCCCAGGTTGAATAGTTCAGCCCAGGTCGGAGTATTCAGCCCAGGTCGGATAATTCAGCACCGGTTGGGTAATTCAGCCCCGGTTTGATAATTCAGTCCCGGTTGAAGAATTCAGCCCCGGTTTGAGATTCACCCCAGGTTGGATAGTTCAGCCCCGGTCGGATAATTCAGCCCGGTTGAAGTATTCAGCACCGGTTGGATAATTCAGCCCAGGTTGGAGATTTCAGCCCCTGTTGGATAATTCAGCCCCGGTTAGAGTATTCAGCCCGGGTTGTATAAATCAGCCCAGGTCGGATTATTCAGCCCAGGTTGGATAATTCAGCCCCGGTCGGATAATTCAGCCCCGGTCGGATAATTCAGCCCGGTTGGAGTATTCAGCACCGGTTGGATAATTCAGCCCAGGTTGGAGAATTCAGCCCCTGTTGGATAATTCAGCCCCGGTTAGACTATTCAGCCCCGGTTGTATAAATCTGCCCCGGTTGGAGTATTCAGCCCCGGTTAGACTATTCAGCCCCGGTTGTATAAATCAGCCCCGGTTGGAGTATTCAGCACCGGTTGGAGTACTCAGCCCCGTTTGGAGTATTCAGCCCATGTTGGAGTATTCAGCCCATAATGCATAATTCAGCCCCGGTTGCAGTATACAGCCCAGGTTGGATAATTCAGCCCATGTTGGATAATTCAGCCCATGTTGGAGTATTCAGCCCATGTTGGATAATTCAGCCCCGGTTGGAGTATTCAGCCCAGGTTGGATAATTCAGCCCATGTTGGAGTATTCAGCCCATGTTGGATAATTCAGCCCCGGTTGCAGTATTCAGCCCAAGTTGGATATTTCAGCCCATGTTGGATAATTCAGCCCCGGTTGCAGTATTCAGCCCAGGTTGGATAATTCAGCCCATGTTGGATAATTCAGCCCCGGTTGGAGTATTCAGCCCAGATGGATAATTCAGCCCAGGTTGGAGAATTCAGCCCCTGTTGGATAATTCAGCCCCGGTTGGAGTATTCAGCCCCGGTTGGAGTATTCAGCCCCGGTTGAATAATTCAGCCCAGGTTGGAGTATTCAGCCCCGGTTGGATAATTCAGCCCCGGTTGGAGTATTCAGCCCCGGTTGGAGTATTCAGCCCCGGTTGAATAATTCAGCCCAGGTTGAATAGTTAAGCCCAGGTCGGAGTATTCAGCCCAGGTCGGATAATTCAGCACCGGTAGGGTAATTCAGCCCCGGTTTGATAATTCAGCCCTGGTTGAAGAATTCAGCCCCGGTTTGAGATTCACCCCAGGTTGGATAGTTCAGCCCCGGTCGGATAATTCAGCCCGGTTGGAGTATTCAGCACCGGTTGGATAATTCAGCCCAGGTTGGAGAATTCAGCCCCTGTTGGATAATTCAGCCCCGGTTAGAGTATTCAGCCCCGGTTGTATAAATCAGCCCCGGTTGGAGTATTCAGCCCCGGTTGGATAATTCAGCCCCGGTTGGAGTATTCAGGCCCGGTTGGAGTATTCAGCCCCGGTTGGATAATTCAGCCCCGGTTGAATAATTCAGCCCAGGTTGAATAGTTCAGCCCAGGTCAGAGGATTCAGCCCAGGTCGGATAATTCAGCACCAGTTGCGTAATTCAGCCCCGGTTTGATAATTCAGCCACGGTTGACGAATTCAGCCCCTATTTGAGATTCAATCCAGGTTGGATAATTAAACCCCGGTTGGAGTATTCAGCACCGGTTGGTAAATTCAGCCCAGGTTATAGTATTCAACCCAGGTTGGATAATTCAACCCCGGTTGGAGTATTCAGCCTAGGTTGGAGTATTCGGCCCCGGTTGGATAATTCGGCCCCGTTTGTATAATTCAGCCCCTTGTGGAGTATTCAGTCCAGGTTGAATAGTACAGCCGAGGTTGGAAAATTCAGCCCCGGTCGGATTATTCAGCCCAGGTTGGATAATTCAGCCCCGGTTGGATTATTCAGCCCCGATTGGAGAATTCAGCCCCGGTAGCATAATTCAGCCCAGGTTGGATAATTCAGCCCCAGATGGACAATACAGCACCGGTTGGAGTACTCAGCCCCGTTTGGAGTATTCAGCCCATGTTGGAGTATTCAGCCCATATTGGATAATTCAGCCCCGGTTGCAGTATACAGCCCAGGTTGGATAATTCAGCCCATGTTGGATAATTCAGCCCAGGTTGGATAATTCAGCCCATGTTGGATAATTCAGCCCCGGTTGCAGTATTCAGCCCCGGTTGGATATTTCAGCTCCGGTTGAATAATTCAGCCCAGGTTGAATAGTTCAGCCCAGGTCGGAGTATTCAGCCCAGGTCGGATAATTCAGCACCGGTTGGGTAATTCAGCCCCGGTTTGATAATTCAGTCCCGGTTGAAGAATTCAGCCCCGGTTTGAGATTCACCCCAGGTTGGATAGTTCAGCCCCGGTCGGATAATTCAGCCCGGTTGAAGTATTCAGCACCGGTTGGATAATTCAGCCCAGGTTGGAGATTTCAGCCCCTGTTGGATAATTCAGCCCCGGTTAGAGTATTCAGCCCGGGTTGTATAAATCAGCCCAGGTCGGATTATTCAGCCCAGGTTGGATAATTCAGCCCCGGTCGGATAATTCAGCCCCGGTCGGATAATTCAGCCCGGTTGGAGTATTCAGCACCGGTTGGATAATTCAGCCCAGGTTGGAGAATTCAGCCCCTGTTGGATAATTCAGCCCCGGTTAGACTATTCAGCCCCGGTTGTATAAATCTGCCCCGGTTGGAGTATTAAGCACCGGTTGGATTACTCAGCCCCGTTTGGAGTATTCAGCCCATGTTGGAGTATTCAGCCCATATTGGATAATTCAGCCCATGTTGGAGTATTCAGCCCATGTTGGATATTTCAGCCCATGTTGGATAATTCAGCCCCGGTTGCAGTATTCAGCCCAGGTTGGATAATTCAGCCCATGTTGGATAATTCAGCCCCGGTTGTAGTATTCAGCCCAGGATGGATAATTCAGCCCCGGTCGGATAATTCAGCCCCGGTCGGATAATTCAGCCCGGTTGGAGTATTCAGCACCGGTTGGATAATTCAGCCCAGGTTGGAGAATTCAGCCCCTGTTGGATAATTCAGCCCCGGTTAGACTATTCAGCCCCGGTTGTATAAATCAGCCCCGGTTGGAGTATTCAGCACCGGTTGGAGTACTCAGCCCCGTTTGGAGTATTCAGCCCATGTTGGAGTATTCAGCCCATATTGGATAATTCAGCCCCGGTTGCAGTATACAGCCCAGGTTGGATAATTCAGCCCATGTTGGATAATTCAGCCCATGTTGGAGTATTCAGCCCATGTTGGATAATTCAGCCCCGGTTGGAGTATTCAGCCCAGGTTGGATAATTCAGCCCATTTTGGAGTATTCAGCCCATGTTGGATAATTCAGCCCCGGTTGCAGTATTCAGCCCAGGTTGGAAATTTCAGCCCATGTTGGATAATTCAGCCCCGGTTGCAGTATTCAGCCCAGGTTGGATAATTCAGCCCATGTTGGATAATTCAGCCCCGGTTGGAGTATTCAGCCCAGGATGGATAATTCAGCCCAGGTTGGAGAATTCAGCCCCTGTTGGATAATTCAGCCCCGGTTAGAGTATGCAGCCCCGGTTGTATAAATCAGCCCCGGTTGGAGTATTCAGCCCCGGTTGGATAATTCAGCCCCGGTTGGAGTATTCAGCCCCGGTTGGAGTATTCAGCCCCGGTTGAATAATTCAGCCCAGGTTGAATAGTTAAGCCCAGGTCGGAGTATTCAGCCCAGGTCGGATAATTCAGCACCGGTAGGGTAATTCAGCCCCGGTTTGATAATTCAGCCCTGGTTGAAGAATTCAGCCCCGGTTTGAGATTCACCCCAGGTTGGATAGTTCAGCCCCGGTCGGATAATTCAGCCCGGTTGGAGTATTCAGCACCGGTTGGATAATTCAGCCCAGGTTGGAGAATTCAGCCCCGGTTGGAGTATTCAGCACAGGTTGGATAATTCAGCCCCGGTCGGATTATTCAGCCCAGGTTGGATAATTCAGCCCCGGTCGGATAATTCAGCCCCGGTCGGATAATTCAGCCCGTTTGGAGAATTCAGCACCGGTTGGATAATTCAGCCCATGTTGGAGAATTCAGCCCCTGTTGGATAATTCAGCCCCGGTTAGACTATTCAGCCCCGGTTGTATAAATCAGCCCCGGTTGGAGTATTCAGCACCGGTTGGATAATTCAGCCCCGGTTGGAGTATTCAGCCCCGGTTGGATTATTCAGCCCCGGTTGAATAATTCAGCCCAGGTTGAATAGTTCAGCCCAGGTCGGAGTATTCAGCCCAGGTCGGATAATTCAGCACCGGTAGGGTAATTCAGCCCCGGTTTGATAATTCAGCCCCGGTTGAAGAATTCAGCCCCGGTTTGAGATTCACCCCAGGTTGGATAGTTCAGCCCCGGTCGGATAATTCAGCCCGGTTGGAGTATTCAGCACCGGTTGGATAATTCAGCCCAGGTTGGAGAATTCAGCCCCTGTTGTATAAATCAGCCCCGGTTGGAGTATTCAGCCCCTGTTGGATAATTCAGCCCCGGTTGGAGTATTCAGGCCCGGTTGGAGTATTCAGCCCCGGTTGTATAAATCAGCCCCGGTTGGAGTATTCAGCCCCGGTTGGATAATTCAGCCCCGGTTGGAGTATTCAGGCCCGGTTGGAGTAATCAGCCCCGGTTGGATAATTCAGCCCCGGTTGGAGTATTCAGCCCCGGTTGAATAATTCAGCCCAGGTTGAATAGTTCAGCCCAGGTCGGAGGATTCAGCCGAGGTCGGATAATTCAGCACCAGTTGCGTAATTCAGCCCCGGTTTGATAATTCAGCCACGGTTGACGAATTCAGCCCCGGTTTGAGATTCAATCCAGGTTGGATAGTTCAGCCCCGGTTGTATAAATCAGCCCCGGTTGGAGTATTCAGCACCGGTTGGAGTACTCAGCCCCGGTTGTAGTATTCAGCCCAGGTTGGATAATTCAGCCCATGTTGGATAATTCAGCCCCGGTTGGAGTATTCAGCCCAGGATGGATAATTCAGCCCCGGTCGGATAATTCAGCCCCGGTCGGATAATTCAGCCCGGTTGGAGTATTCAGCACCGGTTGGATAATTCAGCCCAGGTTGGAGAATTCAGCCCCTGTTGGATAATTCAGCCCCGGTTAGACTATTCAGCCCCGGTTGTATAAATCAGCCCCGGTTGGAGTATTCAGCACCGGTTGGAGTACTCAGCCCCGTTTGGAGTATTCAGCCCATGTTGGAGTATTCAGCCCATATTGGATAATTCAGCCCCGGTTGCAGTATACAGCCCAGGTTGGATAATTCAGCCCATGTTGGATAATTCAGCCCATGTTGGAGTATTCAGCCCATGTTGGATAATTCAGCCCCGGTTGGAGTATTCAGCCCAGGTTGGATAATTCAGCCCATTTTGGAGTATTCAGCCCATGTTGGATAATTCAGCCCCGGTTGCAGTATTCAGCCCAGGTTGGAAATTTCAGCCCATGTTGGATAATTCAGCCCCGGTTGCAGTATTCAGCCCAGGTTGGATAATTCAGCCCATGTTGGATAATTCAGCCCCGGTTGGAGTATTCAGCCCAGGATGGATAATTCAGCCCAGGTTGGAGAATTCAGCCCCTGTTGGATAATTCAGCCCCGGTTAGAGTATGCAGCCCCGGTTGTATAAATCAGCCCCGGTTGGAGTATTCAGCCCCGGTTGGATAATTCAGCCCCGGTTGGAGTATTCAGCCCCGGTTGGAGTATTCAGCCCCGGTTGAATAATTCAGCCCAGGTTGAATAGTTAAGCCCAGGTCGGAGTATTCAGCCCAGGTCGGATAATTCAGCACCGGTAGGGTAATTCAGCCCCGGTTTGATAATTCAGCCCTGGTTGAAGAATTCAGCCCCGGTTTGAGATTCACCCCAGGTTGGATAGTTCAGCCCCGGTCGGATAATTCAGCCCGGTTGGAGTATTCAGCACCGGTTGGATAATTCAGCCCAGGTTGGAGAATTCAGCCCCGGTTGGAGTATTCAGCACAGGTTGGATAATTCAGCCCCGGTCGGATTATTCAGCCCAGGTTGGATAATTCAGCCCCGGTCGGATAATTCAGCCCCGGTCGGATAATTCAGCCCGTTTGGAGAATTCAGCACCGGTTGGATAATTCAGCCCATGTTGGAGAATTCAGCCCCTGTTGGATAATTCAGCCCCGGTTAGACTATTCAGCCCCGGTTGTATAAATCAGCCCCGGTTGGAGTATTCAGCACCGGTTGGATAATTCAGCCCCGGTTGGAGTATTCAGCCCCGGTTGGATTATTCAGCCCCGGTTGAATAATTCAGCCCAGGTTGAATAGTTCAGCCCAGGTCGGAGTATTCAGCCCAGGTCGGATAATTCAGCACCGGTAGGGTAATTCAGCCCCGGTTTGATAATTCAGCCCCGGTTGAAGAATTCAGCCCCGGTTTGAGATTCACCCCAGGTTGGATAGTTCAGCCCCGGTCGGATAATTCAGCCCGGTTGGAGTATTCAGCACCGGTTGGATAATTCAGCCCAGGTTGGAGAATTCAGCCCCTGTTGTATAAATCAGCCCCGGTTGGAGTATTCAGCCCCGGTTGGATAATTCAGCCCCGGTTGGAGTATTCAGGCCCGGTTGGAGTATTCAGCCCCGGTTGTATAAATCAGCCCCGGTTGGAGTATTCAGCCCCGGTTGGATAATTCAGCCCCGGTTGGAGTATTCAGGCCCGGTTGGAGTAATCAGCCCCGGTTGGATAATTCAGCCCCGGTTGGAGTATTCAGCCCCGGTTGAATAATTCAGCCCAGGTTGAATAGTTCAGCCCAGGTCGGAGGATTCAGCCGAGGTCGGATAATTTAGCACCAGTTGCGTAATTCAGCCCCGGTTTGATAATTCAGCCACGGTTGACGAATTCAGCCCCGGTTTGAGATTCAATCCAGGTTGGATAGTTCAGCCCCGGTTGTATAAATCAGCCCCGGTTGGAGTATTCAGCACCGGTTGGAGTACTCAGCCCCGGTTGTAGTATTCAGCCCAGGTTGGATAATTCAGCCCATGTTGGATAATTCAGCCCCGGTTGGAGTATTCAGCCCAGGATGGATAATTCAGCCCCGGTCGGATAATTCAGCCCCGGTCGGATAATTCAGCCCGGTTGGAGTATTCAGCACCGGTTGGATAATTCAGCCCAGGTTGGAGAATTCAGCCCCGGTCGGATAATTCAGCCCCGGTTAGACTATTCAGCCCCGGTTGTATAAATCAGCCCCGGTTGGAGTATTCAGCACCGGTTGGAGTACTCAGCCCCGTTTGGAGTATTCAGCCCATGTTGGAGTATTCAGCCCATATTGGATAATTCAGCCCCGGTTGCAGTATACAGCCCAGGTTGGATAATTCAGCCCATGTTGGATAATTCAGCCCATGTTGGAGTATTCAGCCCATGTTGGATAATTCAGCCCCCGTTGGAGTATTCAGCCCAGGTTGGATAATTCAGCCCATGTTGGATAGTTCAGCCCAGGTTGGAGAATTCAGCCCCTGTTGGATAATTCAGCCTCGGTTAGAGTATTCAGCCCGGGTTGTATAAATCAGCCCCGGTCGGATTATTCAGCCCAGGTTGGATAATTCAGCCCCGGTCGGATAATTCAGCCCCGGTCGGATAATTCAGCCCGGTTGGAGTATTCAGCACCGGTTGGATAATTCAGCCCAGGTTGGAGAATTCAGCCCCTGTTGGATAATTCAGCCCCGGTTAGACTATTCAGCCCCGGTTGTATAAATCAGCCCCGGTTGGAGTAATTCAGCCCCGGTTAGACTATTCAGCCCCGGTTGTATAAATCAGCCCCGGTTGGAGTATTCAGCACCGGTTGGATAATTCAGCCCCGGTTGGAGTATTCAGCCCCGGTTGGATTATTCAGCCCCGGTTGAATAATTCAGCCCAGGTTGAATAGTTCAGCCCAGGTCGGAGTATTCAGCCCAGGTCGGATAATTCAGCACCGGTAGGGTAATTCAGCCCCGGTTTGATAATTCAGCCCCGGTTGAAGAATTCAGCCCCGGTTTGAGATTCACCCCAGGTTGGATAGTTCAGCCCCGGTCGGATAATTCAGCCCGGTTGGAGTATTCAGCACCGGTTGGATAATTCAGCCCAGGTTGGAGAATTCAGCCCCTGTTGTATAAATCAGCCCCGGTTGGAGTATTCAGCCCCGGTTGGATAATTCAGCCCCGGTTGGAGTATTCAGGCCCGGTTGGAGTATTCAGCCCCGGTTGTATAAATCAGCCCCGGTTGGAGTATTCAGCCCCGGTTGGATAATTCAGCCCCGGTTGGAGTATTCAGGCCCGGTTGGAGTAATCATTCCCGGTTGGATAATTCAGCCCCGGTTGGAGTATTCAGCCCCGGTTGAATAATTCAGCCCAGGTTGAATAGTTCAGCCCAGGTCGGAGGATTCAGCCGAGGTCGGATAATTCAGCACCAGTTGCGTAATTCAGCCCCGGTTTGATAATTCAGCCACGGTTGACGAATTCAGCCCCGGTTTGAGATTCAATCCAGGTTGGATAGTTCAGCCCCGGTTGTATAAATCAGCCCCGGTTGGAGTATTCAGCACCGGTTGGAGTACTCAGCCCAGGTTGGATAATTCAGCCCATGTTGGATAATTCAGCCTCGGTTGGAGTATTCAGCCCAGGATGGATTATTCAGCCCCGGTCGGATAATTCAGCCCCGGTCGGATAATTCAGCCCGGTTGGAGTATTCAGCACCGGTTGGATAATTCAGCCCAGGTTGGAGAATTCAGCCCCTGTTGGATAATTCAGCCCCGGTTAGACTATTCAGCCCCGGTTGTATAAATCAGCCCCGGTTGGAGTATTCAGCACCGGTTGGAGTACTCAGCCCCGTTTGGAGTATTCAGCCCATGTTGGAGTATTCAGCCCATATTGGATAATTCAGCCCCGGTTGCAGTATACAGCCCAGGTTGGATAATTCAGCCCATGTTGGATAATTCAGCCCATGTTGGAGTATTCAGCCCATGTTGGATAATTCAGCCCCGGTTGGAGTATTCAGCCCGGGTTGGATAATTCAGCCCATGTTGGAGTATTCAGCCCATGTTGGATAATTCAGCCCCGGTTGCAGTATTCAGCCCAGGTTGGAGAATTCAGCCCCTGTTGGATAATTCAGCCCCGGTTAGAGTATTCAGCCCGGGTTGTATAAATCAGCCCCGGTCGGATTATTCAGCCCAGGTTGGATAATTCAGCCCCGGTCGGATAATTCAGCCCCGGTCGGATAATTCAGCCCGGTTGGAGTATTCAGCACCGGTTGGATAATTCAGCCCAGGTTGGAGAATTCAGCCCCTGTTGGATAATTCAGCCCCGGTTAGACTATTCAGCCCCGGTTGTATAAATCAGCCCCGGTTGGAGTATTCAGCACCGGTTGGAGTACTCAGCCCCGTTTGGAGTATTCAGCCCATGTTGGAGTATTCAGCCCATATTGGATAATTCAGCCCATGTTGGAGTATTCAGCCCATGTTGGATATTTCAGCCCATGTTGGATAATTCAGCCCCGGTTGCAGTATTCAGCCCAGGTTGGATAATTCAGCCCATGTTGGATAATTCAGCCCCGGTTGGAGTATTCAGCCCAGGATGGATAATTCAGCCCCGGTCGCATATTTCAGCCCCGGTCGGATAATTCAGCCCGGTTGGAGTATTCAGCACCGGTTGGATAATTCAGCCCAGGTTGGAGAATTCAGCCCCTGTTGGATAATTCAGCCCCGGTTAGACTATTCAGCCCCGGTTGTATAAATCAGCCCCGGTTGGAGTATTCAGCACCGGTTGGAGTACTCAGCCCCGTTTGGAGAATTCAGCCCATGTTGGAGTATTCAGCCCATATTGGATAATTCAGCCCCGGTTGCAGTATACAGCCCTAGTTGGATAATTCAGCCCATGTTGGACAATTCAGCCCATGTTGGAGTATTCAGCCCATGTTGGATAATTCAGCCCCGGTTGGAGTATTCAGCCCAGGTTGGATAATTCAGCCCATGTTGGAGTATTCAGCCAATGTTGGATAATTCAGCCCCGGTTGCAGTATTCAGCCCAGGTTGGATATTTCAGCCCATGTTGGATAATTCAGCCCCGGTTGCAGTATTCAGCCCAGGTTGGATAATTCAGCCCATGTTGGATAATTCAGCCCCGGTTGGAGTATTCAGCCCAGGATGGATAATTCAGCCCAGGTTGGAGAATTCAGCCCCTGTTGGATAATTCAGCCCCGGTTAGAGTATGCAGCCCCGGTTGTATAAATCAGCCCCGGTTGGAGTATTCAGCCCCGGTTGGATAATTCAGCCCCGGTTGGAGTATTCAGCCCCGGTTGGAGTATTCAGCCCCGGTTGAATAATTCAGCCCAGGTTGAATAGTTAAGCCCAGGTCGGAGTATTCAGCCCAGGTCGGATAATTCAGCACCGGTAGGGTAATTCAGCCCCGGTTTGATAATTCAGCCCCGGTTGAAGAATTCAGCCCCGGTTTGAGATTCACCCCAGGTTGGATAGTTCAGCCCCGGTCGGATAATTCAGCCCGGTTGGAGTATTCAGCCCAGGTTGGATAATTCAGCCCCGGTTGGATTATTCAGCCCCGATTGGAGAATTCAGCCCCGGTAGCATAATTCAGCCCAGGTTGGATAATTCAGCCCCAGATGGACAATTCAGCACCGGTTGGAGTACTCAGCCCCGTTTGGAGTATTCAGCCCATGTTGGAGTATTCAGCCCATATTGGATAATTCAGCCCCGGTTACAGTATATTGCCCAGGTTGGATAATTCAGCCCATGTTGGATAATTCAGCCCAGGTTGGATAATTCAGCCCATGTTGGATAATTCAGCCCCGGTTGCAGTATTCAGCCCCGGTTGGATATTTCAGCCCCGGTTGAATAATTCAGCCCAGGTTGAATAGTTCAGCCCAGGTCGGAGTATTCAGCCCAGGTCGGATAATTCAGCACCGGTTGGGTAATTCAGCCCAGGTTGGAGAATTCAGCCCCTGTTGGATAATTCAGCCCCGGTTAGAGTATTCAGCCCCGGTTGTATAAATCAGCCCCGGTTGGAGTATTCAGCACCGGTTGGAGTACTCAGCCCCGTTTGGAGTATTCAGCCCATGTTAGAGTATTCAGCCCATATTGGATAATTCAGCCCATGTTGGAGTATTCAGCCCATGTTGGATATTTCAGCCCATGTTGGATAATTAAGCCCCGGTTGCAGTATTCAGCCCCTGTTGGATAATTCAGCCCCGGTTAGACTATTCAGCCCCGGTTGTATAAATCAGCCCCGGTTGGAGTATTCAGCACCGGTTGGAGTACTCAGCCCCGTTTGGAGAATTCAGCCCATGTTGGAGTATTCAGCCCATATTGGATAATTCAGCCCCGGTTGCAGTATACAGCCCAGGTTGGATAATTCAGCCCATGTTGGATAATTCAGCCCATGTTGGAGTATTCAGCCCATGTTGGATAATTCAGCCCCGGTTGGAGTATTCAGCCCAGGTTGGATAATTCAGCCCATGTTGGAGTATTCAGCCCATGTTGGATAATTCAGCCCCGGTTGCAGTATTCAGCCCAGGTTGGATATTTCAGCCCATGTTGGATAATTCAGCCCCGGTTGCAGTATTCAGCCCAGGTTGGATAATTCAGCCCATGTTGGATAATTCAGCCCCGGTTGGAGTATTCAGCCCAGGATGGATAATTCAGCCCAGGTTGGAGAATTCAGCCCCTGTTGGATAATTCAGCCCCGGTTAGAGTATGCAGCCCCGGTTGTATAAATCAGCCCCGGTTGGAGTATTCAGCCCAGGATGGATAATTCAGCCCATGTTGGAGTATTCAGCCCATATTGGATAATTCAGCCCCGGTTGCAGTATACAGCCCAGGTTGGATAATTCAGCCCATGTTGGATAATTCAGCCCATGTTGGAGTATTCAGCCCATGTTGGATAATTCAGCCCCGGTTGGAGTATTCAGCCCTGGTTGGATAATTCAGCCCATGTTGGAGTATTCAGCCCATGTTGGATAATTCAGCCCCGGTTGCAGTATTCAGCCCAGGTTGGAGAATTCAGCCCCTGTTGGATAATTCAGCCCCGGTTAGAGTATTCAGCCCGGGTTGTATAAATCAGCCCCGGTCGGATTATTCAGCCCAGGTTGGATAATTCAGCCCCGGTCGGATAATTCAGCCCGGTTGGAGTATTCAGCACGGGTTGGATAATTCAGCCCAGGTTGGAGAATTCAGCCCCTGTTGGATAATTCAGCCCCGGTTAGACTATTCAGCCCCGGTTGTATAAATCAGCCCCGGTTGGAGTATTCAGCACCGGTTGGAGTACTCAGCCCCGTTTGGAGTATTCAGCCCATGTTGGAGTATTCAGCCCATATTGGATAATTCAGCCCATGTTGGAGTATTCAGCCCATGTTGGATATTTCAGCCCATGTTGGATAATTCAGCCCCGGTTGCAGTATTCAGCCCAGGTTGGATAATTCAGCCCATGTTGGATAATTCAGCCCCGGTTGGAGTATTCAGCCCAGGATGGATAATTCAGCCCCGGTCGCATATTTCAGCCCCGGTCGGATAATTCAGCCCGGTTGGAGTATTCAGCACCGGTTGGATAATTCAGCCCAGGTTGGAGAATTCAGCCCCTGTTGGATAATTCAGCCCCGGTTAGACTATTCAGCCCCGGTTGTATAAATCAGCCCCGGTTGGAGTATTCAGCACCGGTTGGAGTACTCAGCCCCGTTTGGAGAATTCAGCCCATGTTGGAGTATTCAGCCCATATTGGATAATTCAGCCCCGGTTGCAGTATACAGCCCTAGTTGGATAATTCAGCCCATGTTGGACAATTCAGCCCATGTTGGAGTATTCAGCCCATGTTGGATAATTCAGCCCCGGTTGGAGTATTCAGCCCAGGTTGGATAATTCAGCCCATGTTGGAGTATTCAGCCAATGTTGGATAATTCAGCCCCGGTTGCAGTATTCAGCCCAGGTTGGATATTTCAGCCCATGTTGGATAATTCAGCCCCGGTTGCAGTATTCAGCCCAGGTTGGATAATTCAGCCCATGTTGGATAATTCAGCCCCGGTTGGAGTATTCAGCCCAGGATGGATAATTCAGCCCAGGTTGGAGAATTCAGCCCCTGTTGGATAATTCAGCCCCGGTTAGAGTATGCAGCCCCGGTTGTATAAATCAGCCCCGGTTGGAGTATTCAGCCCCGGTTGGATAATTCAGCCCCGGTTGGAGTATTCAGCCCCGGTTGGAGTATTCAGCCCCGGTTGAATAATTCAGCCCAGGTTGAATAGTTAAGCCCAGGTCGGAGTATTCAGCCCAGGTCGGATAATTCAGCACCGGTAGGGTAATTCAGCCCCGGTTTGATAATTCAGCCCCGGTTGAAGAATTCAGCCCCGGTTTGAGATTCACCCCAGGTTGGATAGTTCAGCCCCTGTCGGATAATTCAGCCCGGTTGGAGTATTCAGCCCAGGTTGGATAATTCAGCCCCGGTTGGATTATTCAGCCCCGATTGGAGAATTCAGCCCCGGTAGCATAATTCAGCCCAGGTTGGATAATTCAGCCCCAGATGGACAATTCAGCACCGGTTGGAGTACTCAGCCCCGTTTGGAGTATTCAGCCCATGTTGGAGTATTCAGCCTATATTGGATAATTCAGCCCCGGTTGCAGTATATTGCCCAGGTTGGATAATTCAGCCCATGTTGGATAATTCAGCCCAGGTTGGATAATTCAGCCCATGTTGGATAATTCAGCCCCGGTTGCAGTATTCAGCCCCGGTTGGATATTTCAGCCCCGGTTGAATAATTCAGCCCAGGTTGAATAGTTCAGCCCAGGTCGGAGTATTCAGCCCAGGTCGGATAATTCAGCACCGGTTGGGTAATTCAGCCCAGGTTGGAGAATTCAGCCCCTGTTGGATAATTCAGCCCCGGTTAGAGTATTCAGCCCCGGTTGTATAAATCAGCCCCGGTTGGAGTATTCAGCACCGGTTGGAGTACTCAGCCCCGTTTGGAGTATTCAGCCCATGTTAGAGTATTCAGCCCATATTGGATAATTCAGCCCATGTTGGAGTATTCAGCCCATGTTGGATATTTCAGCCCATGTTGGATAATTCAGCCCCGGTTGCAGTATTCAGCCCAGGTTGGATAATTCAGCCCATGTTGGATAATTCAGCCCCGGTTAGACTATTCAGCCCCGGTTGTATAAATCAGCCCCGGTTGGAGTATTCAGCACCGGTTGGAGTACTCAGCCCCGTTTGGAGAATTCAGCCCATGTTGGAGTATTCAGCCCATATTGGATAATTCAGCCCCGGTTGCAGTATACAGCCCAGGTTGGATAATTCAGCCCATGTTGGATAATTCAGCCCATGTTGGAGTATTCAGCCCATGTTGGATAATTCAGCCCCGGTTGGAGTATTCAGCCCAGGTTGGATAATTCAGCCCATGTTGGAGTATTCAGCCCATGTTGGATAATTCAGCCCCGGTTGCAGTATTCAGCCCAGGTTGGATATTTCAGCCCATGTTGGATAATTCAGCCCCGGTTGCAGTATTCAGCCCAGGTTGGATAATTCAGCCCATGTTGGATAATTCAGCCCCGGTTGGAGTATTCAGCCCAGGATGGATAATTCAGCCCAGGTTGGAGAATTCAGCCCCTGTTGGATAATTCAGCCCCGGTTAGAGTATGCAGCCCCGGTTGTATAAATCAGCCCCGGTTGGAGTATTCAGCCCCGGTTGGATAATTCAGCCCCGGTTGGAGTATTCAGCCCCGGTTGGAGTATTCAGCCCCGGTTGAATAATTCAGCCCAGGTTGAATAGTTAAGCCCAGGTCGGAGTATTCAGCCCAGGTCGGATAATTCAGCACCGGTAGGGTAATTCAGCCCCGGTTTGATAATTCAGCCCCGGTTGAAGAATTCAGCCCCGGTTTGAGATTCACCCCAGGTTGGATAGTTCAGCCCCGGTCGGATAATTCAGCCCGGTTGGAGTATTCAGCACCGGTTGGATAATTCAGCCCAGGTTGGAGAATTCAGCCCCGGTTGGAGTATTCAGCACAGGTTGGATAATTCAGCCCCGGTCGGATTATTCAGCCCAGGTTGGATAATTCAGCCCCGGTCGGATAATTCAGCCCTGGTCGGATAATTCAGCCCGTTTGGAGAATTCAGCACCGGTTGGATAATTCAGCCCATGTTGGAGAATTCAGCCCCTGTTGGATAATTCAGCCCCGGTTAGACTATTCAGCCCCGGTTGTATAAATCAGCCCCGGTTGGAGTATTCAGCACCGGTTGGATAATTCAGCCCCGGTTGGAGTATTCAGCCCCGGTTGGATTATTCAGCCCCGGTTGAATGATTCAGCCCAGGTTGAAAAGTTCAGCCCAGGTCGGAGTATTCAGCCCAGGTCGGATAATTCAGCACCGGTAGGGTAATTCAGCCCCGGTTTGATAATTCAGCCCCGGTTGAAGAATTCAGCCCCGGTTTGAGATTCACCCCAGGTTGGATAGTTCAGCCCCGGTCGGATAATTCAGCCCGGTTGGAGTATTCAGCACCGGTTGGATAATTCAGCCCAGGTTGGAGAATTCAGCCCCTGTTGTATAAATCAGCCCCGGTTAGAGTATTCAGCCCCGGTTGTATAAATCAGCCCCGGTTGGAGTATTCAGCACCGGTTGGAGTACTCAGCCCCGTTTGGAGTATTCAGCCCATGTTAGAGTATTCAGCCCATATTGGATAATTCAGCCCATGTTGGAGTATTCAGCCCCGGTTGGATAATTCAGCCCCGGTTGGAGTATTCAGGCCCGGTTGGAGTATTCAGCCCCGGTTGTATAAATCAGCCCCGGTTGGAGTATTCAGCCCCGGTTGGATAATTCAGCCCCGGTTGGAGTATTCAGGCCCGGTTGGAGTATTCAGCCCCGGTTGGATAATTCAGCCCCGGTTGGAGTATTCAGCCCCGGTTGAATAATTCAGCCCAGGTTGAATAATTCAGCCCAGGTTGAATAGTTCAGCCCAGGTCGGAGGATTCAGCCGAGGTCGGATAATTCAGCACCAGTTGCGTAATTCAGCCCCGGTTAGATAATTCAGCCACGGTTGACGAATTCAGCCCCGGTTTGAGATTCAATCCAGGTTGGATAGTTCAGCCCCGGTTGGATAATTCAGCCACGGTTTGATAATTCAGCCCCGGTTGAAGAATTCAGCCCCGGTTTGAGATTCACCCCAGGTTGGATAATTCAACCCCGGTTGGAGTATTCAGCACCGGTTGGTAAATTCAGCCCAGGTTATAGTATTCAACCCAGGTTGGATAATTCAACCCCGGTTGGAGTATTCAGCCTAGGTTGGAGTATTCGGCCCCGGTTGGATAATTCGGCCCCGTTTGTATAATTCAGCCCCTTTTGGAGTATTCAGTCCAGGTTGAATAGTACAGCCGAGGTTGGAAAATTCAGCCCCGGTCGGATTATTCAGCCCAGGTTGGATAATTCAGCCCCGGTTGGATTATTCAGCCCCGATTGGAGAATTCAGCCCCGGTAGCATAATTCAGCCCAGGTTGGATAATTCAGCCCCAGATGGACAATTCAGCACCGGTTGGAGTACTCAGCCCCGTTTGGAGTATTCAGCCCATGTTGGAGTATTCAGCCCATATTGGATAATTCAGCCCCGGTTGCAGTATACAGCCCAGGTTGGATAATTCAGCCCATGTTGGATAATTCAGCCCAGGTTGGATAATTCAGCCCATGTTGGATAATTCAGCCCCGGTTGCAGTATTCAGCCCCGGTTGGATATTTCAGCCCCGGTTGAATAATTCAGCCCAGGTTGAATAGTTCAGCCCAGGTCGGAGTATTCAGCCCAGGTCGGATAATTCAGCACCGGTTGGGTAATTCAGCCCAGGTTGGAGAATTCAGCCCCTGTTGGATAATTCAGCCCCGGTTAGAGTATTCATCCCCGGTTGTATAAATCAGCTCCGGTTGGAGTATTCAGCACCGGTTGGAGTACTCAGCCCCGTTTGGAGTATTCAGCCCAAGTTAGAGTATTCAGCCCATATTGGATAATTCAGCCCATGTTGGAGTATTCAGCCCATGTTGGATATTTCAGCCCATGTTGGATAATTCAGCCCCGGTTGCAGTATTCAGCCCAGGTTGGATAATTCAGCCCATGTTGGAAAATTCAGCCCCGGTCGGATTATTCAGCCCAGGTTGGATAATTCAGCCCCGGTTGGATTATTCAGCCCCGATTGGAGAATTCAGCCCCGGTAGCATAATTCAGCCCAGGTTGGATAATTCAGCCCCAGATGGACAATTCAGCACCGGTTGGAGTACTCAGCCCCGTTTGGAGTATTCAGCCCATGTTGGAGTATTCAGCCCATATTGGATAATTCAGCCCCGGTTGCAGTATACAGCCCAGGTTGGATAATTCAGCCCATGTTGGATAATTCAGCCCAGGTTGGATAATTCAGCCAATGTTGGATAATTCAGCCCCGGTTGCAGTATTCAGCCCCGGTTGGATATTTCAGCCCCGGTTGAATAATTCAGCCCAGGTTGAATAGTTCAGCCCAGGTCGGAGTATTCAGCCCAGGTCGGATAATTCAGCACCGGTTGGGTAATTCAGCCCAGGTTGGAGAATTCAGCCCCTGTTGGATAATTCAGCCCCGGTTAGAGTATTCATCCCCGGTTGTATAAATCAGCTCCGGTTGGAGTATTCAGCACCGGTTGGAGTACTCAGCCCCGTTTGGAGTATTCAGCCCATGTTAGAGTATTCAGCCCATATTGGATAATTCAGCCCATGTTGGAGTATTCAGCCCATGTTGGATATTTCAGCCCATGTTGGATAATTCAGCCCCGGTTGCAGTATTCAGCCCAGGTTGGATAATTCAGCCCATGTTGGATAATTCAGCCCCGGTTGGAGTATTCAGCCCAGGATGGATAATTCAGCCCCGGTCGGATAATTCAGCCCCGGTCGGAAAATTCAGCCCGGTTGGAGTATTCAGCACCGGTTGGATAATTCAGCCCAGGTTGGAGAATTCAGCCCCTGTTGGATAATTCAGCCCCGGTTAGACTATTCAGCCCCGGTTGTATAAATCAGCCCCGGTTGGAGTATTCAGCACCGGTTGGAGTACTCAGCCCCGTTTGGCGTATTCAGCCCATGTTGGACAATTCAGCCCATATTGGATAATTCAGCCCCGGTTGCAGTATACAGCCCAGGTTGGATAATTCAGCCCATGTTGGATAATTCAGCCCCGGTCGGATTATTCAGCCCAGGTTGGATAATTCAGCCCCGGTTGGATAATTCAGCCCCGGTCGGATAATTCAGCCCGTTTGGAGAATTCAGGACCGGTTGGATAATTCAGCCCATGTTGGAGAATTCAGCCCCTGTTGGATAATTCAGCCCCGGTTAGACTATTCAGCCCCGGTTGTATAAATCAGCCCCGGTTGGAGTATTCAGCACCGGTTGGATAATTCAGCCCCGGTTGGAGTATTCAGCCCCGGTTGGAGTATTCAGCCCCGGTTGAATAATTCAGCCCAGGTTGAATAGTTCAGCCCAGGACGGAGTATTCAGCCCAGGTCGGATAATTCAGCACCGGTAGGGTAATTCAGCCCCGGTTTGATAATTCAGCCCCGGTTGAAGAATTCAGCCCTGGTTTGAGATTCACCCCAGGTTGGATAGTTCAGCCCCGGTCGGATAATTCAGCCCGGTTGGAGTATTCAGCACCGGTTGGATAATTCAGCCCAGGTTGGAGAATTCAGCCCCTGTTGTATAAATCAGCCCCGGTTGGAGTATTCAGCCCCGGTTGGATAATTCAGCCCCGGTTGGAGTATTCAGGCCCGGTTGGAGTATTCAGCCCCGGTTGTATAAATCAGCCCCGGTTGGAGTATTCAGCCCCGGTTGGATAATTCAGCCCCGGTTGGAGTATTCAGGCCCGGTTGGAGTAATCAGCCCCGGTTGGATAATTCAGCCCCGGTTGGAGTATTCAGCCCCGGTTGAATAATTCAGCCCAGGTTGAATAGTTCAGCCCAGGTCGGAGGATTCAGCCGAGGTCGGATAATTCAGCACCAGTTGCGTAATTCAGCCCCGGTTTGATAATTCAGCCACGGTTGACGAATTCAGCCCCGGTTTGAGATTCAATCCAGGTTGGATAGTTCAGCCCCGGTTGTATAAATCAGCCCCGGTTGGAGAATTCAGCCCCTGTTGGATAATTCAGCCCCGGTTAGAGTATTCAGCCCCGGTTGTATAAATCAGCCCCGGTTGGAGTATTCAGCACCGGTTGGAGTACTCAGCCCCGTTTGGAGAATTCAGCCCATGTTGGAGTATTCAGCCCATATTGGATAATTCAGCCCCGGTTGCAGTATACAGCCCAGGTTGGATAATTCAGCCCATGTTGGATAATTCAGCCCATGTTGGAGTATTCAGCCCATGTTGGATAATTCAGCCCCGGTTGGAGTATTCAGCCCAGGTTGGATAATTCAGCCCATGTTGGAGTATTCAGCCCATGTTGGATAATTCAGCCCCGGTTGCAGTATTCAGCCCAGGTTGGATATTTCAGCCCATGTTGGATAATTCAGCCCCGGTTGCAGTATTCAGCCCAGGTTGGATAATTCAGCCCATGTTGGATAATTCAGCCCCGGTTGGAGTATTCAGCCCAGGATGGATAATTCAGCCCAGGTTGGAGAATTCAGCCCCTGTTGGATAATTCAGCCCCGGTTAGAGTATGCAGCCCCGGTTGTATAAATCAGCCCCGGTTGGAGTATTCAGCCCCGGTTGGATAATTCAGCCCCGGTTGGAGTATTCAGCCCCGGTTGGAGTATTCAGCCCCGGTTGAATAATTCAGCCCAGGTTGAATAGTTAAGCCCAGGTCGGAGTATTCAGCCCAGGTCGGATAATTCAGCACCGGTAGGGTAATTCAGCCCCGGTTTGATAATTCAGCCCCGGTTGAAGAATTCAGCCCCGGTTTGAGATTCACCCCAGGTTGGATAGTTCAGCCCCGGTCGGATAATTCAGCCCGGTTGGAGTATTCAGCACAGGTTGGATAATTCAGCCCCGGTTGGATTATTCAGCCCAGGTTGGATAATTCAGCCCCGGTCGGATAATTCAGCCCTGGTCGGATAATTCAGCCCGTTTGGAGAATTCAGCACCGGTTGGATAATTCAGCCCATGTTGGAGAATTCAGCCCCTGTTGGATAATTCAGCCCCGGTTAGACTATTCAGCCCCGGTTGTATAAATCAGCCCCGGTTGGAGTATTCAGCACCGGTTGGATAATTCAGCCCCGGTTGGAGTATTCAGCCCCGGTTGGATTATTCAGCCCTGGTTGAATGATTCAGCCCAGGTTGAATAGTTCAGCCCAGGTCGGAGTATTCAGCCCAGGTCGGATAATTCAGCACCGGTAGGGTAATTCAGCCCCGGTTTGATAATTCAGCCCCGGTTGAAGAATTCAGCCCCGGTTTGAGATTCACCCCAGGTTGGATAGTTCAGCCCCGGTCGGATAATTCAGCCCGGTTGGAGTATTCAGCACCGGTTGGATAATTCAGCCCAGGTTGGAGAATTCAGCCCCTGTTGTATAAATCAGCCCCGGTTGGAGTATTCAGCCCCGGTTGGATAATTCAGCCCCGGTTGGAGTATTCAGGCCCGGTTGGAGTATTCAGCCCCGGTTGTATAAATCAGCCCCGGTTGGAGTATTCAGCCCCGGTTGGATAATTCAGCCCCGGTTGGAGTATTCAGGCCCGGTTGGAGTATTCAGCCCCGGTTGGATAATTCAGCCCCGGTTGGAGTATTCAGCCCCGGTTGAATAATTCAGCCCAGGTTGAATAATTCAGCCCAGGTTGAATAGTTCAGCCCAGGTCGGAGGATTCAGCCGAGGTCGGATAATTCAGCACCAGTTGCGTAATTCAGCGCCGGTTTGATAATTCAGCCACGGTTGACGAATTCAGCCCCGGTTTGAGATTCAATCCAGGTTGGATAGTTCAGCCCCGGTTGGATAATTCAGCCACGGTTTGATAATTCAGCCCCGGTTGAAGAATTCAGCCCCGGTTTGAGATTCACCCCAGGTTGGATAATTCAACCCCGGTTGGAGTATTCAGCACCGGTTGGTAAATTCAGCCCAGGTTATAGTATTCAACCCAGGTTGGATAATTCAACCCAGGTTGGAGTATTCAGCCTAGGTTGGAGTATTCGGCCCCGGTTGGATAATTCGGCCCCGTTTGTATAATTCAGCCCCTTTTGGAGTATTCAGTCCAGGTTGAATAGTACAGCCGAGGTTGGAAAATTCAGCCCCGGTCGGATTATTCAGCCCAGGTTGGATAATTCAGCCCCGGTTGGATTATTCAGCCCCGATTGGAGTATTCAGCACCGGTTGGATAATTCAGCCCAGGTTGGAGAATTCAGCCCCTGTTGGATAATTCAGCCCCGGTTAGACTATTCAGCCCCGGTTGTATAAATCAGCCCCGGTTGGAGTATTCAGCACCGGTTGGAGTACTCAGCCCCGTTTGGAGTATTCAGCCCATGTTGGACAATTCAGCCCATATTGGATAATTCAGCCCCGGTTGCAGTATACAGCCCAGGTTGGATAATTCAGCCCATGTTGGATAATTCAGCCCCGGTCGGATTATTCAGCCCAGGTTGGATAATTCAGCCCCGGTCGGATAATTCAGCCCCGGTCGGATAATTCAGCCCGCTTGGAGAATTCAGCACCGGTTGGATAATTCAGCCCATGTTGGAGAATTCAGCCCCTGTTGGATAATTCAGCCCCGGTTAGACTATTCAGCCCCGGTTGTATAAATCAGCCCCGGTTGGAGTATTCAGCACCGGTTGGATAATTCAGCCCCGGTTGGAGTATTCAGCCCCGGTTGGATTATTCAGCCCCGGTTGAATTTTTCAGCCCAGGTTGAATAGTTCAGCCCAGGTCGGAGTATTCAGCCCAGGTCGGATAATTCAGCACCGGTAGGGTAATTCAGCCCCGGTTTGATAATTCAGCCCCGGTTGAAGAATTCAGCCCCGGTTTGAGATTCACCCCAGGTTGGATAGTTCAGCCCCGGTCGGATAATTCAGCCCGGTTGGATAATTCAGCCCAGGTTGGAGAATTCAGCCCCTGTTGTATAAATCAGCCCCGGTTGGAGTATTCAGCCCCGGTTGGATAATTCAGCCCCGGTTGGAGTATTCAGGCCCGGTTGGAGTATTCAGCCCCGGTTGTATAAATCAGCCCCGGTTGGAGTATTCAGCTCCGGTTGGATAATTCAGCCCCGTGTGGAGTATTCAGCCAAGGTTCAATAGTACAGCCGAGGTTGGATAATTCAGCCCCGGTCGGATTATTCAGCCCAGGTTGGATAATTCAGCCCCGGTCGGATAATTCAGCCCCGGTCGGATAATTCAGCCCGGTTGGAGTATTCAGCACCGGGTGGGTAATGCAGCCCAGGTTGGAGAATTCAGCCCCGGTTGAATAATTCAGCCCAGGTTGAATAGTTCAGCCCAGGTTGGAGTATTCAGCCCAGGTCGGATAATTCAGCACCGGTAGGGTAATTCAGCCCCGGTTTGATAATTCAGCCCCGGTTGAAGAATTCAGCCCCGGTTTGAGATTCACCCCAGGTTGGATAGTTCAGCCCCGGTCGGATAATTCAGCCCGGTTGGAGTATTCAGCACCGGTTGGATAATTCAGCCCAGGTTGGAGAATTCAGCCCCTGTTGGATAATTCAGCCCCGGTTAGACTATTCAGCCCCGGTTGTATAAATCAGCCCCGGTTGGAGTATTCAGCACCGGTTGGAGTACTCAGCCCCGTTTGGAGTATTCAGCCCATGTTGGACAATTCAGCCCATATTGGATAATTCAGCCCCGGTTGCAGTATACAGCCCAGGTTGGATAATTCAGCCCATGTTGGATAATTCAGCCCCGGTCGGATTATTCAGCTCAGGTTGGATAATTCAGCCCCGGTCGGATAATTCAGCCCCGGTCGGATAATTCAGCCCGCTTGGAGAATTCAGCACCGGTTGGATAATTCAGCCCATGTTGGATAATTCAGCCCCTGTTGGATAATTCAGCCCCGGTTAGACTATTCAGCCCCGGTTGTATAAATCAGCCCCGGTTGGAGTATTCAGCACCGGTTGGATAATTCAGCCCCGGTTGGAGTATTCAGCCCCGGTTGGATTATTCAGCCCCGGTTGAATTTTTCAGCCCAGGTTGAATAGTTCAGCCCAGGTCGGAGTATTCAGCCCAGGTCGGATAATTCAGCACCGGTAGGGTAATTCAGCCCCGGTTTGATAATTCAGCCCCGGTTGAAGAATTCAGCCCCGGTTTGAGATTCACCCCAGGTTGGATAGTTCAGCCCCGGTCGGATAATTCAGCCCGGTTGGAGTATTCAGCACCGGTTGGATAATTCAGCCCAGGTTGGAGAATTCAGCCCCTGTTGGATAATTCAGCCCCGGTTAGACTATTCAGCCCCGGTTGTATAAATCAGCCCCGGTTGGAGTATTCAGCACCGGTTGGAGTACTCAGCCCCGTTTGGAGTATTCAGCCCATGTTGGACAATTCAGCCCATATTGGATAATTCAGCCCCGGTTGCAGTATACAGCCCAGGTTGGATAATTCAGCCCCGGTTGGAGTATTCAGGCCCGGTTGGAGTATTCAGCCCCGGTTGTATAAATCAGCCCCGGTTGGAGTATTCAGCTCCGGTTGGATAATTCAGCCCCGTTTGGAGTATTCAGCCCATGTTGGACAATTCAGCCCATATTGGATAATTCAGCCCCAGTTGCAGTATACAGCCCAGGTTGGATAATTCAGCCCATGTTGGATAATTCAGCCCATGTTGGAGTATTCAGCCCATGTTGGATAATTCAGCCCATGTTGGATAATTCAGCCCCGGTTGGAGTATTCAGCCCAGGTTGTATAAATCAGCCCCGGTTGGAGTATTCAGCCCCGGTTGGATAATTCAGCCCCGGTTGGAGTATTCAGGCCCGGTTGGAGTATTCAGCCCCGGTTGTATAAATCAGCCCCGGTTGGAGTATTCAGCCCCGGTTGGATAATTCAGCCCCGGTTGGAGTATTCAGGCCCGGTTGGAGTATTCAGCCCCGGTTGGATAATTCAATCCCGGTTGGAGTATTCAGCCCCGGTTGAATAATTCAGCCCAGGTTGAATAGTTCAGCCCAGGTCGGAGGATTCAGCCGAGGTCGGATAATTCAGCACCAGTTGCGTAATTCAGCCCCGGTTTGATAATTCAGCCACGGTTGACGAATTCAGCCCCGGTTTGAGATTCAATCCAGGTTGGATAGTTCAGCCCCGGTTGGATAATTCAGCCACGGTTTGATAATTCAGCCCCGGTTGAAGAATTCAGCCCCGGTTTGAGATTCACCCCAGGTTGGATAATTCAACCCCGGTTGGAGTATTCAGCACCGGTTGGTAAATTCAGCCCAGGTTATAGTATTCAACCCAGGTTGGATAATTCAACCCCGGTTGGAGTATTCAGCCTAGGTTGGAGTATTCGGCCCCGGTTGGATAATTCTGCCCCGATGGTATAATTCAGCCCCTTTTGGAGTATTCAGTCCAGGTTGAATAGTACAGCCGAGGTTGGAAAATTCAGCCCCGGTCAGATTATTCTGCCCAGGTTGGATAATTCAGCCCCGGTTGGATTATTCAGCCCCGATTGGAGAATTCAGCCCCGGTAGCATAATTCAGCCCAGGTTGGATAATTCAGCCCCAGATGGACAATTCAGCACGGGTTGGAGTACTCAGCCCCGTTTGGAGTATTCAGCCCATGTTGGAGTATTCAGCCCATATTGGATAATTCAGCCCCGGTTGCAGTATACAGCCCAGGTTGGATAATTCAGCCCATGTTGGATAATTCAGCCCAGGTTGGATAATTCAGCCCATGTTGGATAATTCAGCCCCGGTTGGATATTTCAGCCCCGGTTGAATAATTCAGCCCAGGTTGAATAGTTCAGCCCAGGTCGGAGTATTCAGCCCAGGTCGGATAATTCAGCACCGGTAGGGTAATTCAGCCCCGGTTTGATAATTCAGCCCCGGTTGGAGAATTCAGCCCCGGTTTGAGATTCACCCCAGGTTGGATAGTTCAGCCCGGGTCGGATAATTCAGCCCGGTTGGAGTATTCAGCACCGGTTGGATAATTCAGCCCAGGTTGGATAATTCAGCCCCTGTTGGATAATTCAGCCCCGGTTAGAGTATTCAGCCCCGGTTGTATAAATCGGCCCCGGTTGGAGTATTCAGCACCGGTTGGAGTACTCAGCCCCGTTTGGAGTATTCAGCCCATGTTGGAGTATTCAGCCCATATTGGATAATTCAGCCCCGGTTGCAGTATACAGCCCAGGTTGGATAATTCAGCCCATGTTGGATAATTCAGCCCATGTTGGAGTATTCAGCCCATGTTGGATAATTCTGCCCCGGTTGGATAATTCAGCCCAGGTTTGAGTATCCAGCCCCGGTTGGATAATTCAGCCCAGGTTGGATAGTTCAGCCCAGGTTGGATAATTCAGCCCGGTTGGAGTATTCAGCTCCGGTTGGATAATTCAGCCCCGTTTGGAGTATTCAGCCCAGGTTGAATAGTACAGCCGAGGTTGGATAATTCAGCCCCGGATGGAGTATTCAGCTCCGGTTGGATAATTCAGCCCAGGTTGGATAGTTCAGCCCAGGTTGGATAATTCAGCCCCGGTTGGAGTATTCAGCTCCGGTTGGATAATTCAGCCCCGTTTGGAGTATTCAGCCCAGGTTGAATAGTACAACCGAGGTTGGATAATTCAGCCCCGGATGGAGTATTCAGCTCCGGTTGGATAATTCAGCCCCGTGTGGAGTATTCAGCCCAGGTTCAATAGTACAGCCGAGGTTGGATAATTCAGCCCCGGTCGGATTATTCAGCCCAGGTTGGATAATTCAGCCCCGGTCGGATAATTCAGCCCCGGTCGGATAATTCAGCCCGGTTGGAGTATTCAGCACCGGTTGGGTAATGCAGCCCAGGTTGGAGAATTCAGCCCCGGTTGAATAATTCAGCCCAGGTTGAATAGTTCAGCCCAGGTTGGAGTATTCAGCCCAGGTCGGATAATTCAGCACCGGTAGGGTAATTCAGCCCCGGTTTGATAATTCAGCCCCGGTTGAAGAATTCAGCCCCGGTTTGAGATTCACCCCAGGTTGGATAGTTCAGCCCCGGTCGGATAATTCAGCCCGGTTGGAGTATTCAGCACCGGTTGGATAATTCAGCCCAGGTTGGAGAATTCAGCCCCTGTTGGATAATTCAGCCCCGGTTAGAGTATTCAGCCCCGGTTGTATAAATCAGCCCCGGTTGGAGTATTCAGCACCGGTTGGAGTACTCAGCCCCGTTTGGAGTATTCAGCCCATGTTGGAGTATTCAGCCCATATTGGATAATTCAGCCCCGGTTGCAGTATTCAGCCCATGTTGGATAATTCAGCCCATGTTGGAGTATTCAGCCCATGTTGGATAATTCGGCCCCGATGGTATAATTCAGCCCCTTTTGGAGTATTCAGTCCAGGTTGAATAGTACAGCCGAGGTTGGAAAATTCAGCCCCGGTCAGATTATTCAGCCCAGGTTGGATAATTCAGCCCCGGTTGGATTATTCAGCCCCGATTGGAGAATTCAGCCCCGGTAGCATAATTCAGCCCAGGTTGGATAATTCAGCCCCAGATGGACAATTCAGCACGGGTTGGAGTACTCAGCCCCGTTTGGAGTATTCAGCCCATGTTGGAGTATTCAGCCCATATTGGATAATTCAGCCCCGGTTGCAGTATACAGCCCAGGTTGGATAATTCAGCCCATGTTGGATAATTCAGCCCAGGTTGGATAATTCAGCCCATGTTGGATAATTCAGCCCCGGTTGGATATTTCAGGCCCGGTTGAATAATTCAGCCCAGGTTGAATAGTTCAGCCCAGGTCGGAGTATTCAGCCCAGGTCGGATAATTCAGCACCGGTAGGGTAATTCAGCCCCGGTTTGATAATTCAGCCCCGGTTGGAGAATTCAGCCCCGGTTTGAGATTCACCCCAGGTTGGATAGTTCAGCCCGGGTCGGATAATTCAGCCCGGTTGGAGTATTCAGCACCGGTTGGATAATTCAGCCCAGGTTGGAGAATTCAGCCCCTGTTGGATAATTCAGCCCCGGTTAGAGTATTCAGCCCCGGTTGTATAAATCGGCCCCGGTTGGAGTATTCAGCACCGGTTGGAGTACTCAGCCCCGTTTGGAGTATTCAGCCCATGTTGGAGTATTCAGCCCATATTGGATAATTCAGCCCCGGTTGCAGTATACAGCCCAGGTTGGATAATTCAGCCCATGTTAGATAATTCAGCCCATGTTGGAGTATTCAGCCCATGTTGGATAATTCTGCCCCGGTTGGATAATTCAGCCCAGGTTTGAGTATCCAGCCCCGGTTGGATAATTCAGCCCAGGTTGGATAGTTCAGCCCAGGTTGGATAATTCAGCCCGGTTGGAGTATTCAGCTCCGGTTGGATAATTCAGCCCCGTTTGGAGTATTCAGCCCAGGTTGAATAGTACAGCCGAGGTTGGATAATTCAGCCCCGGATGGAGTATTCAGCTCCGGTTGGATAATTCAGCCCAGGTTGGATAGTTCAGCCCAGGTTGGATAATTCAGCCCCGGTTGGAGTATTCAGCTCCGGTTGGATAATTCAGCCCCGTTTGGAGTATTCAGCCCAGGTTGAATAGTACAACCGAGGTTGGATAATTCAGCCCCGGATGGAGTATTCAGCTCCGGTTGGATAATTCAGCCCCGTGTGGAGTATTCAGTCCAGGTTCAATAGTACAGCCGAGGTTGGAAAATTCAGCCCCGGTCGGATTATTCAGCCCAGGTTGGATAATTCAGCCCCGGTCGGATAATTCAGCCCCGGTCGGATAATTCAGCCCGGTTGGAGTATTCAGCACCGGTTGGGTAATGCAGCCCAGGTTGGAGAATTCAGCCCCGGTTGAATAATTCAGCCCAGGTTGAATAGTTCAGCCCAGGTTGGAGTATTCATTCCAGGTCGGATAATTCAGCACCGGTAGGGTAATTCAGCCCCGGTTTGATAATTCAGCCCCGGTTGAAGAATTCAGCCCCGGTTTGAGATTCACCCCAGGTTGGATAGTTCAGCCCCGGTCGGATAATTCAGCCCGGTTGGAGTATTCAGCACCGGTTGGATAATTCAGCCCAGGTTGGAGAATTCAGCCCCTGTTGGATAATTCAGCCCCGGTTAGAGTATTCAGCCCCGGTTGTATAAATTAGCCCCGGTTGGAGTATTCAGCACCGGTTGGAGTACTCAGCCCCGTTTGGAGTATTCAGCCCATGTTGGAGTATTCAGCCCATATTGGATAATTCAGCCCCGGTTGCAGTATACAGCCCAGGTTGGATAATTCAGCCCATGTTGGATAATTCAGCCCATGTTGGAGTATTCCGCCCATGTTGGATAATTCAGCCCATGTTGGATAATTCAGCCGCGGTTGGAGTATTCAGCCCAGGTTGGATAATTCAGCCCATGTTGGAGTATTCAGCCCATGTTGGATAATTCAGCCCCGGTTGCAGTATTCAGCCCAGGTTGGATATTTCAGCCCATGTTGGATAATTCAGCCCCGGTTGCAGTTTTCAGCCCAGGTTGGATAATTCAGCCCATGTTGGATAATTCAGCCCCGGTTGGAGTATTCAGCCCAGGATGGATAATTCAGCCCAGGTTGGAGAATTCAGCCCCTGTTGGATAATTCAGCCCCGGTTAGAGTATGCAGCCCCGGTTGTATAATTCAGCCCCGGTTGGAGTATTCAGCCCCGGTTGGATAATTCAGCCCCGGTTGGAGTATTCAGCCCCGGTTGAATAATTCAGCCCAGGTTGAATAGTTAAGCCCAGGTCGGAGTATTCAGCCCAGGTCGGATAATTCAGCACCGGTAGGGTAATTCAGCCCCGGTTTGATAATTCAGCCCCGGTTGAAGAATTCCGCCCCGGTTTGAGATTCACCCCAGGTTGGATAGTTCAGCCCCGGTCGGATAATTCAGCCCGGTTGGAGTATTCAGCACCGGTTGGATAATTCAGCCCAGGTTGGAGAATTCAGCCCCGGTTGGAGTATTCAGCACAGGTTGGATAACTCAGCCCCGGTCGGATTATTCAGCCCAGGTTGGATAATTCAGCCCCGGTCGGATAATTCAGCCCCGGTCGGATAATTCAGCCCGTTTGGAGAATTCAGCACCGGTTGGATAATTCAGCCCAGGTTGGAGAATTCAGCCCCTGTTGGATAATTCAGCCCCGGTTAGACTATTCAGCCCCGGTTGTATAAATCAGCCCCGGTTGGAGTATTCAGCACCGGTTGGATAATTCAGCCCCGGTTGGAGTATTCAGCCCCGGTTGGATTATTCAGCCCCGGTTGAATAATTCAGCCCAGGTTGAATAGTTCAGCCCAGGTCGGAGTATTCAGCCCAGGTCGGATAATTCAGCACCGGTAGGGTAATTCAGCCCCGGTTTGATAATTCAGCCCCGGTTGAAGAATTCAGCCCCGGTTTGAGATTCACCCCAGGTTGGATAGTTCAGCCCCGGTCGGATAATTCGGCCGGGTTGGAGTATTCAGCACCGGTTGGATAATTCAGCCCAGGTTGGAGAATTCAGCCCCTGTTGTATAAATCAGCCCCGGTTGGAGTATTCAGCCCCGGTTGGATAATTCAGCCCCGGTTGGAGTATTCAGGCCCGGTTGGAGTATTCAGCCCCAGTTGTATAAATCAGCCCCGGTTGGAGTATTCAGCCCCGGTTGGATAATTCAGCCCCGGTTGGAGTATTCAGGCCCGGTTGGAGTATTCAGCCCCGGTTGGATAATTCAATCCCGGTTGGAGTATTCAGCCCCGGTTGAATAATTCAGCCCAGGTTGAATAGTTCAGCCCAGGTCGGAGGATTCAGCCCAGGTCGGATAATTCAGCACCAGTTGCGTAATTCAGCCCCGGTTTGATAATTCAGCCACGGTTGACGAATTCAGCCCCGGTTTGAGATTCAATCCAGGTTGGATAGTTCAGCCCCGGTTGGATAATTCAGCCACGGTTTGATAATTCAGCCCCGGTTGAAGAATTCAGCCCCGGTTTGAGATTCACCCCAGGTTGGATAATTCAACCCCGGTTGGAGTATTCAGCACCGGTTGGTAAATTCAGCCCAGGTTATAGTATTCAACCCAGGTTGGATAATTCAACCCCGGTTGGAGTATTCAGCCTAGGTTGGAGTATTCGGCCCCGGTTGGATAATTCGGCCCCGATGGTATAATTAAGCCCCTTTTGGAGTATTCAGTCCAGGTTGAATAGTACAGCCGAGGTTGGAAAATTCAGCCCCGGTCGGATTATTCAGCCCAGGTTGGATAATTCAGCCCCGGTTGGATTATTCAGCCCCGATTGGAGAATTCAGCCCCGGTAGCATAATTCAGCCCATGTTGGACAATTCAGCCCATATTGGATAATTCAGCCCCGGTTGCAGTATACAGCCCAGGTTGGATAATTCAGCCCATGTTGGATAATTCAGCCCAGGTTGGATAATTCAGCCCATGTTGGATAATTCAGCCCCGGTTGGATATTTCAGCCCCGGTTGAATAATTCAGCCCAGGTTGAATAGTTCAGCCCAGGTCGGAGTATTCAGCCCAGGTCGGATAATTCAGCACCGGTAGGGTAAATCAGCCCCGGTTTGATAATTCAGCCCCGGTTGGAGAATTCAGCCCCGGTTTGAGATTCACCCCAGGTTGGATAGTTCAGCCCCGGTCGGATAATTCAGCCCGGTTGGAGTATTCAGCACCGGTTGGATAATTCAGCCCAGGTTGGAGAATTCAGCCCCTGTTGGATAATTCAGCCCCGGTTAGAGTATTCAGCCCCGGTTGTATAAATCGGCCCCGGTTGGAGTATTCAGCACCGGTTGGAGTACTCAGCCCCGTTTGGAGTATTCAGCCCATGTTGGATAATTCAGCCCATGTTGGATAATTCAGCCCATGTTGGAGTATTCAGCCCATGTTGGATAATTCAGCCCCGGTTGGATAATTCAGCCCAGGTTTGAGTATCCAGCCCCGGTTGGATAATTCAGCCCAGGTTGGATAGTTCAGCCCAGGTTGGATAATTCAGCCCGGTTGGAGTATTCAGCTCCGGTTGGATAATTCAGCCCCGTTTGGAGTATTCAGCCCAGGTTGAATAGTACAGCCGAGGTTGGATAATTCAGCCCCGGATGGAGTATTCAGCTCCGGTTGGATAATTCAGCCCAGGTTGGATAGTTCAGCCCAGGTTGGATAATTCAGCCCCGGTTGGAGTATTCAGCTCCGGTTGGATAATTCAGTCCCGTTTGGAGTATTCAGCCCAGGTTGAATAGTACAACCGAGGTTGGATAATTCAGCCCCGGATGGAGTATTCAGCTCCGGTTGGATAATTCAGCCCCGTGTGGAGTATTCAGCCCAGGTTCAATAGTACAGCCGAGGTTGGATAATTCAGCCCCGGTCGGATTATTCAGCCCAGGTTGGATAATTCAGCCCCGGTCGGATAATTCAGCCCCGGTCGGATAATTCAGCCCGGTTGGAGTATTCAGCACCGGTTGGGTAATGCAGCCCAGGTTGGAGAATTCAGCCCCGGTTGAATAATTCAGCCCAGGTTGAATAGTTCAGCCCAGGTTGGAGTATTCAGCCCAGGTCGGATAATTCAGCACCGGTAGGGTAATTCAGCCCCGGTTTGATAATTCAGCCCCGGTTGAAGAATTCAGCCCCGGTTTGAGATTCACCCCAGGTTGGATAGTTCAGCCCCGGTCGGATAATTCAGCCCGGTTGGAGTATTCAGCACCGGTTGGATAATTCAGCCCAGGTTGGAGAATTCAGCCCCTGTTGGATAATTCAGCCCCGGTTAGACTATTCAGCCCCGGTTGTATAAATCAGCCCCGGTTGGAGTATTCAGCACCGGTTGGATAATTCAGCCCCGGTTGGAGTATTCAGCCCCGGTTGGATTATTCAGCCCCGGTTGAATAATTCAGCCCAGGTTGAATAGTTCAGCCCAGGTCGGAGTATTCAGCCCAGGTCGGATAATTCAGCACCGGTAGGGTAATTCAGCCCCGGTTGAAGAATTCAGCCCCGGTTTGAGATTCACCCCAGGTTGGATAGTTCAGACCCGGTCGGATAATTCGGCCCCGATGGCATAATTCAGCCCCTTTTGGAGTATTCAGTCCAGGTTGAATAGTACAGCCGAGGTTGGAAAATTCAGCCCCGGTCGGATTATTCAGCCCAGGTTGGATAATTCAGCCCCGGTTGGATTATTCAGCCCCGATTGGAGAATTCAGCCCCGGTAGCATAATTCAGCCCATGTTGGACAATTCAGCCCATATTGGATAATTCAGCCCCGGTTGCAGTATACAGCCCAGGTTGGATAATTCAGCCCATGTTGGATAATTCAGCCCAGGTTGGATAATTCAGCCCATGTTGGATAATTCAGCCCCGGTTGGATATTTCAGCCCCGGTTGAATAATTCAGCCCAGGTTGAATAGTTCAGCCCAGGTCGGAGTATTCAGCCCAGGTCGGATAATTCAGCACCGGTAGGGTAAATCAGCCCCGGTTTGATAATTCAGCCCCGGTTGGAGAATTCAGCCCCGGTTTGAGATTCACCCCAGGTTGGATAGTTCAGCCCCGGTCGGATAATTCAGCCCGGTTGGAGTATTCAGCACCGGTTGGATAATTCAGCCCAGGTTGGAGAATTCAGCCCCTGTTGGATAATTCAGCCCCGGTTAGAGTATTCAGCCCCGGTTGTATAAATCGGCCCCGGTTGGAGTATTCAGCACCGGTTGGAGTACTCAGCCCCGTTTGGAGTATTCAGCCCATGTTGGATAATTCAGCCCATGTTGGATAATTCAGCCCATGTTGGAGTATTCAGCCCATGTTGGATAATTCAGCCCCGGTTGGATAATTCAGCCCAGGTTTGAGTATCCAGCCCCGGTTGGATAATTCAGCCCAGGTTGGATAGTTCAGCCCAGGTTGGATAATTCAGCCCGGTTGGAGTATTCAGCTCCGGTTGGATAATTCAGCCCCGTTTGGAGTATTCAGCCCAGGTTGAATAGTACAGCCGAGGTTGGATAATTCAGCCCCGGATGGAGTATTCAGCTCCGGTTGGATAATTCAGCCCAGGTTGGATAGTTCAGCCCAGGTTGGATAATTCAGCCCAGGTCGGAGTATTCAGCCCAGGTCGGATAATTCAGCACCGGTAGGGTAATTCAGCCCCGGTTTGATAATTCAGCCCCGGTTGAAGAATTCAGCCCCGGTTTGAGATTCACCCCAGGTTGGATAGTTCAGCCCCGGTCGGATAATTCGGCCGGGTTGGAGTATTCAGCACCGGTTGGATAATTCAGCCCAGGTTGGAGAATTCAGCCCCTGTTGTATAAATCAGCCCCGGTTGGAGTATTCAGCCCTGGTTGGATAATTCAGCCCCGGTTGGAGTATTCAGGCCCGGTTGGAGTATTCAGCCCCAGTTGTATAAATCAGCCCCGGTTGGAGTATTCAGCCCCGGTTGGATAATTCAGCCCCGGTTGGAGTATTCAGGCCCGGTTGGAGTATTCAGCCCCGGTTGGATAATTCAATCCCGGTTGGAGTATTCAGCCCCGGTTGAATAATTCAGCCCAGGTTGAATAGTTCAGCCCAGGTCGGAGGATTCAGCCCAGGTCGGATAATTCAGCACCAGTTGCGTAATTCAGCCCCGGTTTGATAATTCAGCCACGGTTGACGAATTCAGCCCCGGTTTGAGATTCAATCCAGGTTGGATAGTTCAGCCCCGGTTGGATAATTCAGCCACGGTTTGATAATTCAGCCCCGGTTGAAGAATTCAGCCCCGGTTTGAGATTCACCCCAGGTTGGATAATTCAACCCCGGTTGGAGTATTCAGCACCGGTTGGTAAATTCAGCCCAGGTTATAGTATTCAACCCAGGTTGGATAATTCAACCCCGGTTGGAGTATTCAGCCTAGGTTGGAGTATTCGGCCCCGGTTGGATAATTCGGCCCCGATGGTATAATTCAGCCCCTTTTGGAGTATTCAGTCCAGGTTGAATAGTACAGCCGAGGTTGGAAAATTCAGCCCCGGTCGGATTATTCAGCCCAGGTTGGATAATTCAGCCCCGGTTGGATTATTCAGCCCCGATTGGAGAATTCAGCCCCGGTAGCATAATTCAGCCCATGTTGGACAATTCAGCCCATATTGGATAATTCAGCCCCGGTTGCAGTATACAGCCCAGGTTGGATAATTCAGCCCATGTTGGATAATTCAGCCCAGGTTGGATAATTCAGCCCATGTTGGATAATTCAGCCCCGGTTGGATATTTCAGCCCCGGTTGAATAATTCAGCCCAGGTTGAATAGTTCAGCCCAGGTCGGAGTATTCAGCCCAGGTCGGATAATTCAGCACCGGTAGGGTAAATCAGCCCCGGTTTGATAATTCAGCCCCGGTTGGAGAATTCAGCCCCGGTTTGAGATTCACCCCAGGTTGGATAGTTCAGCCCCGGTCGGATAATTCAGCCCGGTTGGAGTATTCAGCACCGGTTGGATAATTCAGCCCAGGTTGGAGAATTCAGCCCCTGTTGGATAATTCAGCCCCGGTTAGAGTATTCAGCCCCGGTTGTATAAATCGGCCCCGGTTGGAGTATTCAGCACCGGTTGGAGTACTCAGCCCCGTTTGGAGTATTCAGCCCATGTTGGATAATTCAGCCCATGTTGGATAATTCAGCCCATGTTGGAGTATTCAGCCCATGTTGGATAATTCAGCCCCGGTTGGATAATTCAGCCCAGGTTTGAGTATCCAGCCCCGGTTGGATAATTCAGCCCAGGTTGGATAGTTCAGCCCAGGTTGGATAATTCAGCCCGGTTGGAGTATTCAGCTCCGGTTGGATAATTCAGCCCCGTTTGGAGTATTCAGCCCAGGTTGAATAGTACAGCCGAGGTTGGATAATTCAGCCCCGGATGGAGTATTCAGCTCCGGTTGGATAATTCAGCCCAGGTTGGATAGTTCAGCCCAGGTTGGATAATTCAGCCCCGGTTGGAGTATTCAGCTCCGGTTGGATAATTCAGCCCCGTTTGGAGTATTCAGCCCAGGTTGAATAGTACAACCGAGGTTGGATAATTCAGCCCCGGATGGAGTATTCAGCTCCGGTTGGATAATTCAGCCCCGTGTGGAGTATTCAGCCCAGGTTCAATAGTACAGCCGAGGTTGGATAATTCAGCCCCGGTCGGATTATTCAGCCCAGGTTGGATAATTCAGCCCCGGTCGGATAATTCAGCCCCGGTCGGATAATTCAGCCCGGTTGGAGTATTCAGCACCGGTTGGGTAATGCAGCCCAGGTTGGAGAATTCAGCCCCGGTTGAATAATTCAGCCCAGGTTGAATAGTTCAGCCCAGGTTGGAGTATTCAGCCCAGGTCGGATAATTCAGCACCGGTAGGGTAATTCAGCCCCGGTTTGATAATTCAGCCCCGGTTGAAGAATTCAGCCCCGGTTTGAGATTCACCCCAGGTTGGATAGTTCAGCCCCGGTCGGATAATTCAGCCCGGTTGGAGTATTCAGCACCGGTTGGATAATTCAGCCCAGGTTGGAGAATTCAGCCCCTGTTGGATAATTCAGCCCCGGTTAGAGTATTCAGCCCCGGTTGTATAAATCAGCCCCGGTTGGAGTATTCAGCACCGGTTGGAGTACTCAGCCCCGTTTGGAGTATTCAGCCCATGTTGGAGTATTCAGCCCATATTGGATAATTCAGCCCCGGTTGCAGTATACAGCCCAGGTTGGATAATTCAGCCCATGTTGGATAATTCAGCCCATGTTGGAGTATTCAGCCCATGTTGGATAATTCAGCCCATGTTGGATAATTCAGCCCCGGTTGGAGTATTCAGCCCAGGTTGGATAATTCAGCCCATGTTGGAGTATTCAGCCCATGTTGGATAATTCAGCCCCGGTTGCAGTATTCAGCCCAGGTTGGATATTTCAGCCCATGTTGGATAATTCAGCCCCGGTTGCAGTTTTCAGCCCAGGTTGGATAATTCAGCCCATGTTGGATAATTCAGCCCCGGTTGGAGTATTCAGCCCAGGATGGATAATTCAGCCCAGGTTGGAGAATTCAGCCCCTGTTGGATAATTCAGCCCCGGTTAGAGTATTCAGCCCCGGTTGTATAAATCGGCCCCGGTTGGAGTATTCAGCACCGGTTGGAGTACTCAGGCCCGTTTGGAGTATTCAGCCCATGTTGGATAATTCAGCCCATGTTGGATAATTCAGCCCATGTTGGAGTATTCAGCCCATGTTGGATAATTCAGCCCCGGTTGGATAATTCAGCCCAGGTTTGAGTATCCAGCCCCGGTTGGATAATTCAGCCCAGGTTGGATAGTTCAGCCCAGGTTGGATAATTCAGCCCGGTTGGAGTATTCAGCTCCGGTTGGATAATTCAGCCCCGTTTGGAGTATTCAGCACAGGTTGAATAGTACAGCCGAGGTTGGATAATTCAGCCCCGGAAGGAGTATTCAGCTCCGGTTGGATAATTCAGCCCAGGTTGGATAGTTCAGCCCAGGTTGGATAATTCAGCCCCGGTTGGAGTATTCAGCTCCGGTTGGATAATTCAGCCCCGTTTGGAGTATTCAGCCCAGGTTGAATAGTACAACCGAGGTTGGATAATTCAGCCCCGGATGGAGTATTCAGCTCCGGTTGGATAATTCAGCCCCGTGTGGAGTATTCAGCCCAGGTTCAATAGTACAGCCGAGGTTGGATAATTCAGCCCCGGTCGGATTATTCAGCCCAGGTTGGATAATTCAGCCCCGGTCGGATAATTCAGCCCCGGTCGGATAATTCAGCCCGGTTGGAGTATTCAGCACCGGTTGGGTAATGCAGCCCAGGTTGGAGAATTCAGCCCCGGTTGAATAATTCAGCCCAGGTTGAATAGTTCAGCCCAGGTTGGAGTATTCAGCCCAGGTCGGATAATTCAGCACCGGTAGGGTAATTCAGCCCCGGTTTGATAATTCAGCCCCGGTTGAAGAATTCAGCCCCGGTTTGAGATTCACCCCAGGTTGGATAGTTCAGCCCCGGTCGGATAATTCAGCCCGGTTGGAGTATTCAGCACCGGTTGGATAATTCAGCCCAGGTTGGAGAATTCAGCCCCTGTTGGATAATTCAGCCCCGGTTAGAGTATTCAGCCCCGGTTGTATAAATCAGCCCCGGTTGGAGTATTCAGCACCGGTTGGAGTACTCAGCCCCGTTTGGAGTATTCAGCCCATGTTGGAGTATTCAGCCCATATTGGATAATTCAGCCCCGGTTGCAGTATACAGCCCAGGTTGGATAATTCAGCCCATGTTGGATAATTCAGCCCATGTTGGAGTATTCAGCCCATGTTGGATAATTCAGCCCATGTTGGATAATTCAGCCCCGGTTGGAGTATTCAGCCCAGGTTGGATAATTCAGCCCATGTTGGAGTATTCAGCCCATGTTGGATAATTCAGCCCCGGTTGCAGTATTCAGCCCAGGTTGGATATTTCAGCCCATGTTGGATAATTCAGCCCCGGTTGCAGTTTTCAGCCCAGGTTGGATAATTCAGCCCATGTTGGATAATTCAGCCCCGGTTGGAGTATTCAGCCCAGGATGGATAATTCAGCCCAGGTTGGAGAATTCAGCCCCTGTTGGATAATTCAGCCCCGGTTAGAGTATGCAGCCCCGGTTGTATAATTCAGCCCCGGTTGGAGTATTCAGCCCCGGTTGGATAATTCAGCCCCGGTTGGAGTATTCAGCCCAGGTTGGAGAATTCAGCCCCGGTTGAATAATTCAGCCCAGGTTGAATAGTTCAGCCCAGGTTGGAGTATTCAGCCCAGGTCGGATAATTCAGCACCGGTAGGGTAATTCAGCCCCGGTTTGATAATTCAGCCCCGGTTGAAGAATTCAGCCCCGGTTTGAGATTCACCCCAGGTTGGATAGTTCAGCCCCGGTCGGATAATTCAGCCCCGTTGGAGTATTCAGCACCGGTTGGATAATTCAGCCCAGGTTGGAGAATTCAGCCCCTGTTGGATAATTCAGCCCCGGTTAGAGTATTCAGCCCCGGTTGTATAAATCAGCCCCGGTTGGAGTATTCAGCACCGGTTGGAGTACTCAGCCCCGTTTGGAGTATTCAGCCCATGTTGGAGTATTCAGCCCATATTGGATAATTCAGCCCCGGTTGCAGTATACAGCCCAGGTTGGATAATTCAGCCCATGTTGGATAATTCAGCCCATGTTGGAGTATTCAGCCCATGTTGGATAATTCAGCCCATGTTGGATAATTCAGCCCCGGTTGGAGTATTCAGCCCAGGTTGGATAATTCAGCCCATGTTGGAGTATTCAGCCCATGTTGGATAATTCAGCCCCGGTTGCAGTATTCAGCCCAGGTTGGATATTTCAGCCCATGTTGGATAATTCAGCCCCGGTTGCAGTTTTCAGCCCAGGTTGGATAATTCAGCCCATGTTGGATAATTCAGCCCCGTTTGGAGTATTCAGCCCAGGATGGATAATTCAGCCCAGGTTGGAGAATTCAGCCCCTGTTGGATAATTCAGCCCCGGTTAGAGTATGCAGCCCCGGTTGTATAATTCAGCCCCGGTTGGAGTATTCAGCCCCGGTTGGATAATTCAGCCCCGGTTGGAGTATTCAGCCCCGGTTGGAGTATTCAGCCCCGGTTGAATAATTCAGCCCAGGTTGAATAGTTAAGCCCAGGTTGAATAGTTCAGCCCAGGTCGGAGTATTCAGCCCTGGTCGGATAATTCAGCACCGGTAGGGTAATTCAGCCCCGGTTTGATAATTCAGCCCCGGTTGAAGAATTCAGCCCCGGTTTGAGATTCACCCCAGGTTGGATAGTTCAGCCCCGGTCGGATAATTCGGCCCGGTTGGAGTATTCAGCACCGGTTGGATAATTCAGCCCAGGTTGGAGAATTCAACCCCGGTTGGATAATTCAGCCCCGGTTGGAGTATTCAGCCCCGGTTGGAGTATTCAGCCCCGGCTTGAGATTCACCCCAGGTTGGATAGTTCAGCCCCGGTCGGATAATTCGGCCCGGTTGGAGTATTCAGCACCGGTTGGATAATTCAGCCCAGGTTGGAGAATTCAACCCCTGTTGTATAAATCAGCCCCGGTTGGAGTATTCAGGCCCGGTTGGATAATTCAGCCCCGGTTGGAGTATTCAGGCCCGGTTGGAGTATTCAGCCCCGGTTGTATAAATCAGCCCCGGTTGGAGTATTCAGCCCCGGTTGGATAATTCAGCCCCGGTTGGAGTATTCAGGCCCTGTTGGAGTATTCAGCCCCGGTTGGATAATTCAATCCCGGTTGGAGTATTCAGCCCCGGTTGAATAATTCAGCCCAGGTTGAATAGTTCAGCCCAGGTCGGAGGATTCAGCCGAGGTCGGATAATTCAGCACCAGTTGCGTAATTCAGCCCCGGTTTGATAATTCAGCCACGGTTGACGAATTCAGCCCCGGTTTGAGATTCAATCCAGGTTGGATAGTTCAGCCCCGGTTGGATAATTCAGCCACGGTTTGATAATTCAGCCCCGGTTGAAGAATTCAGCCCCGGTTTGAGATTCACCCCAGGTTGGATAATTCAACCCCGGTTGGAGTATTCAGCACCGGTTGGTAAATTCAGCCCAGGTTATAGTATTCAACCCAGGTTGGATAATTCAACCCCGGTTGGAGTATTCAGCCTAGGTTGGAGTATTCGGCCCCGGTTGGATAATTCGGCCCCGTTTGTATAATTCAGGTTGAATAGTACAGCCGAGGTTGGAAAATTCAGCCCCGGTCGGATTATTCAGCCCAGGTTGGATAATTCAGCCCCGGTTGGATTATTCAGCCCCGATTGGAGAATTCAGCCCCGGTAGCATAATTCAGCCCAGGTTGGATAATTCAGCCCCAGATGGACAATTCAGCACCGGTTGGAGTACTCAGCCCCGTTTGGAGTATTCAGCCCATGTTGGAGTATTCAGCCCATATTGGATAATTCAGCCCCGGTTGCAGTATACAGCCCAGGTTGGATAATTCAGCCCATGTTGGATAATTCAGCCCAGGTTGGATAATTCAGCCCATGTTGGATAATTCAGCCCCGGTTGGATATTTCAGCCCCGGTTGAATAATTCAGCCCAGGTTGAATAGTTCAGCCCAGGTCGGAGTATTCAGCCCAGGTCGGATAATTCAGCACCGGTTGGGTAATTCAGCCCCGGTTTGATAATTCAGTCCCGGTTGAAGAATTCAGCCCCGGTTTGAGATTCACCCCAGGTTGGATAGTTCAGCCCCGGTCGGATAATTCAGCCCGGTTGGAGTATTCAGCACCGGTTGGATAATTCAGCCCAGGTTGGAGAATTCAGCCCCTGTTGGATAATTCAGCCCCGGTTAGAGTATTCAGCCCGGGTTGTATAAATCAGCCCCGGTCGGATTATTCAGCCCAGGTTGGATAATTCAGCCCCGGTCGGATAATTCAGCCCCGGTCGGATAATTCAGCCCGGTTGGAGTATTCAGCACCGGTTGGATAATTCAGCCCAGGTTGGAGAATTCAGCCCCTGTTGGATAATTCAGCCCCGGTTAGACTATTCAGCCCCGGTTGTATAAATCAGCCCCGGCTGGAGTATTCAGCACCGGTTGGAGTACTCAGCTCCGTTTGGAGTATTCAGCCCATGTTGGAGTATTCAGCCCATATTGGATAATTCAGCCCATGTTGGAGTATTCAGCCCATGTTGGATATTTCAGCCCATGTTGGATAATTCAGCCCCGGTTGCAGTATTCAGCCCAGGTTGGATAATTCAGCCCATGTTGGATAATTCAGCCCCGGTTGGAGTATTCAGCCCAGGATGGATAATTCAGCTCCGGTCGGATAATTCAGCCCCGGTCGGATAATTCAGCCCGGTTGGAGTGTTCAGCACCGGTTGGATAATTCAGCCCAGGTTGGACAATTCAGCCCCTGTTGGATAATTCAGCCCCGGTTAGACTATTCAGCCCCGGTTGTATAAATCAGCCCCGGTTGGAGTATTCAGCACCGGTTGGATAATTCAGCCCCGGTTGGAGTATTCAGCCCCGGTTGGATTATTCAGCCACGGTTGAATAATTCAGCCCAGGTTGAATAGTTCAGCCCAGGTCGGAGTATTCAGCCCAGGTCGGATAATTCAGCACCGGTAGGGTAATTCAGCCCCGGTTTGATAATTCAGCCCCGGTTGAAGAATTCAGCCCCGGTTTGAGATTCACCCCAGGTTGGATAGTTCAGCCCCGGTCGGATAATTCAGCCCGGTTGGAGTATTCAGCACCGGTTGGATAATTCAGCCCCTGTTGGATAATTCAACCCCGGTTAGAGTATTCAGCCCGGGTTGTATAAATCAGCCCCGGTCGGATTATTCAGCCCAGGTTGGATAATTCAGCCCCGGTCGGATAATTCAGCCCCGGTCGGATAATTCAGCCCGGTTGGAGTATTCAGCACCGGTTGGATAATTCAGCCCAGGTTGGAGAATTCAGCCCCTGTTGGATAATTCAGCCCCGGTTAGACTATTCAGCCCCGGTTGTATAAATCAGCCCCGGTTGGAGTATTCAGCACCGGTTGGAGTACTCAGCTCCGTTTGGAGTATTCAGCCCATGTTGGAGTATTCAGCCCATATTGGATAATTCAGCCCATGTTGGAGTATTCAGCCCATGTTGGATATTTCAGCCCATGTTGGATAATTAAGCCCCGGTTGCAGTATTCAGCCCAGGTTGGATAATTCAGCCCATGTTGGATAATTCAGCCCCGGTTGGAGTATTCAGCCCAGGATGGATAATTCAGCTCCGGTCGGATAATTCAGCCCCGGTCGGATAATTCAGCCCGGTTGGAGTATTCAGCACCGGTTGGATAATTCAGCCCAGGTTGGAGAATTCAGCCCCTGTTGGATAATTCAGCCCAGGTTGGAGAATTCAGCCCCTGTTGGATAATTCAGCCCCGGTTAGACTATTCAGCCCCGGTTGTATAAATAAGCCCCGGTTGGAGTATTCAGCACCGGTTGGAGTACTCAGCCCCGTTTGGAGTATTCAGCCCATGTTGGACAATTCAGCCCATATTGGATAATTCAGCCCCGGTTGCAGTATACAGCCCAGGTTGGATAATTCAGCCCATGTTGGATAATTCAGCCCATGTTGGAGTATTCAGCCCATGTTGGATAATTCAGCCCCGGTTGGAGTATTCAGCCCATGTTTGATAATTCAGTCCCGGTTGAAGAATTCCGCCCCGGTTTGAGATTCACCCCAGGTTGGATAGTTCAGCCCCGGTCGGATAATTCAGCCCGGTTGGAGTATTCAGCACCGGTTGGATAATTCAGCCCAGGTTGGAGAATTCAGCCCCGGTTGGAGTATTCAGCACAGGTTGGATAACTCAGCCCCGGTCGGATTATTCAGCCCAGGTTGGATAATTCAGCCCCGGTCGGATAATTCAGCCCCGGTCGGATAATTCAGCCCGTTTGGAGAATTCAGCATCGGTTGGATAATTCAGCCCAGGTTGGAGAATTCAGCCCCTGTTGGATAATTCAGCCCCGGTTAGACTATTCAGCCCCGGTTGTATAAATCAGCCCCGGTTGGAGTATTCAGCACCGGTTGGATAATTCAGCCCCGGTTGGAGTATTCAGCCCCGGTTGGATTATTCAGCCCCGGTTGAATAATTCAGCCCAGGTTGAATAGTTCAGCCCAGGTCGGAGTATTCAGCCCAGGTCGGATAATTCAGCACCGGTAGGGTAATTCAGCCCCGGTTTGATAATTCAGCCCCGGTTGAAGAATTCAGCCCCAGTTTGAGATTCACCCCAGGTTGGATAGTTCAGCCCCGGTCGGATAATTCAGCCCGGTTGGAGTATTCAGCACCGGTTGGATAATTCAGCCCAGGTTGGAGAATTCAGCCCCTGTTGTATAAATCAGCCCCGGTTGGAGTATTCAGCCCCGGTTGGATAATTCAGCCCCGGTTGGAGTATTCAGGCCCGGTTGGAGTATTCAGCCCCGGTTGTATAAATCAGCCCCGGTTGGAGTATTCAGCCCCGGTTGGATAATTCAGCCCCGGTTGGAGTATTCAGGCCCGGTTGGAGTATTCAGCCCCGGTTGGATAATTCAATCCCGGTTGGAGTATTCAGCCCCGGTTGAATAATTCAGCCCAGGTTGAATAGTTCAGCCCAGGTCGGAGGATTCAGCCGAGGTCGGATAATTCAGCACCAGTTGCGTAATTCAGCCCCGGTTTGATAATTCAGCCACGGTTGACGAATTCAGCCCCGGTTTGAGATTCAATCCAGGTTGGATAGTTCAGCCCCGGTTGGATAATTCAGCCACGGTTTGATAATTCAGCCCCGGTTGAAGAATTCAGCCCCGGTTTGAGATTCACCCCAGGTTGGATAATTCAACCCCGGTTGGAGTATTCAGCACCGGTTGGTAAATTCAGCCCAGGTTATAGTATTCAACCCAGGTTGGATAATTCAACCCCGGTTGGAGTATTCAGCCTAGGTTGGAGTATTCGGCCACGGTTGGATAATTCGGCCCCGATGGTATAATTCAGCCCCTTCTGGAGTATTCAGTCCAGGTTGAATAGTACAGCCGAGGTTGGAAAATTCAGCCCCGGTCGGATTATTCAGCCCAGGTTGGATAATTCAGCCCCAGTTGGATTATTCAGCCCCGATTGGAGAATTCAGCCCCGGTAGCATAATTCAGCCCAGGTTGGATAATTCAGCCCCAGATGGACAATTCAGCACCGGTTGGAGTACTCAGCCCCGTTTGGAGTATTCAGCCCATGTTGGAGTATTCAGCCCATATTGGATAATTCAGCCCCGGTTGCAGTATACAGCCCAGGTTGGATAATTCAGCCCATGTTGGATAATTCAGCCCAGGTTGGATAATTCAGCCCATGTTGGATAATTCAGCCCCGGTTGGATATTTCAGCCCCGGTTGAATAATTCAGCCCAGGTTGAATAGTTCAGCCCAGGTCGGAGTATTCAGCACCGGTTGGGTAATTCAGCCCCGGTTTGATAATTCAGTCCCGGTTGAAGAATTCAGCCCCGGTTTGAGATTCACCCCAGGTTGGATAGTTCAGCCCCGGTCGGATAATTCAGCCCGGTTGGAGTATTCAGCACCGGTTGGATAATTCAGCCCAGGTTGGAGAATTCAGCCCCTGTTGGATAATTCAGCCCCGGTTAGAGTATTCAGCCCGGGTTGTATAAATCAGCCCCGGTCGGATTATTCAGCCCAGGTTGGATAATTCAGCCCCGGTCGGATAATTCAGCCCCGGTCGGATAATTCAGCCCGGTTGGAGTATTCAGCACCGGTTGGATAATTCAGCCCAGGTTGGAGAATTCAGCCCCTGTTGGATAATTCAGCCCCGGTTAGACTATTCAGCCCCGGTTGTATAAATCAGCCCCGGTTGGAGTATTCAGCACCGGTTGGAGTACTCAGCTCCGTTTGGAGTATTCAGCCCATGTTGGATAATTCAGCCCATGTTGGAGTATTCAGCCCATGTTGGATATTTCAGCCCATGTTGGATAATTCAGCCCCGGTTGCAGTATTCAGCCCAGGTTGGATAATTCAGCCCCGGTTGGAGTATTCAGCCCCGGTTGGATTATTCAGCCCCGGTTGAATAATTCAGCCCAGGTTGAATAGTTCAGCCCAGGTCGGAGTATTCAGCCCAGGTCGGATAATTCAGCACCGGTAGGGTAATTCAGCCCCGGTTTGATAATTCAGCCCCGGTTGAAGAATTCAGCCCCGGTTTGAGATTCACCCCAGGTTGGATAGTTCAGCCCCGGTCGGATAATTCAGCCCGGTTGGAGTATTCAGCACCGGTTGGATAATTCAGCCCCTGTTGGATAATTCAGCCCCGGTTAGAGTATTCAGCCCGGGTTGTATAAATCAGCCCCGGTCGGATTATTCAGCCCAGGTTGGATAATTAAGCCCCGGTCGGATAATTCAGCCCCGGTCGGATAATTCAGCCCGGTTGGAGTATTCAGCACCGGTTGGATAATTCAGCCCAGGTTGGAGAATTCAGCCCCTGTTGGATAATTCAGCCCCGGTTAGACTATTCAGCCCCGGTTGTATAAATCAGCACCGGTTGGAGTATTCAGCACCGGTTGGAGTATTCAGCACCGGTTGGAGTACTCAGCTCCGTTTGGAGTATTCAGCCCATGTTGGAGTATTCAGCCCATATTGGAGAATTCAGCCCATGTTGGAGTATTCAGCCCATGTTGGATATTTCAGCCCATGTTGGATAATTCAGCCCCGGTTGCAGTATTCAGCCCAGGTTGGATAATTCAGCCCATGTTGGATAATTCAGCCCATGTTGGATAATTCAGCCCCGGTTGGAGTATTCAGCCCAGGATGGATAATTCAGCACCGGTCGGATAATTCAGCCCCGGTCGGATAATTCAGCCCGGTTGGAGTATTCAGCACCGGTTGGATAATTCAGCCCAGGTTGGAGAATTCAGCCCCTGTTGGATAATTCAGCCCCGGTTAGACTATTCAGCCCCGGTTGTATAAATAAGCCCCGGTTGGAGTATTCAGCACCGGTTGGAGTACTCAGCCCCGTTTGGAGTATTCAGCCCATGTTGGACAATTCAGCCCATATTGGATAATTCAGCCCCGGTTGCAGTATACAGCCCAGGTTGGATAATTCAGCCCATGTTGGATAATTCAGCCCATGTTGGAGTATTCAGCCCATGTTTGATAATTTAGTCCCGGTTGAAGAATTCCGCCCCGGTTTGAGATTCACCCCAGGTTGGATAGTTCAGCCCCGGTCGGATAATTCAGCCCGGTTGGAGTATTCAGCACCGGTTGGATAATTCAGCCCAGGTTGGAGAATTCAGCCCCGGTTGGAGTATTCAGCACAGGTTGGATAACTCAGCCCCGGTCGGATTATTCAGCCCAGGTTGGATAATTCAGCCCCGGTCGGATAATTCAGCCCCGGTCGGATAATTCAGCCCGTTTGGAGAATTCAGCCCAGGTTGGAGAATTCAGCCCCTGTTGGATAATTCAGCCCCGGTTAGACTATTCAGCCCCGGTTGTATAAATCAGCCCCGGTTGGAGTATTCAGCACCGGTTGGATAATTCAGCCCCGGTTGGAGTATTCAGCCCCGGTTGGATTATTCAGCCCCGGTTGAATAATTCAGCCCAGGTTGAATAGTTCAGGCCAGGTCGGAGTATTCAGCCCAGGTCGGATAATTCAGCACCGGTAGGGTAATTCAGCCCCGGTTTGATAATTCAGCCCCGGTTGAAGAATTCAGCCCCGGTTTGAGATTCACCCCAGGTTGGATAGTTCAGCCCCGGTCGGATAATTCAGCCCGGTTGGAGTATTCAGCACCGGTTGGATAATTCAGCCCAGGTTGGAGAATTCAGCCCCTGTTGTATAAATCAGCCCCGGTTGGAGTATTCAGCCCCGGTTGGATAATTCAGCCCCGGTTGGAGTATTCAGGCCCGGTTGGAGTATTCAGCCCCGGTTGTATAAATCAGCCCCGGTTGGAGTATTCAGCCCCGGTTGGATAATTCAGCCCCGGTTGGAGTATTCAGGCCCGGTTGGATTATTCAGCCCCGGTTGGATAATTCAATCCCGGTTGGAGTATTCAGCCCCGGTTGAATAATTCAGCCCAGGTTGAATAGTTCAGCCCAGGTCGGAGGATTCAGCCCAGGTCGGATAATTCAGCACCAGTTGCGTAATTCAGCCCCGGTTTGATAATTCAGCCACGGTTGACGAATTCAGCCCCGGTTTGAGATTCAATCCAGGTTGGATAGTTCAGCCCCGGTTGGATAATTCAGCCACGGTTTGATAATTCAGCCCCGGTTGAAGAATTCAGTCCCGGTTTGAGATTCACCCCAGGTTGGATAATTCAACCCCGGTTGGAGTATTCAGCACCGGTTGGTAAATTAAGCCCAGGTTATAGTATTCAACCCAGGTTGGATAATTCAACCCCGGTTGGAGTATTCAGCCTAGGTTGGAGTATTCGGCCCCGGTTGGATAATTCGGCCCCGATGGTATAATTCAGCCCCTTTTGGAGTATTCAGTCCAGGTTGAATAGTACAGCCGAGGTTGGAAAATTCAGCCCCGGTCGGATTATTCAGCCCAGGTTGGATAATTCAGCCCCGGTTGGATTATTCAGCCCCGATTGGAGAATTCAGCCCCGGTAGCATAATTCAGCCTAGGTTGGATAATTCAGCCCCAGATGGACAATTCAGCACCGGTTGGAGTACTCAGCCCCGTTTGGAGTATTCAGCCCATGTTGGAGTATTCAGCCCATATTGGATAATTCAGCCCCGGTTGCAGTATACAGCCCAGGTTGGATAATTCAGCCCATGTTGGATAATTCAGCCCAGGTTGGATAATTCAGCCCATGTTGGAAAATTCAGCCCCGGTTGGATATTTCAGCCCCGGTTGAATAATTCAGCCCAGGTTGAATAGTTCAGCCCAGGTCGGAGTATTCAGCCCAGGTCGGATAATTCAGCACCGGTTGGGTAATTCAGCCCCGGTTTGATAATTCAGTCCCGGTTGAAGAATTCAGCCCCGGTTTGAGATTCACCCCAGGTTGGATAGTTCAGCCCCGGTCGGATAATTCAGCCCGGTTGGAGTATTCAGCACCGGTTGGATAATTCAGCCCAGGTTGGAGAATTCAGCCCCTGTTGGATAATTCAGCCCCGGTTAGAGTATTCAGCCCGGGTTGTATAAATAAGCCCCGGTCGGATTATTCAGCCCAGGTTGGATAATTCAGCCCCGGTCGGATAATTCAGCCCCGGTCGGATAATTCAGCCCGGTTGGAGTATTCAGCACCGGTTGGATAATTCAGCCCAGGTTGGAGAATTCAGCCCCTGTTGGATAATTCAGCCCCGGTTAGACTATTCAGCCCCGGTTGTATAAATCAGCCCCGGTTGGAGTATTCAGCACCGGTTGGAGTACTCAGCTCCGTTTGGAGTATTCAGCCCATGTTGGATAATTCAGCCCATGTTGGAGTATTCAGCCCATGTTGGATATTTCAGCCCATGTTGGATAATTCAGCCCCGGTTGCAGTATTCAGCCCAGGTTGGATAATTCAGCCCATGTTGGAGTATTCAGCCCCGGTTGGATTATTCAGCCCCGGTTGAATAATTCAGGCCAGGTTGAATAGTTCAGCCCAGGTCGGAGTATTCAGCCCAGGTCGGATAATTCAGCACCGGTAGGGTAATTCAGCCCCGGTTTGATAATTCAGCCCCGGTTGAAGAATTCAGCCCCGGTTTGAGATTCACCCCAGGTTGGATAGTTCAGCCCCGGTCGGATAATTCAGCCCGGTTGGAGTATTCAGCCCCGGTTGGATAATTCAGCCCCGGTTGGAGTATTCAGGCCCGGTTGGAGTATTCAGCCCCGGTTGTATAAATCAGCCCCGGTTGGAGTATTCAGCCCCGGTTGGATAATTCAGCCCCGGTTGGAGTATTTAGGCCCGGTTGGAGTATTCAGCCCCGGTTGGATAATTCAATCCCGGTTGGAGTATTCAGCCCCGGTTGAATAATTCAGCCCAGGTTGAATAGTTCAGCCCAGGTCGGAGGATTCAGCCGAGGTCGGATAATTCAGCACCAGTTGCGTAATTCAGCCCCGGTTTGATAATTCAGCCACGGTTGACGAATTCAGCCCCGGTTTGAGATTCAATCCAGGTTGGATAGTTCAGCACCGGTTGGATAATTCAGCCACGGTTTGATAATTCAGCCCCGGTTGAAGAATTCAGCCCCGGTTTGAGATTCACCCCAGGTTGGATAATTCAACCCCGGTTGGAGTATTCAGCACCGGTTGGTAAATTCAGCCCAGGTTATAGTATTCAACCCAGGTTGGATAATTCAACCCCGGTTGGAGTATTCAGCCTAGGTTTGAGTATTCGGGCCCGGTTGGATAATTCGGCCCCGATGGTATAATTCAGCCCCTTTTGGAGTATTCAGTCCAGGTTGAATAGTACATCCGAGGTTGGAAAATTCAGCCCCAGTCGGATTATTCAGCCCAGGTTGGATAATTCAGCCCCGGTTGGATTATTCAGCCCCGATTGGAGAATTCAGCCCCGGTAGCATAATTCAGCCCAGGTTGGATAATTCAGCCCCAGATGGACAATTCAGCACCGGTTGGAGTACTCAGCCCCGTTTGGAGTATTCAGCCCATGTTGGAGTATTCAGCCCATATTGGATAATTCAGCCCCGGTTGCAGTATACAGCCCAGGTTGGATAATTCAGCCCATGTTGGATAATTCAGCCCAGGTTGGATAATTCAGCCCATGTTGGATAATTCAGCCCCGGTTGGATAATTCAGCCCATGTTGGATAATTCAGCCCCGGTTGGATATTTCAGCCCCGGTTGAATAATTCAGCCCAGGTTGAATAGTTCAGCCCAGGTCGGAGTATTCAGCCCAGGTCGGATAATTCAGCACCGGTTGGGTAATTCAGCCCCGGTTTGATAATTCAGTCCCGGTTGAAGAATTCAGCCCCGGTTTGAGATTCACCCCAGGTTGGATAGTTCAGCCCCGGTCGGATAATTCAGCCCGGTTGGAGTATTCAGCACCGGTTGGATAATTCAGCCCAGGTTGGAGAATTCAGCCCCTGTTGGATAATTCAGCCCCGGTTAGAGTATTCAGCCCGGGTTGTATAAATCAGCCCCGGTCGGATTATTCAGCCCAGGTTGGATAATTCAGCCCCGGTCGGATAATTCAGCCCCGGTCGGATAATTCAGCCCGGTTGGAGTATTCAGCACCGGTTGGATAATTCAGCCCAGGTTGGAGAATTCAGCCCCTGTTGGATAATTCAGCCCCGGTTAGACTATTCAGCCCCGGTTGTATAAATCAGCCCCGGTTGGAGTATTCAGCACCGGTTGGAGTACTCAGCTCCGTTTGGAGTATTCAGCCCATGTTGGAGTATTCAGCCCATATTGGATAATTCAGCCCATGTTGGAGTATTCAGCCCATGTTGGATATTTCAGCCCATGTTGGATAATTCAGCCCCGGTTGCAGTATTCAGCCCAGGTTGGATAATTCAGCCCATGTTGGATAATTCAGCTCTGGTCGGATAATTCAGCCCCGGTCGGATAATTCAGCCCGGTTGGAGTATTCAGCACCGGTTGGATAATTCAGCCCAGGTTGGAGAATTCAGCCCCGGTCGGATAATTCAGCCCCGGTTAGACTATTCAGCCCCGGTTGTATAAATAAGCCCCGGTTGGAGTATTCAGCACCGGTTGGAGTACTCAGCCCCGTTTGGAGTATTCAGCCCATGTTGGACAATTCAGCCCATATTGGATAATTCAGCCCCGGTTGCAGTATACAGCCCAGGTTGGATAATTCAGCCCATGTTGGATAATTCAGCCCATGTTGGAGTATTCAGCCCATGTTGGATAATTCAGCCCCGGTTGGAGTATTCAGCCCAGGTTGGATAATTCAGCCCATGTTGGAGTATTCAGCCCATGTTGGATAATTCAGCCCCGGTTGCAGTATTCAGCCCAGGTTGGATATTTCAGCCCATGTTGGATAATTCAGCCCCGGTTGCAGTATTCAGCCCAGGTTGGATAATTCAGCCCATGTTGGATAATTCAGCCCCGGTTGGAGTATTCAGCCCAGGATGGATAATTCAGCCCAGGTTGGAGAATTCAGCCCCTGTTGGATAATTCAGCCCCGGTTAGAGTATGCAGCCCCGGTTCTATAAATCAGCCCCGGTTGGAGTATTCAGCCCCGGTTGGATAATTCAGCCCCGGTTGGAGTATTCAGCCCCGGTTGGAGTATTAAGCCCCGGTAGAATAATTCAGCCCAGGTTGAATAGTTCAGCCCAG